>JAWWES010000035.1:6644066-6867472 GCA_035583135.1 Lophotriccus pileatus | reverse complement strand
GAAGGCAGAAATGGATCAACAACACTGTGCTGATGCCAGAGAAGAAGTGCTGTGCTAGGGTGCAGAATTAAGTGGAGATCCTGCAAGATATGAGACATATGAGAAGAGGTGAGATGCCAAACCTCAGGAAGGATGTGTTCACAAAGGTTGCATTTCTGAAACCTCTGATCATTCTGCATGGGAAGAATTAAACCCCTCATTCTGTGGTGCAGAGACTTCAAAATACATAAAATGTTGCAGCACGAGGAATAGTCATCCTCCTCTCTCCATCTCTATGGAGAATAAGAGAAATAATGGACTTCACCTGCAGCCCTAAAGAAAATGTGAACCAGAACAACAGGACAAGTTCTCTGACAGTGAGGATAGCACTGGAATAGCATTGGAACTGGAGCAGACTGTGCAGGCAGGCTGTGAAGCCCCTCACTGAAGGCTTTTCAGGAACATGACTAACACTTATCGAGAGCACAGGTAACCCCTCCTGAGAAGAGGATGGTGTAAGTGGGCTCATCTTTTGTATTTTTGGTGAGTCTATGCTACCAAATAACATGCATCCTATTTCATAATCAATGCATTTTGGTCTCTGCTGTTCTAAAAGAACAATTTTTCTGAGAACAGAACTCCCATTCTCCATCGACCTTCTGCTTTCTTTACCTCAGCTTTTGATTGCTTAACACAAACTAACAAACTGACATTAACAAGACTTGCACATGTGGATTGGGAAATAAGAGATCCATAGCTGGCTATTACAGCTTCACTGTGGCACACTGATGTGTTTTCATCTCTAGAGAGACTCTAAAAGAACAAACTGGATTATGCCAGCAGGTAAAAAGCACACTCATCTCCATTGCTGGGTCAGGTACATCAGGACAGAGTATGCCACTGGGATATGCTTCAGGTGAGACATACATTTAGGTAAAATATTTCTCAAACCCCACATTAACTGGATGATTCACTAGTGAAATTGTCCTCAGCCTTTGTTGGCTGAAAGGAAACAATGCTGAGCATCTTCTTTCCAATTTTAACTTTCTCCCTACCTTAAATCTTCCTTGTAATTGCCTTTGCCTTTGAACAGAGTGAGTATCCTGCGGGCCATTTGTTACCCACAAGGTATGGGCAAGGGACTGCCAACCTACTGCTTAGGCATGACAATAAATAACAAAGGCATGAAGTTGGTAACATGTTTGCTTCTATAATTTTATACTGTCTAGTCCTTCCCTTCTAAAGTGTTAGAATATAGTATGGGGATAGCTAATAGACAAACTAATGGAATGCCTGAAGCAAGGGAATTTTTAATGTATTCAAACCGTTACAGTGAGACAAAACAATAAACAAGGCATACAAATATTTAGAATAAATATTATAATGGCACGCACATTCCCATTATGTAAAAGTATATTAATTGTTGGAAAGAAACTAATTTCATTGAAAGACAAAGCAGTCAAAACAACAGATCTAAGCTGACTGGTACATCTTAGTAGGTTCTTTTTATTTCTGTGAAAAGGTACAGAAGTGTTTGATTTGTAAAACAACTGCTACCTTATGGGAAAGTGTAAGGAACATTCTTCTGGGAGAAAAAAAAATCTGTTGTGTAAGTCAAATTTGCCTAATTTATCTTTTTCTTAATTTGCATGGCTAAGGATATTTGCAGTGCTCAAAGTGTGTATAACTGGTGGGTTTAATTAATTTCTCAACTCTGTTACTTGAGGCAAAAGAAGATGAAGAAACCCAGAAATGTGGGCAGGAGTGAGAACACAGCACTGCTCCCTGCCCTCCCACAACTCAGGCCCTGGAAATTGATATGAGAGCAGGGTCTTGGTATCTCAAGGGTTCATCTGCTTATTGCCTTCTTAGAGGTTATAATCCTCTGTTTGTGAAGCCACAATGGGTTGCTGTGGAGAAGATTACAGTGTCACAAATCCTATCAGAGGATTATAAGTCTGTCACGTTGTGAGTAATTATGACGGAAAAGCAAACCTCCAGAGGACATGGAAATAACCTTCAGATGAGGAGATCCGGTGTCATGTAATGAAAGTCTATATGGAAAACCAACCTCAGACTGGAGCCCTTTTGCAAAGCAAGAGCCCAGAAAATATTGCAAGAGTGTGAGTGTGATGGCACAGCATGGAGCCCAAGGAAAATGAAAAGCAGGAGAGAGAGGCTTCCAGCCAGTTTAGTCACAAGGCCAGTGATATTCCACTCCCACCCTCCTCGAATGGCAGTAAAACAGCCAAGTGATTTCACAGAACTCTGCTCCTACACACTTGGAGTCTAACCAGAAACCAGGAGCCCAGACCTGCAACATGATGAAGGCCCCATCTCCCAAATCACTGTGACCACAGAGAATTCAGCACCTCACAGCATCAGAGACTTCATCTAGAAGACAGTGAGAAGCTTCAGTCTTGAATTTCACTGATACACAAAGTTGTCTCTTTCCCCATTTGCAACTTGTCACACAGAGTTCAGAAGAGCTCACAGCCATAAGATTCTTTTATACATATATATATATATATATAATTCTCATAGATTTAAACATCAAATGGTAGCAGCACATTCAGTAAGAAAAAGGCACATATACAGAAACACTGTGTGTTCTTCCCTGGCTGGACTCAGATGGCAGTGGAGCCTCACATCTCTTTGGCCACATTACTGCTGATTTTCCTACTTTTATGTTTCATTTCCATCATTATTCAAAGAAATGCAATCTCTGACTTTCACATAGTTAAGTGCCTGAAGGATGTAGATGGAAAATTGAAGGGGTGGAAGGGGGAGGATTTGTTTCGTAAAATTAGTGCTGTCCTCATCTTCACAGGTAAAAGCATTCAGAATGAAGAGACCATATGGTTTTGAGTGTGTGTAGATAGCATTGCCTTCATCTGACAGCAGCACAGAATTCCACTGCACTGGAAGGAGACTTGGGAATGTTGCCATTTAAAACCAGGCAGGGGGCATTGCTCGAGCAACTGTGACTACACAGCTCACTGATGTGTCCCTGCAGGTTACCTCTCCTACCAGAGCAAAATCAGTTCCTCCTAAAACATGCACTGAGGGCAGGGACTGTGGATTTTGTGACCTGGCTGCTTGGTCTTCTGTCCCATGTCCAGTGCTGATGAACAACTTTGTCTCTGCACATCAGCTCATGAATGTCCCTCCCATAACACTTTCTTATGAACACTGCATCCACACCAACCTCCTTCACTGGTGTCTCAAATCAGATCAGCAAGGTGGTAAGAGTTACTATGCCATCCTATCTCTTGCCAATCTTCAGTTTGAAGCGACAGGAATTGTGGTGCCATTCAGCACTGTGAACCTGCTGATCCATAACCACTCACAGCAGGGGATATGTCCCCTCTCCTGTTCTCCCCAGTGGCAGCACAGCCCTCAACACCAGCGTGTCATTGGAGTTTGGTACCTCTGGAGTCCCACAGCAGGAATGAAGGTGTTCCTGCATCCAGCATTTTTCTATACTGAGAGGAAAGCTTGGCCTCAGAAATCCAGTGAAGTTATCTGTATGTGAAAGACCACCCAACCTTCACCGTGGGAGACAGCAAGAGAGCAAGAGGTTAATCGTGTAGGAAGTGAACAGAAAACATGCAGCCTTAGCCATCAGTGCAGTGGCACCACAGAGAATCCCAGCATGTAGCATGGGACTAACTCCTACAACCGCTTGGTAGGACAGGGGAAGGCATAAGACAGTGTGTTTGATGACAAGCATTTACACTGTAGACTGTCACTTCCATTAAACAGAAACATTTTTTTCTTCTGGATGAAATGCCATCCCACTCATCTCAGATCTTTTTTGTGATTGTGATTAGATGGGTAGGTTGTCTGTGTTACAAGAATGTTTTTGTGATATGGTGCAGAGACAGAACAGATCCCTGACTAGCATAAACTGCCATGAGAAATATGTATTGTCTCAGAGCTATCACATTAAGGGGCAATACAACTGCTCACACGACTTGTGCATCCCTGAGGAGGAAACAAAAAAGTCTGCAGATCATAAGGGACAGAGACTCATAGGGGTGACTTACAACAGCATTATATACAGAATAACACAGCTCCATGAGTTGCTGAGGGTAGACCCTCATCCCAGAAGCTGCACTGCAAGGTTACAAGTGTTGAGAAATGGCAGCAGTAATAGTCCAAGTTTGGTAAGACTATCAGATGAAGACAGATTGAAAGGAGTGAAAGTACTATTTCATAATAGAGACAAATATTTGAAAGGTGGTTAAAAATTCGTATAAAATAATGAATGGTACAGAAGTTGGATGTGAGCATCTGTTCTTGCAAAAATACAAAATCAGTTAAATTGCAGGGCAGAGAAATTAAGACTAGAGTTTTTTGAGTTTAGGACTTGTACTGGATTGTGCAAAATGTTCCTGCAGAAAACCATTAATTTAACCAGAGCTGAAATAGCATTTTTTGACAATATGGAGAACAAGGCCATGGATATTTTTAACAGCAAACACAAACAGAAGGGTTAAAGTTTATAAGTTTTGGGGCATAGTCTGCTTTGCTCTTCCTGGGCATAACCCCTAGAATAAGGTATAAGCACATGAGTTTCAGAGACGATTCTGCATTATCTCACAGGTGTGCAGCCTGATTTAGATGTACCTCCTTTTGCAGAATGTACCCTTGTATGTATGTATGGTATGAATAAGCATATTCTTTAAAATACAACATTTAATGCAAATCTGAAGGAAGGTAAAGAATGTAAATAAAGACAATGACAATGGCACTACAACACCTAGAAACACTCAAAATACTCAAGTTATATCGGTGTAAAAAAGTGCACAAACACAAAATCTCAGTGAGAGTGAGTTCAACAGCTGTGGGACAACCTACAGAGACACAAGAGCAAGTATATAGGCCAAGGATTTGAGTTGCAGCCCAACAAGAGGCTCAGTCCCCTGAATGGAAAATGGTTTTATTATCCAGGAAGGAACTGGTCTGAAAGAACTTAGTTTACAGGCATGGTCAAGTTGTTAAAATCCCACATGCTTCATCATATCTGGGGTTTTTCAGAACTAGCACCTGCAGTTTCTGGTGGGGAGCCTTGCATGAACACGAGTCTGGATTTGCAATGCTGGATGACCTGGTCTTATAATTAAATGGAATACACTCAAGAACAAAGAGGCAAATATGCTTGTTGGTGGCAGTGCAGTTATGGATGGGAGGGGAGCAATTTTACACAGATATTCTCTAATCACTCAGTTCTATCCTGTTTTGATAGTTCTAATTTTCAACTTTAGCTAGTTCAGAGCATATCTTTTTCTCTTGAGTATCTGAAAATGCCCAGCTATTATTATATTTTGCTCTGAATTCCACCCCCCCTTGACTTTCCAGACTTCTTTTGTCTGCCTTGTTCTCATTTCTTTTGTACATGTCTGCAGGTAGTTTTTATAGCAAAGTCTCACTCTGCTTTCCTGCCCTTCCCCTATCCTCTCCTGTTTTGTTACTGCATTGCCCGCCTGTTTGTTGTTTTCCTCATGCCTAGAACCACTCCTTTACTAAGAGATTCCATTCTGTGCCTATGGAGTTTGTTCATTTTCCCTGTCTTCAGGCACTGAATCACTGCCTTCATTGTACAGAAAGGAATGACTCCCCAGGCCAGTGTAAGAACAGGTTTCACTCTCCCGTGGCTGAAGAGGAGGAGGATGGTGGCCGAGCTTAAGGGATGCCCGTGGCAGGCTCTTGGCTCTCAAGCAGTGAACAAGTGTGTTGTTGCAGCCCTCTCACATCCCTTCCTCTAATCTTCAGTCTCTCCCATAGCCCTGGCACCCTCTTGACGAGATTGATCAAACTTGGTGAACACACAGCATATTCCACAGACAGCGCAGAAATCCAGTCAGTTTTGAGGCCTTTGCCTTGTCTTACCACTTTCATACATGTGACTGTGGTTGGTGTCAGGTGTTTCATATTGGGTTCTTATTTTTATTCAATGATTGCTTACATGCCCACTGCTTGGTTACTGAATGAAGTGCATAAATCAGATATAACCCCATCTTAATTGAATAGAGTACAGAATAATTAAAGCAACCAATTACACTGTTGTCACTGTGATGCACACTAAAGTAACGCTGAAATTCATAATTGGGGGGGATGGAAACGCTCTGAAAAAAGTATTTTCACTTGGAAAATTCAGTAAGCAATTAGCTGTAACATCTGGATACAAGTTTAAATTGCACAGTCTGAGATATAGGCCAAGGTAATAAACAGATAACATAATGATCAATCTTCATCAAGTACTGGGCTGTGACCACAAGCCAATGCCTTTGCCATTTCCAAGGGCTCACTCTTGGTGGCTGGGATGCAAACCCCACTTTCTCTAGCTAGAAACCGGTTTTGGTGCAGCTTCCTACCAGCTCTTATTTTCTTTTCCATGTGTCTCCTACCAGCTTTCCTATACCTACACACCTTAAGGGAATTACAGTCCAAAGCACTCTTATGAAGAAGGATATGAAGAACTTGTTTATTTTCCTTTTTTTTCCCATGTGTCTCATTTTCTGCCCAGCAGACATTGAGCTTGTGTGTGCTGAGCTCCAGCACACTTCTTCAAACTCTACCTTTAGGGCTGGTAGTAGGGAGAGGGAGAGAAAACCACTAACCCTGTCCACAATGACTCCTCAAAACCTTGGAAGGTTAGGAGGCAGGCTGGCACTGTATTCCCTCGCTTCAGCAGAAAACAAGAAAGGTTGGGAATATTGCAGGTTTTTTACAATATCACCATTGCTAATCAGGTCTGATTATTCGTGCTAGAAGCTGCGGCACAAACAGTTTTTTGACTCTTTGTGACGTTCATATTCTCTGTCTTTTAAAAATAAACACCCCAATTGGCAGTGGCACAGTGCAGCTGGTCCTGTGGAATCCTGTGACGGACAATACCAGTGTCATGTTACCAAAAATAACGTACGAGCACAGCCACGGCTTTTGGGTTAGAGTTGTCCCCATTCACTGAAGCCAGATATTTGCCAATGCCAATCACAGAATATCTGCTTTGTAAGTATAAGGGGTTTAACCTGGTACTAGAGGTCACTGATAAAGCTGGTAGGCATTTTTCTGGTTAAACCCTCTTCCAATTGAAACCAATCCCTTGTATCAAAAAATATTTTGAAGGACTGAATTGATTATTATTTTTTCCCCAATATGTAACATTTGCTATTTTTTCCAACTGCAGGGAAGAAGTATCTCAAATTTCACATTAACATCTTTAGTTAGACTAAAATTTACCTTGATTCAGATTTAGACAGATGTATATATCAAGCTGAGATTTTTCTTGTAGGCCATTCCAGGAGCCCATTCCAATGGGAGCCTTTTTATAAATAGGAATCAATCTTTGATATGGTTAAATGCACTTTGCCAGAGTTGGGCCTTTGCTTAATTTACTTTGTGCAAATGTCCAGCTGAATGAGTAATATTCCATGTGATGACAAGCCTTGTGTAAGCATCGGGGCGTGAGTGAGGGGCAGTCAGTGTGGCAGCGAAACAATGTCTGTCTTTAATTCACTTGAGATTCATAATTCAGAAGATTTCTGAGATTTTAACAAGGCAAAAGAGAAATCAAAGATGATCTAGAAATTGAAAACATATTTCTTTATAAACACTCAAGGAAGCAAAGCCCAGCATCATTAGTAACCCAGGAAGTCAGTAACAACATTCTGCCACTGAACAGCGGGACGAAGCCTGGCTTCAGTCAAGTCATCTTCCCCAGGACATTTCTGGGGAACTTTCTACACTAAGTCTAAAGCGCTGACTGAGTAAAACTGAGAGGTCTAAGACAGAAACACAGAAACAGGCCTGGTTAACTACACCTTATTTACATTTTTTTTGCAAGTCTCTACAGATCAAAGTCACTTCAGCAGTGAGTGTAGAAATGCTGGTGCTCACTATACTTTCACCACGGTGAAATCACGATGCTTTGACAGAGTCAGGAATAGGAATTGCCAAAAGGGAACTTTGAAATAGTAGCATCTATGAAGTGCTACTGTGAAGAACTATGATTTAGCTCTACTCAGACAAAATTTGTGAATGTAGTGCTAAAAGGTTGACACTTTCCTTACAGGTAAAGGTCCCACTTGTGCTGGTACCTTCAGTGCTGCCTTTATTGAAATGCAGTTGTGCTGGCGGTCCTGCTCCAAAGTGTACTCCAGATGCAATCAGACAGGAGAGCTATTTCGAAGATATGGATGGTTTGGAGGGAATAGTCAGCTATTTGTTGGTTCAAACAGTTAGAGTAAGAGGCTTTCCTCAGCTGTACTCTGGAGATGGAATGGGAATGGTACAGGATTTCATGAATTCCTGCTCTAAGAGAAGAGTAACCCCACTTGGGTGCATCAGACATGCCAGTATTAGAGCTGAAAAGAAACATCCTGAGAGTTTTTATTTATTACAAAATAGCAATTCCTTAAAATAACGTGTTTCTGTGAAAGAGTTGACTTCGCAAACTTACCCTTTTAAGGTAAAACTGTCAAAAAAGACTCAAAGAGTGTTCCAATACTTTGAGGGGAATTCTGAACAGAAAGGTTTCCTGTTTCCAGTCCAAAATAATATTTTTCTTTTAAAATGTGTCTCAACTTATCCTTTACATATGTATTAATCTTTGAAATCATGCCAAAATGTTTCTCCTGATCTGACACAATATTTGTAAGAAAAAGAGTCCCAATTTCCGATTTAATATCTTTGGTAAAAGAAAAAAAATACCCACTCACTGTAAACCTCTTTTTGTATGGGAAAATAATTCCTCATTCAGCTCTAACTATTATCCACAACCCATTTGTTCCCTATTAACAACAAGTACCAGCAAGAGGAATCAGACTGTTAGTAGGTGATGGCACTTCTAACACTTCCCTCCAGTTACCTCAGAGCGCCCTCACAACCTGGGTGCACATGTCTGTGATTACAGAGTTACAGAGGCAGAGCAGGCCCAGACTGAACAGCAGAGGCTGCACCAGGCAGCACTGATGGTGAAGGATCTTCAAAAACACCTTCGCTTTCCTTTCTATCCCAGCAGTAAGTCTGTTAACTGACTTCAGAGCCCCTGCTTATTAATGAGCTGGGCAAAGCCAAGTGGCTCAAATCCCTTAAAATCCTGGCAAACTGCAGGGATATTTGGCTCCTGCCAGATGCTTGTGGGCATTTGGAGGATGGGCCAGTCCATCCATTACAATAAACCACCTTTCCTGTAATGGAGTAGCTTTCTGTCTACATGATCTCTATCCAGTGCTTGATGCTGAGGGAGTTACTGTCACCAATCCAGCATCATGTTTCATTGCAGGAGAAAAATGTGTTTGTCTATGATTGCAGAAGCCATGACAAGGTTCTAGGGTTGCTATTCAGCTCCAAATATCTCAAAATCCACAGTCTGGAGGAAGACTCAGCAAAAGAGATATGCTGACCATGTTGAAGTCTGCTGGAATTTAGGTTTGCAAATGGAGTGCAGCATACAGTTCTGACCAAGTGTTTTAGAGGCTGGAACCAGACATTAAAAACAACAATAAATTATGTTATCTTAGAAAGAAAAGTATACAGCTTGTGTTCTCTGCTATAGAAGGAACAAATCAACTATGGGGTGAGTGCTGGTATAAAGCTGTAATTAGCAGTAGTTAGCTTCTGCTTTTCCATGTCTGCTACAAAAAGCATTAATATGGTATTGTGATACCCACGGCCAGAGAAAAGGAGAAAAATAAAGACAAAGTGTTTGCTTTGATGAAATCACCTAATGATAGCCACAAACCAAAAAAGCCCATTCTGCACTGGGGACACGTCAGAGAACACAACACTGTGCAGTGCAAAGCACCAGGCCGGTGTTAGGAGCAGTGTAAGAGCACAGGCACAGCAACCCTGCCTGAGCCAAGTGAAACGAGCCTGGCCATTTAACTGCACACACAGACACAGCTGCCCTGTATTCAAGACAACTTGGAACCAACTCCATGTTTTGGTTTGTACCCTAATGCTGCAGCAAATTCAGTGTTTGTGTTGGTGTTCAGTCATTTTGAAAACCTATTTTCTAATTCAAGGATCTTTTTATACAAAAGTTACTACAATCACTTGTCAGCCTTTAATCATGCCATTAACTGTCTGTAGTACAGGTTTGCTGTACTCAAACTCCCATTTTAGTAGCAAATACTGTTTTGCTGCATCGAATCTCCTGGCACCCCCTGTCTAATCTGTACTTGGGAGTGATGTCAAAACCTTAAGACTAACTTACTTTTTTCTTAATGCTTGTCGATTTTCTTTAATACAGATCCACCACAGATGAATAATGTCATGCCAACATCTCCCCTCCTTCCTCAGATGGCACATCAACATTCATATCCCAGCCTGGGACAGATCACAAACCCGTATGAGCAACAGCCCCCAGGCAAAGAGCTTAACAAGTACGCCTCTCTAAAGGCAGTGGGTAAGTGAGCGGCGCGATGCATGACTGCTTTAGATCACTGCGCTGCGTTTGCTGTTGGCAGCTGACACGCTGCTTCAAACTTAAAGCCTTGCTCATCTGGACTGCTTCATGATACACTTTCACATAGAATATCCCATACTAGAGTTTAATACAGAATATCATGCTAGTTGGAACTGCAGTGAAGATTAACAGGGGGACCAGAATGGTGACCCCATGCAGGGCTGTTTATATGTGCACACAAAACCACACCATGCCCACTGCAAACCACTTCTCAGCAAATTTCCCCTATGTTGCATGCACAGTTCAGCATCAGTTCTTTATGTCCTGGATTTGCAAGGAGGAGGGAGTTGGGCTTGATGATCCCCTTAGATATCCTCTAATATGCCTCTGTATGCATTGTGGTGTGTATTTTCCATAGCTATCTGCACAAATGAGAGAGAAAAACATCAGATATGCTTCAAATTTAAGCATATAATTTAGATACCTGCTAAAAACTTCCGAAGAGAGGAGGCACTTGTACACTTCCAAATTAAGAGCTTCCACATTTCCTGTAGGATGTGCATTAGCAGGTCCCTGGAGGAATATTCTGAGGTCTTATGATTTCAAACAATTAGTGCATGATAAAGCTCCTACTAAAGATCCCAGTGGTGCCTATTTTCTGTGGCTGGTTAATATTATTTTAAGCTAATGGGAGAACACCCTCAAAGAAAGAGTTGTGGGGAGGGAAAAGACAATAGTGGGTTAAAAAGTCAAAAGAATTTCCTTATTGGATGTGTAAATTGAGAATAGTTTGCAGGGGCTGTAAATACCCTCTGCACACCTTGTGTAGGCAGAAAGCCTTTGTCACCTTACATTTCAGGCCCCTTCTAGACAACAATACATTAAGAACTGGGGGGGTCTATTGACAGCTTCACACTAACCCTTGCTTAGCTCACACACGTGGATGTATACATCATTTCTCCATACATTCAGAGCAATGTCACACTGCCTGTTTTCAGGCAGGGATATTTCAAAAAAGCAGCAGAACTGCTGAGAACATTCTGGTTTAGGAATCTACTGTTCACTACACCAGAAAAACTTTTCAGCACAAACTGGATGAATTTCAGGGTAGCAGAACTCTAATGAAATGTGCATCAAAGTCCCATCTCAAATAATTTAGTTTTGCTTCAGAGCTTGTCAGTTGTGTTCCTTGCAAGTATCACTTTTATATCTATTTATAAAACCAAGGGTTAATAGCTTTCTGATGAATTTTGAATACTGAGTAGCTTTGCAATCCCCTCTTCAAAAGGTGGCACTGTGTAATGATGTGGTGATTATCACAGATTTATGCGCTGATATCAGGCTACTTTGTCAGATGTCAATTTAGGCCAAGCCAATCATCAAAGCTAAAAGGTACTTAAGCATAATAAAATGAGAGATGAAACACTGTAAGAAAGTTCTCTCATCTGCCCAAGAGCGACTGAATATACCTTTTTTAAAAAAATTACTAAATTAGAAGTTAGAAATTTCTTGTGTGTCTGAGTACAGGTTTTTAAAACATCTAGATTATAACCATACAGTTAAATCAACCTTGAAAGATTGTGCACTTCAGCTTCAGAAGTTGTATAATGCCTCTCAGAATCTTAAACTAAATTAAACATAACTTTAAGGGACATTTTCTTCCAAGAGGATTGTACCATCTTCCCATGCTTTTGCCCTATCCTTCCTGCCCCTTCTTTCTTTTTAGAGCTACCAGTCTCAGACCCCTCTAGCCAAGTTTTAGATGCAGGTGAGTTCTCACAAGTACAGAAGTGCTGCATTGTTATCCAAACATTTCAGCAGAAAAAGAGAGAGATTTTGAAACTGTTCTACATTTGCACCTGCTCTCTGGACGTATGGAACAAGAACTAAATGCACTCAGTTTTCAACCATTTTCAGACTCTCAAGTCCATGATTCCTCCCAGGAGTAGCTCTTGAGTACATCCCAAGACCACAGAGGGGTTCTTCCACGATGCCAGCCAGGTCTGAGTCTGTGACCACGCTGACACCGAGCAATCCACACTGCACATGGCAGAGTTTAGACTGGCTTCATGAGAGCTCTGAGAGGGAATAGGACCTGGCCTACATCAAGCCCACCAATACAAATTTAACCTGACAAGATCTTTTGAACAAACAGACACTGAGTGAGTTTGCCCTGACGGGGTATTCGTGTCACAGGGGGAAGGCACATTTTGCCTGCTCACATTCAGAGTCATATTCACAGATCCCCACAGCAGGTCAACGAGTGTGTGTAGCCCTTTTCCCTTTGCATTCATTGACAGTGGCTTGAGGGTGTATTCATTTGCCACAACAGAAATTTAATAAGGGATTTGTTCTATATTTCTATATTTGAGGCAAACCGTATGCATTTAAGTGCCCCTTACTCTGCATGAGCCCATTGTTTGGGTGTAGTCCACTGTGCTTAACCCTTTTCTTTAACGGGGGCTGGGGGTGGAGGAAGAAGCATTGCTACTGCTTTGTAACAACTGTGGCTGTGGTACATGAATATCACTCATCAGAATGTGGCCATAAGTGGTAAGAAGTTTAGATAACTGAAAAAGTGAAGCTTTACCAGAGGCAGTTTTAAATTAATTTCTACACAGCTGCTTTCTTCTGAACTACAGATGTCCTAAAAATTTGGCTAATTTTAGAAGTGAGCTACTCATTCCTCAGTGACTGGCTGCTGCGAAAATTCACTTCATGGAAAAGTAGCGAGTCACACTAATCTGTTTTGATCATGTTCAGGACCTCCATCAAATCCAGTGAGGATTCACATGCTTGTGAAAACAAGAGACAACAGTGTCTTTGCTCTTAATTTGCATTGTGTTACTGAATAAGAATAACCCATACCTGGGTGGTGAGGCCAAGCTGATCCCTTGGAAACTGGTTTATTAAAGCTACACCCCAGCCTCCAAAGGATACAAATTAGCAGAGTGCAGGTGGAATTTGGACTGTTCGTGCATGTGTGCAATGCAATATGTGCAGTGCAGACTGTCTGATTCAGCACAACAGAGGAGAAGAGAGCTGAAAAGGCCAATGGGGATGTATTTTATTTTAAAAGACAAATATTTTCACAGGAACAAGTTCAAACTGCACAGCCAAACCCTTATACACTCAACGGAAGAGGATGTTTTCCTCATTTCTTGTTAGGAGTTTCTTTATTTATTTAGCCTCCAGAACTCCTTAAGTACTGGCCATGGTTGCTGACCAAAGTCACCTTTTCTCCTCACTGTCTGCTGGCATTTACGTCTCTGAATGATGTGAGGACATTCTGTGCCTATTTTCTATTCTCAGATGAGTGCTTAGAGTACAACAAGGCAATAGTGAGCAGAGATCTGCTCACTGGTTTCCTCACTGCACTAGAATTTTGCTCTCCTTCTAGCTTGGTACATAAACCACAAAGCAGTAACTCACAGAAGGCAGAGGACCACTTGGAAATGAGGAGAGCAACAGACATTTCCTGAATGAAGACATAAGAAGTCTATCTCCTAGCATCTCTAGCCTATCTGACTGATCTGACTTATTGATAGGTGCACTCTCTTCATCCATTATTTTTCCATTTTCAAGCCACTGAATCTCTTTTCAACAGTGTCAATTTTTTTCCTACCAAAGAATTTGAGAGACTGTCTGAGTGAAAAGGGTTAACAAGCTCCAAGAGCAGTCCCAGCAAAAGCGGTCACTGAATGTTGTGTGGCCACAAATACCCAGTGTTCTGATATTTCGATTTTTTGGTCACCTGAGACAACATGATCCTCATTTCCTTCAGTGCTTTTGCATTTTTTGATTATTTATGTGAAAAGTGCAGAAAGAGGTTTTTCTGCATAAATTATTCTTGTTTCCAGTTCATCAACCGTGTTTTTACTCCATGCTTAGATGGTTATTGCTCACTTAAGCAATACTGACATGCCTAGAGCTACAAGTGGATGGAGGTCTTGTAGCTGAACACCTTCATGAGATTCAAGTCCCAGGACATACAGAGGTAGCTCATCACAAATTTTTATGCACATCATTTGGACATTCATTTGGAAAGCATGAACAATCCAACTTCAAATTCCACTCTGCTAAACTGTAAGAGTTGTAGCCGATCCTGTCGCCTAATAAGAGTTTTCTCCAGCTCATACTGGCCTCATTATTCTGAGGTACTAGTTCAGTCACACTGCTCTGCGAGCCTGGCTTAGGAACAGTTAATTTTCTTTCCTTAATTTTCACCTTCAGGGAGTGCAAAGGCACAAACTTTCTTTAGAGTTTCTTGCAGAAATTAAAAAATCCCCCAAACCAAACTTCTAAATCCCTGGGAAAATGATCACTCAGCTACTGGAGAGGTGCACAGACATGCAAGTAAAAGCTGTGAATACAAGTATTTCTACAGTTTAACATGATTTCATATTTCTTTCATATACTTTCTTCTTCCCTTCTCCCCCACACACTCAAACCTTTGAGGAATTGATAAGAAATGACTTTGCCAAAAAAAAAAAAAAAAATACAATGGACAGAATTCCTCCCTGAAACACAGACCCAGAAAGCCTTCCCTGATGCTGGGATTTGTTAGTCTCCTGTGGGATTAAATCAGATCTAATTGATTGGATATAGTGAAGCTAGAAGGAGAATATAATTGGCAGCAGAGCCACCATCACATCTCTGAGTCTACAGCTCCCAGCATTTCTTGGAGCTGCACAGTTCTTTGATCCCAAAGGAAACATTAGACAGTGCTCCAGCTCTGCTTGCAGTTGCAAAACTGCAAAGTGAGATTCTGCAAATATGACACTCAAAGAATAAATATCTCCTGGTTAGGTCCCTGCAGAAAATAGTGTGGCCACAAGTGTTTCAGCGCACAAGGCAACTTCTTCCTCAAAAAGGGGAAACACGTGAGAAAAACAACTCGTTTGTGTGTCCTCTACACACACAGAAGGATCCTCACCCAGCTCACTCTGGGCTGTTACCTTTGAAGCATCCTCCTGTCTGAGGGGAAATTTGTTCCTGCCTTTTCTTAAGATTCAGACCTTCTCTTTCCATGGAAATGAGAGGAAGTCTATGCTGATACAAGATCTATCTTTTGAGAATAGAAGTGACTTCACAATGACCTCCTAAGAATCTGATACCCATCTCATCACAAGATAAGATTCTGTACCATTCCCTGTAGATCACTGAGCTCTGGGCTGGAAAGAAACACTGTATTTGGAAAAATGGGAAGACACAACCCACCTGCCCATGCATCCATGGGGGTTGAGACAGTCACTTTTAGAAAAAGTAGAACTACAGAACTGTTGGATTCAATATGTTTCTATTAGTTTACTTTCCTACACCAACCACACTGTTACACCGATGGGTAAATATTCTTCTTTCTTTGGAAGGATTAAAGAGGAACTGTGCTTTCATTTCAAAGAGTAAAGAAATTTTCCATTACTACTTCCATAAGCAGTTACAACAAAGGTGCATCAAAACCAGTCTGGGACATAGGAGTAGCTCCCTGGATTTACCACCACAAAAAACTGACTGGGAAATACAGATTCATGCATCATTTGTAATGGCCAGAGGGCCATTCAGGTAATGATTTCAGATATCTGGAGGTGTGTTCAGTGCCATAAATAATGCCAGACCAGGCAATCTGCCCAGTTCCACACTGGAACTCCAGATCTGTCTCAAGGAAGCACGATACAAAAGCTTGGTATCCTTTTATTATTATTATTTTCTTAGCCCAGTGTGGCTGGAGAACTTGAAGCTTTTGAGTGTGGGTTTGTTAAGGAAGTCTTTCATATTTTAATCCTTGCTTCTCTTTCAGGCACAGGAGAAAAGTCACACAGCACTCACTTTACCAATCCCCCTGCTAGGTGGAGTGGAGCATCACTTGTTTCATCCATGTCTTCTGCTGAGACCCACCAAACTTTAGATCCTGCCCAGAGCATTCAGATGAAATTTCAAGACATTTTCTTGCTTCCCCTAAATAATTTAATTGTTACTTCTGTCATTTACCCACAGGCACTTTGTCATAGGCAAATAAAAAATGCTTGGGGAGTCCTGACCAAAATATTTTCCCATTTTATCTTCCAGCACACTCATTTCTTCTTCCAGCGAGGTACCCATATTTTAATTATAAATATGTTGTTTGTGCAAAGCCTCAGCATCTTGAGCAAAATCATCTGCTTTGCCGACAATCTTTTTCAGCCCTTTAAAAACCAACATTTTACTGTAAAAACAGGGAGATATTCTTTCTAAGGCTGGGGAATCATGCTGTAAGCAGTCAGACAGCCCAGCAGCCATTGCCCAAGCCATCCTCTAGCAAACAGATGGACCTGAGGAAAGGGAACTTTAGGGATGTGTTGGTCTTGGCAGAAGCTACGTCTAAGCTGCTGGAAGGAAACTGCAAATAGCCCTTCTTTTACAAAAAGCAGTTTTAACACCAAAATAAGATGCCCTTGAACGTTGCCATCCATATTGTCTCAGTTCTTAGACTTTAGCAACACAGTCAACTTTTGAAAGAAAGGAAACCTGATCTTCTGGTCCATTTAGTTTATGTTTATCTCAGAATTTTTACTTTTGTTGGACTCACCCCTAGGGAATTTGTTTTGGTCTACTACCTGCTTTTATGGTGGTTGAAAAGTATTAACAAGAATGTATTGAATTCTTAACCTATTTTTCATGCCAAAATTGCAAATTTAAATCTGTGCATTCTAATTCTTGTTCTTAAAATTGATATTCTTTCCACCCACACTCCCTACAGTGGTTTCCCTACAACAAACAGCCATTTTTTCTTGTAATCAGCATGTATTTTAAAATAGTGAAAATTAAATCAGAGCAAAATTCATAACCGATAATTCATAAAAGCATTCTATAAACACTACTCCACAATCCCCCAGTGAGAGAACTCACATCCTTCCACTAAAAATCAGGTTGGTTCTCTGGGAACTGGCTGATTTTAAAAAACCCATATGATGTGATAGTGAACCAAAATGAAACAAAAAGTTATTTTCTCCTTTCTAAAAGACACAATGGACAGATCTAAAAAAACAGTGCCATGAGCCCACCTGACCACTAGAGAATGGAGGCTTTCAGGGTTGTTACTGTCTTTTGCTTGTCTTTTGCCTTTGGGGACCAGAGCCTTCAGAGGTAACCAGCTCACAGCAATCAGGCTTGTTTCCATCTATCGGGATCAGCCACGGCACAGGAAGAAAACAAGTAAATCCAAATCAAGCACGGATTATCCCAGCCTATTTCTATGAAATGGGGATGAATTATGCATGAGGGTTTTTTTACACATTAAGTGATGTAAAGACACGAGTGAGTGGAACTTCATGCTCAGGCAATAAAAGCGAACCACTGAAAAACAAGGCTCAGCTCCCGCGAAGAAGTCTAACAATGTTAAGCATTTTCATTTGCATCCCTTCTGAAACATCCTTCTCTGCAAGTGCTTTATTTTGCAATATAAACATGCCGCTATATATAAACCTACTTCTCACCCTGCAGTGCAAATTTTATATCAATTATTTAAGTGTAGAGATTGACCATAAAGATATGAGAACAATGGTGAACACCTGCAGATAAACAGCAACACCACGGGGTCCCAACTAAAGCCTGGATTGATTTACTCTCAAGTGTGGCTTTTACAGTTCCCACCGTGGAGCCTCCACGCTGCACTGGCTGTTCTGAACATCCTCCACTCGATTTTCCTTCCAGACTATTAGCTTTGTAGGTGATTTGTGGCAATATTTTTGCAATAAGAGTTTCCTACATGTGCTCAACATGTGATATTCTGCACGAGGTTCTCAGAAGCGTCAAATGATCAAAACTCCACAACTTCACTGGTGACAGAACCCCCCATAGCTGTTTTTCAAAAAATTAACAGAGATTTTGCGAATCTGTCTAGAGTTCCCCACCATTTTTAAATTCCTGCTGTGTTTCAAACTCAGCACATAGAAGTAAAGTTCTAAGTGATTTCAAAGTGTCGACTTTGAATGATTTCTGTGGAAAAATAGGTCTTATAATTAATTAAGTTTCTGTAAACTAAAGGCTTTTATTTATTAAGTAGTCTTTTAGGATGAAAATATTTGAATATAAAAGGAGGTTATAGTGATTGATTCAGGGTTTCTTCTTTTGAAAACTCCAAAGGTAGAAAGGAAAAGTAGCTTTGTAAGGAAGGGCTTTGATTTAAGTTTTCCCAAGAACTGACCAAAGAGTAACAGAGAGTACAATTCTGAAATCCCACTACAATCAATATGTTTAATTTAGGAATTTGGGGTTGGAGAACCAAACTCAGTGAGAAACAGACTTAAATTTTTATACTTCATTTCCCACAGTTCTACTGCTTCATATTTGGCTTAATTTTGTATGAAAACATTATTTGTTCCTGTGTGTCAGAATCTGCCTCCATGAGGACAAAGGAGCTTTAAACTCTTTGAGTCAGATCTGTTGCATTTACAGGGTCTGTGACAGGAACATTCAGCTTTGCCTGGGTAATTTTCAGCAGTTATGAAGATCACTTTGTTGCAAGTCAATTTTACTTAAGTGAACAACTAATACTTTTGGCTTTGATTCTCACCAAATTCAAAAACTCAGAAGGTTTAATACTTTGCAGCTCTGCACATGGATATATGTCAACAGCAGAGTGTGATGTGCTTCAGGATTACTCACAAGAACTAGTAAGACAACTGATAGGAATGAATCCCTCATTAACATTATAATATAAATAGTTATCTGACTGCTATTCTGGTTCTGCAAAGGGGGTTCTAAAGACAGGAAATGTGTTTGAAAGAAATCACACAGATGAAAGTCGCAGAGACCACTGCTTCACTCCCACACACTTACACTATAATAACAAAGGGCTTGAGGCACGGAGGAGAGAAGAGCAGTAACATGAGTTTAATGCACACAGTTCATTGCTGCCAGAGTCCTTCCCTAACAGCTTATTTGAAGAAGGATGAGGGGAAAAGAGAAGCTGGAAAAAAATAATTCTGATATGGAGTAGCTATAATACTACAGCATCAAAAACATTCAGAAAAACATCAGCTGGTCCCATTCTGGAGACACTGTGAAGTACAACAGGCAGTTCTGGCAGTGGGGAAGTTTGCAGACCTTCCCAGGCTATGGAAGGTGCTCCTGTGAAAATGAGCAAGGGCCCTGCCCCAGCGGGGCAGGCAGAGCTGCAGCTCAGCACTGCTGGCTCTCATTTCCACCAGCAATGGCTGTGATTGCAATTCCTGGGAAGAAGGGCAGAGTAGGAGCTGCACACTCTGATATGGCAGAAGTCCTGCGTGTGTGCACTATTAAATATTCATTGAAATGAGCTTCATTCCCTGTTCTGCCTGGGCTGGCTGTCACTCCCAGAGGCTCTGGCTTTGAGCAAAGGCCACGCAGAGGGTTCTGTTCAGAGCAGGCGGCGCTGCTGCTTTGCTGTGAGTTTGCCCAACATGCATGAAAACCACAGGAAACTCATTTATTTCCTTCTGCCACTGCAACTTTGGGAATTGCCAGGGAACACCAGTTCTTTTCAGTTTGACACATCTCTAGTTTGGGAACCTCTGGCAACTATTCACAAGACTTTAATAATAGAAATGTCATGGAGTCCGAAAGGAGGGAGACAGGAAGATAAGAAAGAGAGAAGAAAAAACCAGACCTGAATGTGTGCAAGTACAGCTATGGAATTACAAGCTTTGTTTTTTTTTTCTCCTGGCAAAAAGACTAGAAAATGATACCTTTGTAATAGAAACAACTTATCCCACAACTATTTTGGGAAAAAAAAATCATCAACTTCAATCTAGAACAATTGCTAGAAATTCTTTAAAATTATAACAGTTAAGAAACACATCAAATAAAAATAAATTATGCAAAAAAAAAAGCTATTATATCACTGGGACTTGTTTTTTTTTAATTTAACTAGTACAATTCAAAAATCCTTTAGGCCTCTCTTCATATTCAGAAATAAGAGTGTAAATCAAGTATGATGCCAATTGAAAGATAGAAAAATGCAGGATTATTTCAGCACTAAAAGCACACCCTAATTACACATTCAGAGATGTTAACTGGGTCTTCTGGGTCCTCAACAGCTTCCTATGGCATCACAACTAGTATTTGTATGTGATTTATAGCTGATTCAGACACACATTTAAGACCTATCACCAACAGTATCCTAAAAGAAACAAAACCATCTAATAAAAAGTATTGCAACTGAAAATGAAATTCATCACACAGAAGAATGCCAACAGCAATGCGTAAAAAAAATGCAATTAGGTCCATGCTAAGAGCAGTTATTACAAATAAATGTGGTCAGGAATATAACAGCTTTCTCAGTCAGTGTTAAGTAAGATGAATGGGCACCTTGAGGAGAAACAAACCCGCATTTTTAGATGCTACATCACTCTGCAGAAGCCTGTGAAGTTTTTCTGTGAGGTGACCCACACAGCAGGCGCTGTGCAGCCTGCCAGGACAGTCCACCTGCTCCGCTCCGTCCCCGAGCCAGGCTGTGCCTGCACGGCAGGGCTCTGGTCGCACACGGCTGCACACCCTCCCTGCCCATGCTCCTGGAATCGCTGAGAGCTCTGCCCTCCAACACACCGAGGGTGCTCAGCAGCCAAAAGGGTCACAAACAGGTCCATGTGGTTGGTGATGTGCGGGAGCGCTGCTGCAAACTCGGCACACGATCAGATTTATCCCAGCTGGTGCTTGAGAAGCATTAAAAGCCAGCCAGGGAAAAAACAAGCAAGATTACCCAAGGACGAAGTGGAAGAAGCTTTTTAAGCAAATCTCCTAAGTGTTAACCTCTTTGGCTTTGGACAGCACTGGTAGAAAGCAAAGCAATCCCTCCTTTCCTATAATCAGTTTAGGCTGTAGTCATGCTTTATTCACAGGTTAAGCATGACAGCACGGCTCCTTGCAGAGTTCCTGTTTCAAAAGGCAAGTTTTCTTACCATATATAAGGTTTCCAGGAAAACTCAAACTGATAAATGTGCTTAAATGAGATAAAACGAAATAAATATTTCACAGTAGAAAATTGTTTTATATTTATTTGCCATTGTGGGTGCCATGAGCTTAGAGGCCTTTAGGAAAAAAAAAATACTGAAAAAACAGATTTACAGTTACAGGACAGACACTGAGTGCATTTTCAAAGAAAATCAGAGATTTGAATACATAATTCTCTTAGACTTCTTTTACAATTTCATTTCATGGATCAAGAATAGAACTGGCAGTCTTATTTTCTTCTCAAGTTTATCATTCATTGCACGATACTGAACCAGTAGTTTACCACGCTGATGCTTAAATTTAAAGTGTTAAATCACTCCAGAATACAACAAAGTAGGGTGATCTTTTTTATCTGCATGCAACAGATTTCAGGTTTCCTGAAAACATTTACAATTCTGATGTTGATTTAACCTGATGTAGCCACCATTTGTTTCCAGGTGACAGGACCTATTGATTTTGGTTGGTCAGAAAACCTTTGTTTTTCTTAAACTGGTCCGACTCCAGCATTCTGCATGCCACTGGTCTCTGTATCAGGTAGAATGTGTGTGTGCCTGGAGTATTTTCATCAAAACTAAATCCCAATATCACTGTAGCACTTTGCAAAACTGAATCATAAATATTGCAATTTAAAACTATGTAAATCAATGCAGTCAAGTATACAAAGCCCAACTGGAAAAATCTGGTTTACATGTCCAAGGAGAAACCTGCCTAAACTTACACAGTAAAGAAATATTTGGGAAAAGGAAAAAAAAAAAAAGCCTTTGCAGTGCTGTGCTTTTTGGCACACTGTCAGGAGAGGGGTTCTGCTCACAGACATGTGGCTACTCTTGCATTCCAGGGCACGCTACCCCTGTATAGGAGGAGCCACACAGGATGTCTGACGCCTGAGGAGTTAATCAAAATCTGTCTCAGTGTTCCCAGCCAAGCAGCAGATTTCACTGTAGTGTTAAAGAGAACAGTGCTGAGACTGGAGGCTTTACTTACCAAGTCTAATTACATTCCAATTCTAAACCATTCCTAATGCATCTCAGACCCCAGAAATATCCTGGCCTCTTCAGCCTTTCAGAAACTGTCATGAAAATAATCGATAGGAAAAAAGAAATGTTTGGGCCTACATATTTATCTTTCTTCATGTCTCATATCTTGAAAGAATTTTATTTCACTGGGAAAACAAATGTAGTCTTGTGTCTGGAGGTGGACAAGCTCTTTTCAAACAATGCCTGCAGAAGAAAAGATTGATATGGAATGTCTTTTCGTGCTTGGTCTGTAAGAAATCAGCTCACTATAAGAAATGAGTAAATAAATGAAGTGCTAAAGGAGGCCAGGAGGAGAATAACACAGAGCCACAAAATGTAGGCTCTACAAAATTTATGGAAGTAATTTATGAGGGGTTCTATGCACTAAGTATTTTTCTTTACCTCTGTCAGTAATAGGGAATAAAAACCATAGGAAAAAAATCCAAAGATATCAAATATTGTCTTCCTTTTCAGAATGTCTTAAATAAAGGCAAAATGGTATTAGAACTTCTGGGAGAAGAAAGCCAAATATTTAGGATAGAAATCAATGCACTGCAGACCACTGGCTGAATTCTGAATTTTCAGAAATCAATACAAGAATGGAGAAGAAGGGCTACAAAAATGATTTTAAAGGCCCTTTGCCCTTTCTTAGAATTTAGTATGATTCAAAATTGCCCCACCTTGTACACAGTTGCCACCTCAGTGCCTGTGAGATGAGAACAACTAGTGACCAACCATGAAGGAGCTCCACTCCTTCCCCTTGGATGTGCCACCTCATCCTGCCCACTGCTGGCATCACAAAACCACAATCACATCTGCCTGACACATCCAGATGTGTTCTGTTTGCCAACAGACTTCTTATTATACAAAGCAAAGTCTTCTACGGTCCATGGTGGTTGGTGACCCCCCTCATTCAAAAGACAGGCCATTAGTTCTTTGTTTGACTGCATGGAACACACTTCTCCGTGAATTTATGGATTCAATCCATACCTGGGGGCAGCTAATATGAACTCTGTCCTTGTTATTTCTTCCCCTCAGCCAAGAATAAACTTGTGCTAGTGTACAAATGATACTTCTTTGATTTTCAGATGAAATCCTGCAAGAACTCTCGCATAGAGTTGGTTTATCCCTTGGAAGCCTTTGAACATATTGTCTTAGATGCCAGCTTGGAAAGGCAAATGAATAAGCAATCACACATTCAGACAGGATAAACAGCACCACCAAAGGCAGCATCCTAGTATTTCCCTGGGCAAATTTCTCCTGTTGTCTCTGAGTCAGGATTCATTACCCTTCCGTCTTTCCTTGAGTTTTCACTTTCATTACTTAGAGAAATGGAAGGTTCCCATAGCTTCAGGTAACTACACCCACGTCTCAGCAAACTCAGAGCTGTAGAAGTAAAGCCTTGTTATAAACTGTTAAATATTACATCGGGACAGCCTTGCTGTTGCACAGAAAACACCCACAAACCGGCAGTTAGTGGATTTTAGCTGTTATCTGGTGTGTCATTGTACCAATTTCATTGCTATCCTGTCCCCCAGCACTTTCCATTGGCTTGCTTTCTGCATCTCTAGCCCTTAATTTGAAATAGTCTCTTTCTGGCTGCAATAAAGCTCTGCATTTTACCAAGTATTTAAAATATGTTCAGATAACAAAGAATTTTTGAAACATCTACTGAGAGACAGTGTTCCCTATGTATTTTGTATATTCTGACTGTGACTCTAAGCTCTCACTGAAGTTTGTGTTTGGGTTTTTGTTTTGGTTTTGGTTTTTTCATGTCTTTAGAGCTTTTATAAGGGCTCATTCCTTTGTGGAGTCTCTTCTTTCACTTCAGAGACTTCTTCCCACTCCCAGGTGCCCACCTTAACAAAAGCTGTAGGACAGAATTGTCTTTGAGGAGTCTGTATTTCTCCAGTAGCTGTGAAGTGTGGTGCAAGTATTCAGAGCCATTTTACGGACCCGCAAAGATCACTGGCAATGAGGAAAAGAGTTAAAACCCCTGCAATATTTCACAAGGAAATAAAGCACTGCACAATGCTAATGCATGTCTATGTGACTCTGTGCCACAAGTGGTTACACAGTGACCTTGAGGATGACTGAAGATGGGGAACATTGCACAGCTTTAGGGTCTCCTCACAGCACAGATAACTCACATAAGCACACTGAGAAATTCTGGCCCTATGGCAGCCACAAGGCTTTTTGCCACTGATATTCAAGAAAACAGGTTTTCATCCAGGGTGTTTGCTCCATAAGAGACTCACTTTTTTACATGCTTTCATTATAGAACTGGGGATTGTGAAGAAATATGTGAAACTTCCAAGTTTGGTCATGGAAGGAAAAAAGCTTGTCTCTGGCAGTGAAAGATTTAGGCAGAAAGGGGAAACTTCAAGAAAAACATACATTACAGTCATAAAAGTCTATTTCTTTCTAATGACTTCCTCTAAATGAACCCAAAGTCAGTGACATTTACCTGGGAATTTCCATGATCTTGCTATCCCAAGCAGCTTGGTAGCCATCTCCTTTCAAAACCAAAATTCAAGGAAAAAAGGCAAGGGTCCCAATCTGAGACATTTGACACCATTACCAGCAAAGTCAAGATCAAAATAAGTCATGGTCACTCTCTCTAAAGCATTGCTGGATTCAGATAAGAGCAGATAAGAGTGATCTGCCTTTGCGATGGGAAGCTCATGCTTGTACAACTGCTCTGAGGGGGATCCAAATCTCAACTCCCTATGCAGTCAGATGCATCCCAGCTTCTGCTGAGATGGTCCCCACCCAGTTCACATCCTGATGAAACTGCACAGGGAAGCAGAAAGACAAAGGAACAGAAAGCATCTTCATCTTAATAGTTAAGCTGTTCAGCTGGAAAGTCCTGCTTTTGATCCTGACACTGTGACTGTGTTTTCTCAGTTATTCATTTCATGAACAGCAGGAACAAATGCTCAAGTTCTCCCCCCTCCCAGGCACATGCTTTAGGTTGGAAAAAAATCATATTTCAACATTTTTTTCAGATGTACAGCTACAAAAGTAACTAGATTTGTGGGTGCATTATCTTAAAGTAAAAACCCCAAAGAAATATTGAAACTGAGAGCATTTTTATCATTAGCTACCAGGAGGAAGGGACACAAATAATAACTCTTTGAATTAAGGCTCTTCTTCTACTATTGTTTATTTGGCAATGTTGCAATTCTAGTTCTTCACTCCTTTTGCAAACACAACAGTGATATCTATAAATCCTTTTTACTGATTAATAAACAGAAGCCAATGCAAAAGGCACTTCTATAGCACCTCTCATCCAAAATCTCACTGTATTCTACAAATAGCAATTCAGCTTCATAACACAACAACCTCCTCCAATGTGCTAACAGCTCATTTTACAGCAGGTGAAACCGAAGCAGAGGGTAGTTGAGTCATGTACCTAAGGTCACATAATAAAATCCATCCTCTAACTCCAAAATATCTCTTTGGATGTTTAAAGTCCACAAAATATTTATAGGGTCTGCTTAAGCAGAAAAACAAACTCCCTCAGATTCACAGTTGATTTTTAAAGTAGCTGGCATCAGGATACTATTATTACACTTTTCTTGGTAAAACATTCGTTACAACACCATGCTCAATATTACTCTTCTGAATATTTTGTGCTTTGAAAATGAGAAGTAAAAAAACCTGTTTCTGAACTAGCAGCATCAGGTCCCTCACACTGGGGCACTGCTGTTATAAAACCTGCAGTGTAGTCAGTATGGAAGAATGAGGACTGCTCTAAGGGCCAAAAACCCTTTGGAACAGCTGAACAGTTTGCTTCTATCAGTGCTGCTTTTGCTACAATGGCATTGCCCCCAACCTATTTCTGAGACATGTGCAAGCTGAAAGCAAACAGTTTTAGGGAGATTAAAACTTTAGACAAAGAGGTTGGCTTCCACTGCTAGCACTGCCTGGGCATGTGTAAAATTCTCCGGCAAAACCCTGCAAAGCACTATTTGATCAGGACAAACAGAAACAGCAGCTCTCCCACACCAACACTGCCACACCAAACACACGGAATCAGCCCTTCCTCATCTGTTTGCCAGATTTCTGCTCGACTTTGCTGATGAGGATTTACAGATCCAATCCTGGCATGTTCTCTTCAAGCCTGGTTTACAGACAACAGTTGGGAAGTCCCTAGAGAGGCACTATGGACTATATGAGTTAAACTAACTTTAATGTACCCACATTTACAAAATTAAACATTTCGCTTCCTGTGTGATCTTCCATAAGAAACAAAGAGTTGGAAATGTTACACAAGAACATGGCAATATACACAAGAGCATCATTAATTTAGATGTGTCATAGGCACAGTCCTTGTGAGGCTGATTTCTTCCTCCCTTAGTTATAACAGTGGGGGTATTCTTTATATGCAGCAGTAACACAATTGACTCTTCTGTAGGACATCAGCCTTGATGTGATTTGGGATCTGACTACCACATTTAGTGTGAGGACCAAAATTCAGAGACCTGGGACCATTGTTGAAAATGAGGAAAGGTCTGGGTGAGGAAAAATTAAAGGCAACTGAGGGAATAGCTTGAGCTTGTTTTGGCCTTTTTCATTTAGCCACGCAAATAGGAAAAACAGCACCAAAAAAAATCAAGCAATGCAAATATCTGCAAATTTTGGTCATTATTTACATAACTTAATCACTACTGCTATTCTCTAAACAGAAGTCATTATTTACCTTGTAACTGATTAAAGATCTTGGCTATGTAAGACAAACTGCTGCAGCATAACTAAGATAAAATTACAAATTAAAAGTACAAACTCGCAAATTTACTCTTATGTGAGATTAGCTTAGTTTTTAATTTTTGTATGCAAATTAAGCTGTCTAAACGAGAAGCAGGCATACAAATGTTTCTGTATTAAAAGCTGGACATCATTAACTGTGATGTATTTAATTATATAAACTAGCGTGACTTTTCATACGTAGACAAAGTCCAAGTCATATGACACAGAAATTTGCTGCCCTAACCAGCTCACTCGCAGTGCCTTTGATGTAAAAATGTATAAAAATGAATACTTGTGTGAATATTCACAATGCCTTTTCTGCAACCATTTTTCTCAATTATTGATAACAGATTAATGAGAAATTAGCAATGCAAACGCATTTCCCTCCCATTTTTATTCAACTTGTGGCTCTGTGGCATTCAGTGAATACTAACAAATTAAAAGGACAAGCCAAATCTAGAACTGGAAACAGCTCTTCCAAGGGGAAATAGTTACAACTTCTTAATTACTCACATTACAGATCTCCAAATGAAACAACTCACCCCAAAATCAAAGCAGAGCTTCACAGACTCTCTTTGTAACACATGACAGGTCTATCAGCAATTGCAATTACACATCATGGGCTGAAATAAGCCCAGGCCATTATCTCCATTCTGGGGCTTGTTTAAAGCAGAAGACACCTGTATGCCACAGAAAAACATTCACTCTACTATTAAAAAAGGAAACAGATGGAAGTGGGTAAAACACACAAAGCCCAACATTCCAGCACAGCCAAAAGCAATTTCAGTTCACTGAAGAAGAAATACCTCTTTAATGATGAAATTAAGGATTTAAGAGCAAAGGCCAGTTGCACAGTCATTATACAAAAATTGTCATGAGATGATAAACAGCACCTGCTTTTGGTAATATTCCTCCCTGTTTGGTAATATTCCTCCCTGTCCCTCCAGGACAAGGAGGATGCAGAGCTGAAACCTGATCTTGAAGATTAATCTGGTGCTCATGGGAATTTCCCCACCTTGCATAAAGATCTACTTCAGATCTAGAGAGAAGGAGAAAATTCATAGTGCAACAAAAGCCTCCTAGGAATACTGGGGAGAGAAAAAAGAGGGAAGCTAAAAAAGAAACAGTGCAGGGAATTAAAAACCTACTCATGAAGGCAAGAGGAGCTGAGCTGTACAGACAGCTACATGTACAAGACTTCTGCAGAGGAGCCTTACATGGCATAGCTTCAAGGAAAACGAGGGATCTACCAGGGCACAGCAGAAGTCAAATCCAGGCTGACACAATCAGATATTCAAAGCACACCACTGCTGATTAACTCAGCAACCGTGCGAGTCGATCTACGTATTTGGCACTATCTTAAATAAACATCTCAATTTTTGAAGGGTGAAAATAAACACTCTTTACGTAAAAGGCAAGATCTTAAAAAATGAAATTCGGTTAATCTTCCCTTAAACCCCTGAAACTCGGTCCCAAAATTGAAATGAGCTGCTGGACTGCTGCAGAATGCCTTAAGCTTCTGAGCAGGGTTCATACTTTCAAGCAAGGCCAAACAAATGCCAGCAATAACAAGAATCAAACTTGAGCGAACGTGTGCACTGGAAGACACTTGTCTAGGAAATTGCAGAGGGCAAAATCCTCATTTGAGAACTGCAATGCAGTATTTGTTGGCAGGGCTGTTGCTGTGTTTCTTAGTGGCACTGACCCCAGAAAATGATGTCAGAACCTGGAATTTAGGATTTTCATGGTCT
Source organism: Lophotriccus pileatus (assembly GCA_035583135.1). NCBI lineage: Eukaryota > Metazoa > Chordata > Aves > Passeriformes > Tyrannidae > Lophotriccus > Lophotriccus pileatus. The sequence goes on along the minus strand of JAWWES010000035.1, from coordinate 6,838,589 downwards.
GTGAAATTACACGGTAAACACCCAACCTTCAGCAACCCAAAGTACTTTCAGCCCCATAAAGCATTAGTGACCTTCCAGCCATTTAGAAGAACAGATCCCATTCCTAATTCTGCCCTAAGGCATTCTTCAACAAAAATGGGTCCACCTCATCACGCAGTACCAGACCTTAAACCTGGCTTGGTTAAACACCCACATGACCCTTTGCATTTAAAGGGATGTGCTCTCATACAACAATCCAACTCAAGATGCCTCAATACTTCCAAGAAAGCCTGTGTACTCCTGTACACTTCCCGAATTTCCCATGCCATAGGACTTCTTCCCATAATGAAACATCAGCACAGCTTGTGTGTTTTGGGACAGGGACAGTCTTCTGTTACAGGGCAGCAGGGTTTTGTCTGCATATATGAAAAACCTTAATAATGGCATCCAAAATACGCTACAGAGAGAAATTAAGGGCTGGGAGGTGGCACGAATTTCTCCTCCTACTGTATCTGTAACTCTTCTGATCTGCAGAGGGGACTGTGCATGACCTACTGTAAACCGTTTAACAATTTTATTGTGTCCAACTGATCTTTGTGGGTTTTTTTGTCTCTCCCCCTGCTCAATCCCAACAGCTGACAAAGTCAACGACGACTTCTACACCAAGCGGCGCCACCTGGCAGAGCTGGCGGCCAAGGGCAGCCTGCCCCTGCACCCCGTGCGCCTGGACGACGAGAGGGCTTACACCATCGACAGCGGGCTCACCAGGCAGAACGGGCAGAAATCCAGGATGGCAAAGATACACACGCACCCGCTGGGCTACAATGCCCACTACAAGACCTGGGATCCCACCGACCAGTCCCTGAGGCGGCAAGCCTACGCAAACAAGGGCAAGCACGGAATGGGAGACCCGACGTTAAGTGACCCGCTGACAACCCGGAGCCAGCACTACTTGGGCCCACAGCCATACTTCATAACCAACAGCAAGACAGAAGTGACTGTTTGATTTTGCTTTCTTTCTTTTTTTTTCTTTTTTTTTTTTTTTTTTTTATGAAATCCTTTAAAAACCACACACAAATACACACACAACACAAACACTCAACCGGAAGGCAAAAAAAAAAAAAAAAAAAAAAAATAAATTTAAAAATATAAAATAAATCATAATTAAAAAAAAAAAAAAGAAAAAAAAAAGAAAAGGAAACGGAAGGAATGAACTTCCACCTGGACACTCTTGGTATCCAGCCAACTGTAGGCCGAAGAGTGGGTTAATACCATTCAGCAATACACACTGAAGGTTGAATTATAAACTCCATTTGTATTTCACAATGGAACACAAACCCGTGTGACTAAATTTTTTTACTTGAAACTAAAATCCATGATGAGAAGTAGCACAATCTAGAGAAACTTTATGTCTGCTTAAACATTTACACTATGTTCCTGCCTTGAGACAGAGGAAGAGAGAGAGAACAATATACTGTAATATATTATTTCAGAGAGGAATTTTGTATAAAACCTATTAATAATCACTAGACCTGTGAAAAACCGAGAGCAAACATCTTGGTACAATCCGTAACATCTATTATTGTACTTTCACACCATCCTATAGAGAATGCAAAAAAATATATATACAACAAGGGACAAAGACACTTTCACAAGGAATTTACAAAGACTGTTATGATTAAGAGCATATGGGACCTTTGTGGCTGGTAGAGAATTCTGCAGGATGATAACAAACAGCAGAAGATTTTATTTCAATTTACTTCATTTGATTTGGAATTTTTGGGAATCTCCGAAATAAGAAGAGACATATCATATGACATAGCTGCTGGGGGAATAAGGGCATCAGAATATTCCCTCTCAGTCCTCCTGTTTTCAGGCAGATGGTAACAAGTCTCACTTTGCAGACTGTCAGGATTTTTTCTTCACCTAAATGTTTTGCCTATCTTCAACTGCTTCAGACTGAAATTAAGCGTGGGTGGTGCCTTTACTGTATTACTATTGTTCAATGACAGTCTCGTTCTTCAAAGTGACCCCTCTGTTCCTTTGAACTATTTCCTCATTTTTTGCTAAGGATGACAAGGGTTCTGCCCTGCTCAGCCTCCCCTGTTTGTCCCGAAGGGAAACTGGACTACATCTCCATACGGTGGTTGCACAGTCAAGACTATTTAGTTGGCCCCTTCATTTTCCCAATTTAAACTTTTTCCCTCCAGTCTCTCATTTTGTATTTGCTTTCAGCCATGGTAGTTCTCTGTAGTTCAACTAAATGTTATATGGTATATTGTCTCTATCGTTTGGCTTTCTATAGTGGCGTTCCCTCTCGGTGGACTATTTGGTGGAAGAGTCTGATGGTCTTGCCTCAAACGTCAAAGAGATCTGGGTTTAAACTAAACAAACAATTGGACTCATGGTCTTGACTGTGGTTCTGACGAGCAGGATGCCTTGTTCATATGAGTGAAAACACTCCTGAATTGGGCACTGGTAGTAAACTCACAGTCCTGGGCCTGTAAAAGCTTTGGCACATCCACAAAGAGATAAACAGAGTTGGGATGGGATGGCAGGCAACACATTCAGTCTTTCACTTAAATTCCTGCCCTTCCCCCAAAACGAGTCATTTGACTAAATCCTAACTAGCTGTCTTACTACAGTTGCATTCTCACCAGCTGTCAGTTCTTCAGGAGATTAGTTTTGGAAGAGCATGCAGGGAGGAGTAAGAACTGTTATGCTGTAAGAATTGGAAGCGACGTTTCTTACTGTATTCAAATGACTGTCAGTGCTTCTTCTTAGTCAAGGATGCAAGGGCTAAGAATTTGAAATCTGGTTAAATGGAGATACCTTTTTTTTAGCTATATCAAGATTGATTTGCATCCTGAGAGCACCGGTATCTCTCCATAAGTGTGCTGCTAAATTTTATGATCCTATGTTTTAAGACTATCAGAAGTGGACAAAGCCCACAAGACAAATACTTTGCACACAGCCCAGATTCTCCACTATCTTTCTTTTATTCCTTTAATCTTTATTGCCTTCACAACTGGCTGACTTAATTTGATCCTTTATGGAATGTTGCTGTTAATCCATATGCTTTAGATACACATTACAGCTGCACTCTGATTCACACAGGTTTCGTGTAACTTGAGCATATTTTATGTGGAAATATTTTAGTAACTGTATGTTCTGTAAGTAAACCCGTGTTAATACTTGTTAACTACAGAGTTTATGATACCAATAATACTTCCTACAATAAAATGTTTGTTTGTTTTTTAAGAATGTTTCTTTGTAAACATATGTATTCACTATATTAATATGAATTTCTTACCTGGCAATAAAACTGATTCTAAGTGAATCCAAGTTGCTGGTTCATTCCTAAACTTGTATCACTGGGCCAAATTCTGAGTATTCACTGAGGTTCTGGAGCCTCTCCCTGCAGCCAGAGGGGTTCACCTCAGCACAAATGAAGGTTTGCCACTGTGAGCAAGAGGTTCTTTGGAAAGCAGCTGCATGTTATATGTATTATACAGGAACTGCATGATGTTTAAGGTCCCTTCCAGCCATGAATGCCTGCTAAATGCAATGTAACATTATACACACAAGGCATGCAAGCCTTGCAAAGCTTCCTGAGCCCTGCAAGCCTCCAAGCACCACACACCCCTTGTGTCATTTGGTCAGTTAATTACAGCTTTGAGGAACAAAAATAAAACGACAAGCACGCACAGGGCCAGAGCCAGATCCTCAGGGATACATGGGAGTTTTGGAATGTGCTTCAGCCACGTCTAAGGATTGCAACTGTCCAGGTGGAGCAAATGGATGTATACTGGTGTATGCTGCTTCAAAATGGTTGTATGTTCATTACAGAAGAACCTGGACACAACATCTGTGCATCAAGTCTGCTGGAACAAAAAGTCCTTCACACGTTTTTATTACTGCTAATGGTTCGGAAACCTGACAGTGAACAGAACCTCGGAGGAGGGTTTGGGCAGCTAAAATGGTACGGAGGATAAATTTCAGAAGAAACAAAGAATCAGGATATCCAGCTTCAGCATCCCCTTAGAGCATGTCCCTAGTGCAAATTCTTTAGGCATTCTTTGTGATTCCTAAGAAGTCATGACACATTATCAGAGGGAAAACATCAATTAAAAGTTGCCCAGAGTTAGCCCTTTTAAACAGTAGAAAAATCTCACTTTTAATATATACCTTTATGGGTGCCAGGAAACAGTTCAGAAAGGTCCCATTTCTGGTTACAGAAGCATTTTCCTGCCTCAGGTACAACTACAGAAACAACCCTAATCTGTCAGAGGGCTCAGGAGAGATGTACAGAGTGTGGTCACAGGGCCAGGAAAGTTCTGGGCAGCGCCAAGACCCTTAGGGAAAGCTGGGGAGCCCAGTGGAATACCAGCCCAATCTGCAGTAGACACAGCTCCCTGTTACAGCTCCACCAACAACCACCTAATGCACATGTTGTTTCTATCAGCAAATTCCTGACTGGAATCACAGATGGCAAAAAGGACAACAGCTTCACTCGTAGAAGTGTCTCTGCATAGGCTTTTGTTCTTCCAGAACATGAAAAAACCCAATAAAAACCTCCAAAAAAACCCTCTTGAAGCTGATTTTGTGTTTCTGCATGGTTTTTTCTTTTCTGTTTGCCTGACCCGTCTGTCAGCACGAGCAAGAACTGCACTGGGCTCCCCATAAGCATTTCTTTTATAAGGCTCTTTGATATCAACACAGATGCACCACACTACAAACAGAAAAGTGCACTGTCAAGAAATGATAATATTCCACACACAGAGCTGTGGAGTCTAAAAGTCCAAGGGCTGTTTGGTTTAGAGCTCTTTACCCTGGAACATCTGTTCTCCTGACTAAATCTTTAGAGCATGATCCTTGCGTACCAGAACTGAGGATGTGGTGGCTTATATAAACAGGGGAGCAGGTCTCATGAGATTTCACACTGCGAGGTGTCTCCACAACTCAGACTTTGGATTTTAATAGATCTAGGAAAAGATTCATGCTTTGCTCTATTCTTATAGAATGGTTATTGAATTTGGGTACTAAATAAATAACTCTAGTCCACAAATCCCTTTTGTACACAAACCTCCACACTTTATTTAACCCTGGTCTCTATACTTGAATACATGAAGGACTTCCAGTGATAAATATAGTCTTCACTGTAACTATATCATCTTTCTGTTTGGCATAGATAATTTTATTTTTCTAAAAACAGCTATGACAGGAAACATTATTGTATTAAACTACATAATCTCATATATCATCCACTGCTGAAAATGTGAGAATAGGACGAGTTCTACGTTACTGAAGAGTGAACACTGTTCTTTTTATGAATGGGAAAGTCATGCAGCTTTAATTTGAAAAGTGTCTGTAAAAACAGTTCTTGGGATTCACACATCATGCTTTAGAGATTTCCAGACTCAACTTTTGCTCAGCCTGCAAGTAAGACATGTCCTCATACCTGTCAACTTAACCTGGAACAGAGGATTAAACCAGGCCTTTCCTCCCCATCCAGCTGCACTAATGAAAGCCAGGACCAAATTAGGATACTGGTTACATCCCATATCTGCACAAAAGCTGCTGTCAGACAAATGCAGCTGATGGATCCAGCAAACACTTCTGCAGAGGATGCACCATGAAGAATTTGACACATCCATTCAGCTGCACTGGCATGTTAGCAAAGCATAAGACAGATGTATTTGTCACCAATGACAACACTTTTTGACATTGGAAGATAATAAATCCTGATCCTAGTTGTGGGGATTCTTCCTGTGTCAGAACCTGCCAAGTAAACAATGCCTGAACAGGCCAGGGCATCCCTGGACAGGCCCTTCTCATCCCACCACTGCTCTTCCAACAAGATAATGGTGTTGCTTCAGGAGCAAGGTGTTCTGGCTTGACTTCTTTTCACTTTTCACCCTCAGAGCTTAGGGACATTTTCTGGGAAGAGAAGCTGTAGATTCAGGCTTACCTGAGGCGGAGATAGATTGAAAAACTCAGATCTATTACTGCTACTCTTGTTTTACATAACAGAAAATAATGAGATACTACTTGTAGCTAAGTGCATGAAGCAGCTGCACTAAGTCTGGTCCCTCATGGATGCATGAAGAGGCTCTGTACCTCTCTTTCTCTGCAGGTTACCTGAGGCCAATTTTTCATCCTCCCAAAAAATCATTTTGCAAGAGGTGTTTTCTTGGTGTTTGAAGGTTTTGTATGTTTGGTTTGGTTTTTTGGTTTGGTTTGGTTTTTTTTTTAAGTGAAGTTGAAATTCAATTTTTGTCTCTAACAATACACTCATACTGTTACACACACAGTTGCACCTTGTCTATCTAAGCCAACACTACCTGCCTTCACTTGGCAACTTTACCCGCATTTAATTGTAAGAGGCATTGCTGCTCATTAATAGGGGTTGATGCTGTGCTGGCAGAGTTCAGCTTCTGAACCTGTACACCGAGCCTTGTGTGCATCCCTCACAATAAATAAGGCTGCAACAACAGCAGGTTATTAAAAGTGATGATTTCCAATCAAGAGAGAATATCAGGCAGTGCTGCTGCTGTTTAATCTAAGGTTCAGGTACAAAATAGTACTGAAAAAGGGTAATAATCAAAAGCCTTTCAGTGGTCACTGGCAGCATTATTTTATCAGGAAACAAGCCCTCCCAAGCAGCAGTTGTGTCAGTGGAGCCACTAATACTCCCTGGGCAGAAACACATCCTTTTTCCTGTATGCAGCTGTTGGCCTCATTTTCACTCTCTGGTATTTGGGCTTACACTAACATTTTGATCACAGTACTTATTATTTGAGATACTTTGACCAGTTTTAGTGAATATATTCCCTGAAGTAACTGGTCCCCAGAGGAAAGAGCACTTTACCAACTACTTACAACAGAAATGTTGCAAAAACTTGGCAGGGGAGTTGGAACTATGTGATCTTTAAGGTCCCTTCCAACCCAAACCATAGTATGATTCTATGATTGTGTTTTTTTCCTCTGCCACAGGTGAAAAGAAACCAGGCTTTACTTTTTCCTCCCAGGGGTAAGGAGGGAGCTCAAAATGGCCTCTTTTCTGTCTCTTTTCAAGACAGTGCTATAATTCAGCTGGGATTTTTCATACAAACTCTGCAGGAGACTGCTCTGACTGCTGAGCACAGAGAGAGCTTCTTGACTGCCTCATACACTAGGAATGAAAAAATCATGCAACTGAAAGACATAAAGGTAGATTTGACTTGTGTAGAATCAGTACTGGCTTTGCCAAAAACCCAGTTCAGCGGCTGCTTTCCACCACCCATCTGCAGAGGTCAGAACTGTGCGGTATTTTCAAAACTGCTGTTCTCCACTCAACTCCTTCAGTCTTTTCGAGCACCCCCTCACACCCAGCACCTCACTTGGGCTCTCATCTTCCATTCCAGTGTAATAGTCTTGGTGATAAACCCCTCTCTCTGTGTACACGTGTGTGCACAGACACCTGAGCTTTGTAGCCTGACTCTCTAAAGCATCTGTGTTTGCAACACCATCAAAGGGTAAAACTGACTTGGAAAATCCACCTAGCTGCCTTGCTGCTTTTTAGGGGCCTTACATCAGTTTTGAAGACAGAATCTATATCCCCAATTTACTTTACTGCTTTCGAAGATGAAATACTAAAGAACATGACATTCCATAGAAGAGAGAGTCAAAGCTTCAGGGATGAAAATTGTCCTTTAAGGCTCTAATGTATTTTACCATTACTGCTTGGGGAATGATAATACTAAGGATGATAGGGAGTAACTTGACAGGATTCATTAGGGCAGAGCCAGCATATGTGTGCTGTTATGCACAAGACTCTGCACAAGTCTGCCTATGCAGAGAAGACTGTTCTGGTTTTTCCTAACAGTGATTTATGGGTTTGTGGTTGTTGGGTTTTTTTCCCCTTTTCTAAGAGATGGATCTAAAAAGCACAAGGCTAAGAGTGCTTCTAACAAAAGTGCCTTGTTGAACACAGCGAGTGGCACAACATGGTACAGCAGGACTCTACCAGCAAAGGCCCTGATCCTGCACTGCTGAGTTAGTGGCAGACTTGTCAGCGTGGAGAAGACCAAAACCCTCAGACAACACACGTTCACTCTTTGACATGCAGAACTTTCAGACTCCACTACAAGTGACTTCTCTCAACCTGACACCAACTAAACGGTACAGAAAAGGAAAGGCAGCAGATACACCACAGGATTGCACAGATCTTCCAGGCTGAGTCACAGCTGAGACTGCAGCTCCACAAAATAATGGCTGCAACACTGCCTTGTAGCAAAACACAATTATCCTGCCAGCAGCTCATCTACCTGGTTGTCTCATAATTTTGACACAGCTCATAATGAGTAGGGAAGACTCCACTCTCAGGCTGTTTCTTGGCTTCAGTGTGCAAGTTCAAAGCCCTTGTGAAAGACAGCTACTCCAGCCATTAGGATACTCAAGTCTGCACAGAGTTCAAGTGCAGGTGTAAATCTTACCACTTTCTACAAGCAGCAACCAAACATACTGAATTTCCAGTTCCCTTGTCATTTGCTGCCTTGCTTCTTCAAAACTCCTGTCTGAGACACTCTCTAGCTTTGACTCTCAGCTAATATTTAGCTGCTTACCTATTAAGATGTTTTTCATGTTTCTACACAAAATCAGTGTCACACAAGATACTGGTATTCCTCTGCCTGCTACTTCACTGTGTACAAAGTATTTTATTATTAACAGATAATTTTATTAGATGATATATCATTCTTCAGAGACAACAGTACTGAAGGAATATTAGCAGAAAATGTCTCTTTATCACTACCAAATTTACTGATAATCACAGTTCAGTTACCTTCAGGGTTGCAATTCATTGACAGGTTAGTAATATAAACATTTACTTTTTGAAAAGCTTCTATGTACACTATAAAAGCTATTCTGCCCACATTTCTTTTCATAATAGGAAGAGAATACTTGTATATTTGCAAAAGTGTTGTGTTTGTATGTGACAGATATGTGAGTGAACAGGTAGAAGAGAGGGGGTGCTACACTTCAGTAAAGAGATAATATCAAGTGTTTTTCCAGCACAAATACCATTCTTCATATCCATAATATTACAGCCACAGCCACTGTATAATAATACTTGCTCATACCAGAATACTATAGAGGTTGAAGTGTAGCCAATGCATCTAATCAGCTTCAGGGAAAGATGAAGTTGACTTTCCAATAATGATTTCCAGTGTGTTCCATTACATTTGTTCACTCTTCCACTGTGACCTTTGAGGATGGGTCACAGTTTCAGAAAAATACGAGCTACAAAACTGCACAGCTATTCTGTGTGAAATATTACCGTAATCAACAGCCTCAAAAACTCTTTTCTGTTGTCTCATCTGAAAATGAGAGGAATATATATTGCACCTCATATGCATACATATATATGAGAAAAAAAGAAACAAAAAAGAGACAAACCCAGGCAAGACAGCCTGCTGTGCAACACCTCCTGTTAATGCTGCCAGCATTAGAAAATCTGCCAAAGAGCAGATTACCAACAGGAGCAAATTGCATGAATATGTTTCAGCAGACAGAGGACATTACTTCATAAAGATAAAATGTTTTTCCCTTTCTCCTCTGCCCTGCCTTTGGAGTTTGGTTGGATGTTTCTCTCTGGCTGGTAGATTTTGGGTTTGCTAACATCAGAATGGCCCTATTCCTGTCAACAAAGAGAAAGCAGAGGAAAAAACAGGTTATCAAAAACAACCACTGGATCGAGAGAAAGGTCACAAAACTTCAAAAGTGAGTAAGCTTCAGTGAGAAAAAAAAACCACAGAGAATTGATAGTGCTGCCTGTTAATAACTAGAAAAGTTGTACACCATCTGCTAATTTCCCCTTTGTCAGCTGCACAAGGGAACCACATGAGAGACACCATAATAAACAGAGGTATTTTTTCCTCTCTTGGAGATCATAAGTCTCCAGAACCTGTGGCATATATGTTCACTTACACCCAAGCTGTTAATATATACAAGTGAGAAGAGAACCAGTATTTTTATCAATGTGGAACAGCAGCTGAGACAGACAACACAACCTCCGCAGAGGGACATATCCATATGTTGCACAATAATGAATGCCAGAAAAACAATAGTGGTGGGGCTTTTCTTGGGGAACTCTATTCAAAGGCATTTTAACCAGAGGTCAAAAAGCCATTGTCCATAAAGACTCTGCAAAAACTGACATAGCACAAGATCTTAGAAAAAAAAAGAAAACAACCCAACACAAAGCATTTGGAAAGTGCATGCAGTACATTAAGTCCTAAACCTGCCCTATTATCCAGTTGGGACATACACCTCCTCCTGCCAAAGCCCTGCCATGCATATACTATATTTCTTGATCTTTTCTGTTGCCTAGTAAAGGTTTTTGAATTTGCTGCCAATTCAACCCCTGAAGCGCAGATGGGAATAAAAAGCATCTTATCTCCCAGCATACGATTCCATATCATGTTTTCTACTATTTTCAAGCTGTACAATCTCTCAAGCTGCATGACATGCCTGTTTCCCTTGGGAGACTATTTCACATACGCACAGAATCCTAATTCCTCTGTGTATATTCCTGTATGTGAGGGCTTGAAGCTATGATAGAGAAAGGAGCCCTCAGCTCTCATCTGTTTTCATCTCATTCTTTCAGCAACAGAAGGAAGAATTGCCAGAAAGCTGTTTCATAGGTTCTCATCTAAAACTTCAGCCTGACTGGAGTGCTAGCAGGGAAGGCACTTCTGGGCCTTTGCTGGGAAGCAGAGAAAATTTCTTCTGAGCATCCTGACAGAGGGGCAGATTTCTGTCCTGAATTCACCCACTGACATCTTGCAAGTCAGCTTCTCATTTCTAATGGTAAGGTCCAAAAGATGGCAAGCAGCAGTAGATGTAATTTATTTTATCAAGATTTCTCATTCTGTTGTGTCATTTCCATAATAAATTAGGGAGATGTGGGTTAAATTAGCCTACTGTAAAGTATGACCATAATGGACGAACACAGTTATCAGTGAGCCTCTAACAAACCACAGAGAGGAATCAAGCAACATTCTTCAGAAGTTTACTTTAAACTATCAAACTGTATTTATATTTCATTGTCCATGTCAGTAAGGAAAAGTATTAAATTTACAGGTAACTCCTGTCAGCTTAAAAAAGGGGATGCAATATAAGAATTAAAAAGTGTTCACCACATGGCATTCTTGACTACGAGTCAAGAAAATCAGACAAGGGGGAGCCAAACAGTAAAATCACATCAAGTAATCTTCCCTCCCTGCTCAGATGTAATAAAGCCTCACCTGGAATACTGTGCCAAGCCTTGGCCATGGTGCTTCCAGGGATACAAGGGTCAGTTGGAGAGCACCAGCAAAGAAAAAAAGCAGTAAGGTTACTGTAATCAGTTATTACCTAATCAATCAGCATGAATAAGACAAGGTGTAGAAAAAACAAACTGTGAGGAAAACGATGCAAAAAATACAGTTGTTTATGCTACAGAACAGATAATGGAAGAGAGATACCATGGACAGATTACATATTTTGTAACAGACTCGGTGAAAAGAGTATAAAGCTGCTCATGACTAGAATATGAAAAGACTTAGGGATCTTCTCCCTGGAGAAGGGAAGGCTCATAGGAAACCTCGTCGTATTATTCCAGGACTTTAAAAGGTGGTTGAGAGGGGATGGATGCTCTGTTTTCACAAGGAGCCACATGGATAAGACAAGGTACAGCAGGATGCAAGTTGCACTGGGGGAGGCTTCATCTCAATAAAAGAAACAATTTGCTTACAGTGAGAACAATCAATCACTGTAACAAACTTGCCAGGGATGTGGCAGAGTCCTCATCCCTGGATTTTCAAGACCTGAGTGAACAGAGTGCTGGATCAAGTCCCCAGAGCTCCCTTTCCCATGGAGGGTTGGATCAGGTGGCCTTTCAAGGTCCCTTCCAGTCTGGTTTATTCTGAGAGCCTTCAGCCTCTCTGCTTATACCACTGGCAGTGCAGGTAAAGAGTGACAGGTACAGACATTGGGGTTGACACTGGTCCCTTGATATTTAAAAAACACAGAGGTTTGGTTGGTGGTTTGTTTATTTGTTTTTTAATAAGACACAATATACTCAGTAACTGACAATAAATCATGTTTTAGATTATGTTATTATGTCGTGTAAAAAGTTGCTGAAAAGAGGAAAATAATATACACCACCAGAGACAGGAAAAACTCTTGTTGGTGTAAGCACAATTTAGTCAAGTATTAGAAGAAAACCCTTTTGAGTGGCATGGAATGACAAGCAATGAAATGCATTATATACGGAGGCTGTGGAGTTTCCATTGCTAAATGATTTTAAAGAAACATTGAACTGATTCTGTCAAGAATGATTAGACACTCTTGAACCCTTCTTGAAGAAAGATGGGCCATTCAAAGGCCATTTGAGCTCTTCTATTATTTTCTCTTCCAGGCCTAAAGCAAAGATGGGGCAGAAAGCCTATTCCCCTAGGAATGAGGTTTTTCCCACGTTTCTTTTATCTGTTAGCAGCAGATGAAAGCTGCAATTAGTAGCATAAAGGTATCTGATGTTTCCCCCAAATTCAGTGTTGTTACACTGCAATTGCAAATCAGTGCCTAATGTTGCCTAGACAGATTTACACAGCAGCTAAAAGCACATATATTCAGACACACCACAGACTGTCTGGGAACAAAGAATCCCGAGGCACAAACTATCTTAACTGTCTCATTATACGTTACCAATATCAACTTCATTCACACATTTAATAGGAGCTCTTTCATTCCGTGTCCTTACCTGGCAGCCAGCCACACAGTCTTTAAAAGGTTAAAATCCTGATCTCTGGTATAACATCCCACACCGATGACGTGACCTCAGAGGTAAGAAAAGAACCTGCCTCTACCAGTCAGCTTAGAGCTACAGTCTGAGTAAACCACGGCTCGGAATTCCCTGAAAGCTTCGCAAAGGGCAGAAGGGCACAGAGGGGAGGGAGGGGAGGCTCTGAACCAAGAAGTAACACTGAGCTTCTAAACACACAGGTTTCATTTCCTGGTCTGAAATGGACTCCCCTCCATCATTTAGGATGAATCAGCTTATTTTCTGTGGTATTAGTTCAAAGAGTGGGGATATTACCTGTGTGTAATTTGAGTGCCAATTCCCTGGGACAAATAATCTAGTCCACACTATTAAGGAGAGAAAGGTAAGGAAAGGAATATGTTCTCAACTGCTCCCAGTAGACAAACTCTATGCAATCCTGGGAAGCATGCACAGGGTTAAAGCTCCAAACAGATAAATTCACTGAGAATTTAGGCAGTGATGTCACTTTGACCCAAAGTTGGCCTTAAGATAAATAAATGGGCTTTCACTATTCCCTGCAGGCACATTTGCTGTCCCTTGGCACCACGATGAAATCATGATGCTTTGTAATTACAGATAAAAGGGATTTGACATGAGAGCTCTCCAAATGAGCCAAACATCCTGGGAAGTGAAAAAAAAAAAACAACCAAAAACCCAAAAACCTAACAACTTGCTTGCATGCTCATTCTCCAGACTCGAGAATAACCATCAAGACAATTTTCTTATTATTAGCAGCTGTTCAGAAATCAGTACTAGATTCATTAGTTAAATCAGTGGGATTTCCCAGAAAAAAAGAAAATTGTGGAAAGAGGAGGATTTGAGAATAAATTACTCAGAAAGCAACAATGCCAAAAACATGAAAATCTGCAGCTCTGGCACACAGAAATTACACAAAACCAAATGCCACAAACAAAAGAGATATTCCAAGCATAAACGAATAACTTAGAGTGCAACCAGCCGTTCTTTTGAAAGTACAGAGGATGGACTCAGCTACTCAAGCCAAGATTACAGGGATGCACCGGAACAAAATCAGGAAAGGTTATGCAGTGCTCTGTCTGTGACTTAAACACAGCTCTAAATTACAGCTGGGGAAATGTTGCCATCGCCCTACAAAGGACAGGATGAAAAATGGTGTCCTACAGTCTTTGCCTTCTTATTTTCCTAAGACAAGGTCATAAGGCATATGAGCAAGTTGTTAAAAATGACCCCTGTAACCACTGTTGTAACGTGGTTGTGCGTGGCAGTGACAGTGGGGACTGCTGGGCTGGGCTTTGGTGCTTCTCCACATCTGCTCCCAGGATTCCTTCTGCAAGTATTTACTTTTTTGACCTGGTTTTGAGCTCTGGCTGCTGCCCACAGCAGAACTCTTCCTGCAGCAGAGGCATTTAGAAAAGCTGGTGAGACTGACAAAAGAGACTTCTTCCCACTTCCAGGAACTCCAGTGATCCAGGCTATTGGTATTAACCCACTACAGAGAAAAAACACTATGAAGTAAATGCAAGTTGAAGTTATACCAACAGTACAGATGTAAGTATGCCCAAAGTCATACTTACAAAGCATGCCTGTATACATTTTTATTGCTGAAGTAGAAAAACTGTTTAAAAATCTAATTGCAAGTACCTCACAGAAAAAAAACCAAAAAGCATGGTGATTCCTTTCTCTGTGAGTTCACCATTAGCAAATGAGGCCCATGTTGGGCAACTTAATTTAGAAGTAGCTGTGATTATTTTAATTTTACACCTTAAAGCCTTTTCTAAAAAATTACAACAAAAGCATCCTGTTTCCTCAGGATGAACTGGTTTCTCCCAGGTATTTTATTTTAAAATGTGAAATACTTTGGCTTAAATAACATAAACTACAGATATGACTACAAACATGCATCTGATAAAAAGTAATCATACCTAGCTCGGAACTTCATATAAGCTTTGGCCACTAATTTTCTATCTGCTCTCAATGCTTTTCTTGATATTGTTTTGCCCTGCTTTTGCTGTTTGTATGAGAATCATTGTCTTTGGTTTTATAACCCCATATCATGGCCTTTATTAGTAGAGCACTGGGAGGTGTGTTGAAGGAGGAACATTAAATAGGACTTTTATTATCACTTGTCCTGGTGAGGATTTTCTCTCACCATACTTCACTTTCCATAAGTGACTTTATGCACCTCACAAGCAATCTCCAGCTCTGTAAGCAGAAACAGAATACACAACTGGATAAAACATGATCTCCAGCTTTAATGGAAGGTTGCAATGAAGACAGATATTTCATAAACGTCTAGAAAGATGGATAGCTAGTCAGACAGCATTAAAAAAATAGTATCAATCTACATAATATCATTCCCTGTCAAGAAATGGCCTAACTTAAATGTGTGTAAACAGCAATATTATTCATGGTTAAACCACAGTGTAATTGCCTGCTGGATTTGAATGAGGTTTCCCTGAATATAAATGAAGAGACAAAGAGAAGATAAAAGAAGCATCTGAAGATAGAAACCAAAATCCTAAAATGAAAATGATCAAGTCAGATACATTTCCTTTCATTGTGTGTGTGAATACGAGTGATTATTAAAGCAATAGATCCATAACAGTAACCAGAGTGAAGTACAATGCAGAAAGAAAAGTGTTTTCAAATTCCATTCTGCCAATGTGCCTCAGCCTTGACACTCAGCATTATTGCCAGTGGAACCCTAAGCCTCTTTTAAATAGAGTCTTGAAATTGCTTCAAACTGTATCAGAAAAACTGATGATTTTTAGGAAGATAAATGATTGCAGAACCCTCACAAATCCATATCCCTTTGAGCCAAGGGAAATCTAATACCCAGGTCACTGGTGCTAAGAGGCACCAACCAGGCCTGCCACATCTTCAGCATGTTGATTATTAACTGAAAACTGTAACAAGGAACAGAAGGGAATTTAATCTGCCATTGTCAGTGTGCTGCCGTGATTTGGAGCAATCCCAAGTGAGTAGCAATGTTCACCGTGTAATTCCCTGGGGGGAAACTGCAGCAAGAGGATTGTGCCTAAACCCTTCCAAAAATCAGCAGCTGAAAATGCAAACAGCCCAATCTGTGAAGTGATCCACCTGCACTGCATTCCCATAGCATACTGGACACTGATCCACTGCGCTCTCAGGGCAGGCAGAAACCAGCACAGGAACCGTCAAAAAACCCTGACAACAGAAAATTCATCCTGAAACAGCTGGAAATGAGAAGGCAACCTCTGCTCTGGTAGCCAGGACAGGGAGGGTGGGAGGACTGGCATGGCAGAACCAATGGAGCAGCCCAGAAGAGAAGGAGCAAACTCCTATCAACAAAAACAAACAAGAAGAGACAGTTTGTCTTCCAAATAGGCATCTCCGTATGGAGCAGGCGGAGTTTGAATTACTCTGGGGTAATCCAGGCTGCCTTCCTCCAATGTGGCCATTAGGACAGTGTTAACAACGAAATAAAGCAGCAAAGACTAAGGGGCAGGAGCAAGGAGAATTTTACTTCATCCCAAGGAAACCATACTGGAGTTTGCAGCAGCAGACACAGCACAGTGGATGTATCAGCTTCCTTACCAGTCCACACCACAGCTAAGTTTCTACAGAGACTAACTCAGCTGGACACAGTTTTCCCTTTACTGTCCCACCTCCTCCACCAGAGAAGGAACTGAATTCAGATTTAAGAAAAAGGCAGACTCTGACATTTGCTTTGTGACATGTGGTTACTTTTGATTCAATATGACAGCAAACTTATTAAATAATTTTGAAATATTTCTGCTCCGGGCATTTAAACTTTCCAAAGTATTTTAATTTTTTTAATTTAAAAATGAAAAGTTGTCATTTGGAAAAATTGGATGTTCATTTCTCTGTTTAATTGAGATTGATGAATCTGAAATTAAAAAAAAAAAAACAAGCCGAAAAATTATTCTTAAATGGCATTTCCCCATGAATGTTTTGTTTTGACATCTTGGCAGCATTTCACTATAGCTGTTTTCTTGATAAATGTACAATTGACTCGAGCTCCTGACATAACAACATTAATATCTGAAACTGTCTCCAAGTGGATGCTTCATACCTAAGCAGGGTGCTCATTTCAGAAAGAGAAAAGCAGCTCATATCCTTCCTCCAACCCTTTTCAAATACAAGCAAACTTTTGAAAAGAATCAAAGGACTCTGAAAGCTTTCATTTACAGTAAAATATATACTGGGCTCAGCTTAAAATTTTATATTTCTACTTTTTAAAATCCAGGTGTACTTCCCTCCTTGTTTATTCGTATGGAAAACTCTGGATTCATTCACACTGTTAGATGTCAACTGAAATTATATTTTGTATTGTTCAAACCCAGACATGGCCTCCTTCTGCAATAACAAAAATACTTATTTAGAAGTTTCTGAGATCCTTTTTCACAACATGCTCAAATATAGTCAGGAGAAAGGAAGCCAAACGCTTTCTATATCAATACTTGCGGGAATTATTCAGTGTATTTCAGACTCTACATGTTGCAATTTTGATCACAGCAGATTATTTGCATAGTGTCATCTTCCAAAAGTGTAAGAGCTACTTATAAATACAACTACAATTGGAGCTTAAAAACGTCTAAGATCAGTAAAAAGAAAGAAAGGAATTGATGCCAATCTTACTGAGAAAAAGTCATAATTTTGGCATTTCAATGCTTTCAAAACTCGCTGTGTTTAAAACAAATTTCCTGGCAGATGGGATTCCAAAACTTAGTTTTCAAATGCTGAGGTTCATTTTAATTTTATTCACTCAAATGTTAAATCTTGGACAAACATAGTTAAAAAGATTAAATCAAATCAGGCATAGAAATTTCAACAGAAACACCTGTGCCATCCAGAGCATCAACGTTTGAATGGGCACATCTAGAATAACATCTAGTACTAAAGCCTTATGGATGGCAAATGTTTAACCAAGGACACAACCCTGAAGCAGTCCAACAGAAAGACAGGCTCAAGGGGAAGAGCACTTAAATAGGAAAAGAAGAAGAATACAGGATCACCCCGACTCTTCTCTCTGGCAGTGGGTAGAAAAGCTCAGAAGTAGGAGCAGGTTTGGGAAGAGCATAAGAACAGGTGACACACACTTCACTTGAACTCTGTAGTTCAGGATCTTCTGAGCCAAGTATAATATTTTTCTTTTTAATAATTCTATTTGATGCTTTTTTTTGCACTATTTTCCTCGGTCACTTTTTACACTTGTAAATTTTTTGGACCCTCAACAGCTGCAGAAACACATTGTGTAATGGTTTGTATTTTATGAAGGATAAGCCCCTTTGCACCTACCTCCTGCTAATTCATTTGATGCCCTCTGAGTATTTTGTAAGATCAGTTGGATTTAGGCTGAGATGAAGCTGTGAACACAAGATTAACTGTTCTTTATGGAATTTTTACTTCCATTTATTCACACGTTATTCTTATATTTGATGCTCAGGAAGTGAAAATGTGTGTGTTTTAATGGGTAATTTAATTAAAGCTTAAGGTTGCAGAAAAGACAAAAAAGGAAGGGTGCAGAACCACTAATATAGAAATACTGAAGAAAGCCACAAAGTACTGGAGACAGAGAGGGACATCCTGTCTGCTAAACCACTCCTGCCAGTCCCACAGGACCCTGGTCTAGAACTTTTCCTCTCATGATTTGCAGACATCTAAGGGTCTATAGGCTGCTTCCACCACCCCAGCAAGAGGTAATTAAGAGAAGCAAATGCCCCATCAATAGCTTTAAACCTATTTTGCAGAGGTCCACTTCTCTTAGAAAATCTAACCTGTGATTTAAAAAGCCTCAAAACCCCATTGCAGTCAGAGCAGAGCAGACAGCTCTGCTGAGGAATTAGATACAAAGCTCTTTAAGTTACAGGGAGGCTAATGAGAAATATTGTACATCATTGTTTTAAAATGATAAGTAAGAGCTAAAAGACTTTTCTATTCAAAAGGAGACATGATCCTTCCCTTTCACAAAGGAGGCTGTGCAGTAGATCTTCCCCAATGGCAGGAAACTCCTGCAGATGGCAACGCTTTCCCTTTGGTTTTGCTGCAAGTCCCCTTTTACTCTTCCACATGGCCATGCCCTGGACAGGGAGCTATCTGAGAACAGGTGTGTGTTTAAACTTCAAAGCAAAGTGGGCAGAGCAAGAGAGACAACTTTAAGGCTAAAGGTATTGCCACTGGATACCTTCCTTAACTTCACCATCACAAGCAGAGTCAAGCGGCTCTCTGAAGAGTTTCTTTTCCAAGCAACACTGACAAGAAAGAAAGGAGAAATAACAATGAAATGTAAGTTAATTAGCTTCTAAAGAGCTTCAGGATGTCAGACTTGAAGACAAATTTTATCTCTTTTCATTAAAAATAAAATAAAATGAAATCTTTAATGCCCTCGTTCCCAGGATCTCTGATGGGAACGGGGGTTTGGCAGGAGTTTCACAGATGTCAGCCAAGGCGTCAGGCGTAGAATGTTACTTTAATAACGGATAAATGGCAACAGATTTGAAGTCAGCAGGTATGTAACCTAGGGACATGGAGGCATTAATTAAATCAGTAAAGGCAGGAAAAAGCTCATGAGGAAAAACCTAAACAAGACTTTGGGAAGCACTGATAAGGCTCGATTTTCTCCCTGCACAGTTTGTGCCTCCAGCAATTCAGCCCCTAAGATGCAAAAAAGCTGTGAAAGGAGCTATCAGAACACTTGTCAATCACTGGACAAACTGTATCATGGTCAAAAGGTACTTCTAGGGCCTGCAGGAAAATAACGGAAAGAATATATGATGCATGTTTATCAGTGACTAAGCAACTGCAGTTTTGATTATTGCAGCAAAGAGGCTTAAACAGAAGGGGGAGAGTGATAATGGATAAGTTAAGGATTATAATTCTTACTCTTTTCATTTCAAAGACTTTTTTATTTGTTTCAATTGCATTTGCTAATCTGCATGCTATGGGAGACTTTCTGTACTATGGGGAGAAGGGAGGCCATTCTGCAAATTGTTTTTTGCAGCTATATCAGGTGATGCTCTTTTTAATTCCATATTCAGGAGTTTGAAAGTCAAACAGGCAGAGATACATATTTATCCCTGGAGATGCCTGTTCCCATTGGAGGAAAATACGATACAGAATGAGAGAATAATAACCTAGACTCAGAAGAAATCTGATAGTTGTATCTTTCATGAAATTATCAGTAAAATTAATCTGAAGAAAGTCTTAAAGAGTACACAAAGGGTGGGTATATATTTTGTGTATATATATATATATATATATGTATGTGTGTGTGTAACCTACACACTTTGTGTGGAAACTGTTTCACCTGTGGAAATTAAAGTTAAAATCCATCAAATTATCAGTTGCCTGGAGTCTCTGTTATTGGTCTGAGCAAGACTGACTAGTAAATGAGAATTAGCTTCCAACTTCAGTCTACATAATCTGCTCAATTTGGAAGCAATTTAAACACATCAGTGCTTATTCTCTGGATATAAATCTCACCTTACTATCATGGGAAGAAGTGTTGTCCGTCAAGATAATCAATATGGAAGATTAATGCTCCCACCTCCTTAGGTCAAGTGAAATTAAATTAAGATGATGGTTCAATGGAAGATACATGGTTGATGTTCAAAAACATTCTACTGATCCAAAAACACTCGCTTAGAGCAGGAATTTGTGTTTCTATCTCTACTTGCTTTTATTATGTGAATGTAACAATTTGAAAGGATCTGGCTTCAGATCAACTTTCAGCAAAGCAAGAGCCACATGAAGAAGATTATTTCACTTATTTAAAAATGAGGTGGAACAAAGAGAATATGGAATGCAGTGCTCTAGTAGTCAGAGAAACGTAACATTAAAGTAAATAGATCATTATAACACAGCAGCTGAAAATGCAGCCGGGTTTTCAGAGCATTACTACATCAGATTTGTTTAATTACCAGTAATGGATAAAATATGTAACCAGTTTTCAAAACAAGAGGTCTGACATTATTGGTGTGTGCAGACCATGCCCTAATCTGCATTCTTAGTGACACTGAAGTCAGCCTAGAACCCTAATCCAGAAAGGGCTCCTGTTCCCTGGATTTTGTAAGAGGTGGAATAGGGCATAACGGGCAGATCAGCAATGGAAAGAGCTACTCAGAGTGACTAATGCAGCCACCTCAAAATACCAGAAACAGGCAGCAGATTTCCACAAGAAACCTTTTCTCAGACGTTTGCAGCCGTTCAAATGACAGATATTTTGCATTTGCTTCTCCGTATCTTAATGTGCAGCCAAAAGAGGATTTTTTCAGTGTGTTACTTTTTTACAAAGCCCTCAAACCGAGGCAGAAGTTCTATGCTTCAGTTATTTAATTTATTCATGAAATATTTTGCATTTCATAACTTACTCCCTTCCCCCCCCAAATAACCCCAAGCAAAATTAGCATAAAAAGTGGTGTTTGGGAAAGGTATTTCAAATTATTTGCACTGCACTGAAAACCTAGCTGAATAATGAAATTCACTTAGTTAGGCTTTGATGACAAGAGCCTAAAAGAGTTTTCTCACCAGCAGAAACCTTCTATTAGTGAAGAGTTTACCTGGAGAAAACTAGATCAAAACAATCCCAAGTGCTAATTATGTTCTGCATATGAAGCTGCTCCACCTTCATAAGCACGGACAGATTTTTTAATAAACAACTTTTCTAACAGGAAATTAGAAAAGTGCATCCCTATTGAAGAGAAAATAACAGCAGAGCTCCTTTTCAATTCACTGAAAACAATTCAGCAGTTAAGTCAGAATGGAAGAGAGATCAGTTACCAGAGACTTGTGCATTAGTAGCAGAACTAATCTGCATAGGCACGTTGTACAGATCTCTCCAGGGCCCAAGTTAGAGGAAGCAAGATGTGACAAAATGGAAGAGCTGCAAATGAAAAAACTGCAAACCTTTGTGGAAAGGCTCAGTACCCCTGCAGCAGACTGATCAATCACCTGGTAAGGAGGTGATCCACACACGTGGGAATCCTCCCAGGGTAATACCAGGTGGACAAATTGGGTGATACAATTGTGCTAGTTGTGCTGCTGCCAGTGGAAAGCAGCCATTCATTGTGGTGCTGACAGTCATACCCCCTGGCCATCGCCACTAATTAAATCGCTATCTTGCCCATTCCATTTTTTCTCCAGATATAGATGCGATCAAAGATAGAACAATATAAAGAAGGAACAGGAAACTAGATTTAGGTAATAATTTTAGAAGCAAAGTGAGGTAGTGTGAGATATTAATGCATTTCCCCTTGGAAAACAAAGCATGCTTCTGACAGGAAGACAGGCGCAGCAGTGTGTGAGGTGACATGTGTACAGGCCTAATGTTGTAATCAAACCCTTGAGCCCTTCACAGCTCCCAAACCTGCTAGAACAATGCAGAGCACACACAAAAATGGGAATAGTTTATGGACAATGCGTTCATATTTTCTACACTCTGGTTGCAGCACTGCTGGACAGCCTTGTCTCTAAAGGGGGGAGACACGGGTTGGACGGATGGACCACTTGGATAAGGCATTGGCAGGATGGTCTCAAGCAGCTGAGGACAACATCTCAGTGTCCAAGTGCAGAGCAGTGACAGGTAAAGGTCTCAGGGGTCACTGCTGGGAATGGTGCTGTTTAACCTCTCAGTGACATGGACAGTGGGACGGAGTGCACCCTCAGTGGAAGGTGTTCCTGCTCATGGCAGGGGCTTGGAAGGAAATAAGGTTCCTTCTTTGAGGTTCCTTCCAAGCCAGACTATTCTGTGGTTCTATGACTACATCATTTCTCTATGATTTACTCACTCTTCTCAAAGGTGCTTCAGGTTTGACCTCACTGCTAATGAACTTTTCCAGACCAATGGCTCAGCAGATCTTTGTGTCAGTGTCCAATGGGGAGTCTGTCCATCACGAAGGTGATGAGCCTGCTTCAGTCTCACGAGATTGATCCAATTAAACTAGTGAGGTTTAAGGAAAAGGTGGAGTCTTTGGCTCCCAAAGTATTTTATAATAGGTCTTTAATAGCCTGCAGTATTACATCTTAAGCTTTAATGCTGAGAGCTATCTTGCTGCCTACTCCTTTTTGGAGGAGAACAATGACTTCCATCCATTCTTACCACATTTTTTCTTCAAAAACAAAATAAAGAAAAACATGCCAAAGCCCCTCACTGCACAGGCATGCAAATTTCAGAAAATTAATATAAGAAAGCAAAGCTTTGAATTAAAAGTAGGACTGCAGATCACTAGTGCAAACTAAAATGAAAAATACAACATCCAGTTCTTAGGGAGTAACTGAATACCACACTTTAGTCATATTAACTAGCAACCTAATGTCCTGGCACACTTCCTTAGGCTAGATCTTGGAGCCCACATTTAGCACAACACACTTCTTCAAGCCTAAGCAAAGGGTACGAGGCACGTTCTTAAGTGCACGTATCTGTTGCTGTGCTGGGTGTAAAAAAGGAGGGTCTGAAAAACAAGAAAAGTCATTCCCTGTGCAACAGCCCTCGATCTGCAGCTCTCTGATCACTCATATTTTCCCCTAGTAGTTCTCTAAGTACTGACATATCCTTGGAGGAATTTTGCAGCTGAAGACATTACTGCCCCAAGCTGTCAACCTCGACCTTTCCACAGAGGTCACTCACAACAGCAGCTTAACAGGAGATGCCAACCTGTCAGCAGAGAGAGGCGAGCGGAGCACACACGTCCTGCTCTGTCGACTCTCGCACGGGCACATCGACCTGTGGCATGAGGGATGGTGATATAATGCCAGAAACTGCTGCAGCAACATCCATCAGAACATGTCTGCATCCTAAACATGAGCCTTATCACAAAGCGGGGTTTAATGCATTTTAACTTTGGTACAGCGAGTTATTATACCTGTGAGCAGTCTGGCTGAAATGAGTGTGACTGTACATACATATATATAAATATATTTACATGTAAAAAGGTACTTGTTTAAATTCTTTGCTGAACTGGGTTTTAACACCTTACATATGGGTATTTATACAGCAATTAATGGGAAAAAAAAAAAGCTAGAACATACCAGCAACAACTCCCCTGGGAGACTGAAACAATCATGTAGCTGACACATGGTTTCCAACAAGGCCTGCCAACTAAACAGAAAATAAAGGGTACAAGCCCTGATACTTTACATATAAAATAATCAGTCTCAGGATAGAAAGCAGGATTATCCTTAGAGCTGAATACCCAGAGGCTCACAACAGGTGTCTTGTACTTGATGAGAGCTGTGGCCACAGAAGACACACACACAGCAGTTCTGACCCACTGTGGAAGCTCCTGGCTCTTTAAGGGATATGTTTGATACGTCTTCCCTTTTGGCTCCATAATTCCTATTAAAGTGATTAATTCTGGGGAGGGTTCAGATGGCTGGAAGACAGAAGGTTTGTCTACATGCAGCTATTAATAATCACCCTTTGTTGACTTGGTACACCACTCCCCAAACAGAAACGTAGACAAAGACAGGGCTGAGGAGCTGGCTAAAGAAATTCCTGAAGTGCTGGCAAAAATTCAGCAGGTGACCGTGGCACTGGCACAGGGAACTGTCCCATACTCAATTCCCTCCTGCAAGGGAACACATTTCAGTAGTTCCAGGAGTGACTACAATACCAACAGCTCCTAAGACATCCATTTAGTATTTTTTATTACCTTGCAGTGACAGCAACAGTAATTAATTCTGAAAGAAATAATGCCTGAGGATCTGCAAAACTACCCTGAGGATTCATTGATCCTCGCTATGCATGTTATGATACATATCTATATAGGTACAGATCTCTGCATATATTCAAACAGATATCAATCTGCAATGCAAATTTCAGCAAATGCAGAACTGAAAGAGAAATTAAAATGCACCTAAATATACTCCCATCCCGAAAGAGGCAAAATGTAAACATATTATTAAAGGATGGATTAGCATGTCTAATTCCATGGAAATTAGAATATAGATAAAAATTTAAAGCTGCAATTAAAAGAATGAAGAGAGAGCATTAATAGGATGAATGATACACTCTAATGCAAAATGGTATGTAAAATTGTAGGCCTGTTTTCAAAATTAGGAAATGAGGGGAAAAAAAATATAGTGTGTTCCTGGGAAAAGATTGGTAATAAGTAGTTAGAGATATCATACAAAAACAGCTGATAGTTTCTAAAACTTCTTGGGTATCTTTTATTATTCACAGGTACGTAGAAGAAGGTTTTTCATTCTGTGTTTTACAAAAAGAATGAAAGGGAGTAGATTTTTTGTTACAAATACTATTGAATAGATTGGCAATTATGGTTTTCCTAGTTCTCTGCCTACAGATTGAAACTGCAGCTTTATATTACCCATATTTCCCATTTTAGTCAAAGCACTTCAGAGAATTTTCATTTCTAACTGTTAAGGAAAACAGTTTTCAGTTTCAAGTTAGAAGAACAGGCATTCTCCAGTCTCTTCATACAGTACTTTTTTTCCCTGAATTTCAATTTCAGTTTAGAGAATGATAGAATATTGGCACATCATAGAATAGTTTGGTTAAGAGCTGTCTAAATCAATCAAAGGTGAATTAAAAAATACCAACGATAGGGGCTTTTTCTGTTCCTGATGCCAGTGTAGAAGTGCACCTCCTGGAGAAGAATCATCAGCTACAGTCCTGATATTATTAAATTTTTTTATTTTAAGAAGTCATGTATAAACCCATTTCCATGGTAACTTTGTTTGGCATTTCACAAAGCTCTAACCCTGGAATTTCTCTGTTGTGCCCAATACATGATGATAGCTTGCCTCCAAAGTCACTGTCTGCACAAGGAGTTGCAAGAGTAGCAGTTATATTTTGTGTATTTACAGGTGCAAGAGACACCACAAGATTTATATTTTTTTCTTGCTCTGCCTACTTCAGTTTTGGTTCTCTGCTGATTACTTTTAATCAAGATTTCATTTTTAACTAAACACAGACATGTAGCCAAGTGATTCTCATAGTAACTGAACCCTCTGCAGTACAACAAAATTCCTTCTGTGTGTCAGGTCACTTTTCCTGCTGATCATTATATAGTTACTCCATTAGCTCCAGCTAAAAGAGCATCCCGCTCATATAGAAAGATCCATTCACTGTCTGCAATCTCAGTGTCAGAATCTCTTTGGAGAATCATTAGAAAGTATAAAAACATCAAAAATGCATGTGTGCATGCACATCCAATCCACCAACAGACAGGAGGGAGGGTGGCAATCCACCTATGATTTCAACCACTGCAGTCAAACCATTATTCACTTGCTCTGCTCAGAAAGCAGAACCCATTTCACGTTATAAAAACTATTTACTTTATGGAGAAAAGTGACTGTTTTACTGTGCAAAGTACAAATACAGTGTTTGGTTTCTTTTTAACCAACTGAAGGACTACCTTCTGATAGATCTTTTACTATTTACTAATTTGTTCCTAATTGATTTTTTTTCCTAGCAATACCACTGTACACGGATGGCTCACAAAGATATTTCAAAGATAAAATACAGATAGAGCTCATAATTTGGATGTCATAATTGGGTCTCATCAACTGGAGTTGGAGATTTTGCTACTGTATTTGCTCTGCTCTCCAAAGAGGTCTCCCAGGTACAACTTCTTCCAGCAGATTGTGGAAATCACTGGACTCCCAAGCCCAAAGGCCAAGTAATTGTTCTTAGGCATAAGACAGTTCTGGGTGAGGTGTCCTAACAACACTCTAACAGTTAATTCCTCAAGAACCACTGAAGGTGGGGGAGAAGCTCTGCGTGGAGTGAGTGCAGCAGCTCCCCCGCCTGATGCCGGGATTGCCGGAGGTGCAGAGGGGGAACCAGTTGCATTTGGGGAAGCTCTGTGGATGACGACCTCAGCACAGAAGTTTGCAGGATCAAAGCTGTGCCTTCAGGCCAAGCCCAGTGAACACATTTCATGGATGACTTGAATCAAACTTTGATGCAGAAATGAATCATTAACTCAGTCTCCCTGTGGCACTAGTATTTGTAAGCCACCTCAGGTAGGCCATAGGATAATTCAGGCTGGGACCTCAAGAGGTTATCTAGTCCAGCTTCCTGTTCCAAACTTCTTTCTGCTCCTTTTTCTGAACCTAAGGACACTATTTTGCTCTGCATTAAGGAAAAAGCAGCCCTGCTGCCTTATGGAAAACAACAACAACAAAACAACTCCTCAATATCTAAGGCAAAATAATACAGAGCATAAAGCATCAGCCCTAAAGCCATGTTGGTCTTTCTGCTAGCAACAAAAGTGTGCATAAGAGTTAACATTAAAAATTAAAACGAAATAAATATGCTCTCAAATGAACTAATATACGTGGGTAAGGTAACATCTGCTACTTTGTTTATAACAAATGTGTCAAACATTAGATATGCCAGCATTCATGCACATGTTCAGATGGAAGTTGGAGAATTTGCTTTATTTGCCCAGCAGAAAATGGAAGACTTTATGTCACGGCACAGTAATGTCAGAGCTGAGAGCGCCAGAGAGAAAGGTAGAATTTCCTTCTTAACCGAAGAGACAGCCTGTCTGATAACTGCTGTTAGCTGGGTACTGCAGGAAGGGAGTCTTAATTGAAGGGATTTGGGAACAAGGAAAGAACACACTTTTTAAGAAGTTCTGACCTACTTTCTGCCTACAAACAAAATTCTAGGTAAGGAGTGATCAGTAAACTGCACTAGGTCAGGATAACACTGGGAGGTTATGTGACTGCTGCGTCCTTTGTGTTTCTCTTCCCCTACCAGGCAATGCTAACAGGGAGATCCCAGCTTTTCCCAAGGCAGTCCAGCCCTGCTCACACAGAGAAGATAGGGGATATTCCCTACTGCATCCTCCATTCCTTTCTAGAAAGCCTCGGCACCATGAATTGCTGGTGCCCACCTTAGACAGCAAGCAAGAAGATTCCATGCCAAAGCCTGTTTTCCTACAGTGGCAAAGGAGAATGGAAAGCCTAAAACCTGAGAGGTGCCCCCAAAAGGAGTCACAAATTGATCTAATGCCCAGTTTTGTTTTGTAACTATGCAAACTGTTCACAGACATTTATTTGCTGTAATGGATAGCAAATCCTGAAAGCTTGTTACATCTAGATTAAAGATTTAACAAGAAACTAGACTAATTCCTCCATTTTGTTTGTCAAGTTCAACAGTTCAGGTTAACTAAAATGTACTTTTAATTTGCCCACAGTCCACAAAACAGAAAGCTCTGTTTTTGGCACCAGAAGGCGATAACAATATTCAGATTAAAAAATTATTTCTATTTTATAGTGTACATTACTTTATGTTCTTGATTGCTACTAAAATGGTTAAAATTGCATTAGACTTTTTTCCCCTCATACTTCCCCCCTGCATCGTGCTTTTAGTAATTAAGTCCACCAACTTTTCTTCCTTTTGACTTCAAGCTGTCTGAGAGTCCAAAAGTATGGAACAGAACAGAACACCATGTTCCTCCCACCCATCCCACTAATTTGACAGCGAGTACCCTATGAGTTGTTTATACCCTTATGTACCAGAACACTCCTTTTGTAAGAGCTTTCTTCAGTTGCTCTCTCTCAGTACTTTCAGGTATGAATAAATCTTTCATTTTAAATATCTGGGCTTGGTGGGTCTGCTCATTTCTGCTGGTTTTTGTTTGTGCTCACTGAAACTTCCCATAGAATCGTCAGGAATGATCACTGCCTTTAAACTGTTTGAGTTTAAATCCATATATTAGGCAGAGTATGATTTCTGAATGCTTTCACCTATTCAAGTGTAGCAGTTTCCCCTGTCCCCACCATTAGAATTTAATTTATTGGTAAGAATACATTTTTCTAGTTAAGATGTTTATCTCTTCCCTGTCACATATGAATTCCTGGCCCCATAACTCCCACTGATATATTCTGTGTAGGTTTCTACAATGTACACATAATTCACCTGGTCTTAGTTACTAATACTGAAATCTCTTTGATAGGTCCAAACAGTTCTGCAAATACCACTACAACAACATGATCAAACAACATGAATTAAAAACACCCAGGTAGTATGGTGACTATAAGAGAAAAGCTGTGATAAAAGTAATTTATTACTTATCTCCAGCAATCCTATTAAATTATTTATGCCACTGTCCGTAGTAATTTAACATCAAATGGTACCCAAATAAATTAGAAAGTTTGCTACAACATAAGCGTTTGCAGGCAGTGCTTCCCTTGCATTAAAAACAACTTTGACAACAAATAGCCTTGTATTTGTGTTTTTCAGATTAAAATAGTTCAGTTTAAGGGGAAGAAAAAGGCAATGTCACTACAAGTATAGTCACCCCTTCTCTTCCTGTGCTGCCAAAGGCAAAGAGACTCCAAAATGTGTCTTTGTTGCTGAAGTAAATCAGAACATCTTGGCACTAGGATTGTTACCTTCCAGGATCAGTGTACAGGAGTTAAACGGACAAGGCTAAATTTTCCAAATATCAGTGTCTCTTGCAAACACTGCACTAACACTCAGGGAAATTACCAGGAAGTTACTCAAACTTTCAATGGAATTGTTCAAAATAAGGTATTTAAACATTAAAATGAAATTGGGCAGCTGCGGATCAACTATCTAAACTGTATTTTGAAAATACTAGATGAGAATGAATTGAAAAATAATTGTATATGATAAAAATGAGACAAGAAATAGTATTTTTATAGTTGTATGTTATATTTTGAGAAGTTATCCACTAATTCTCCTCCCTAACTTGAAAAGAAGAAGATATCAATGAGAAAATTGTAGGAGTGATAGACTAGGGCTTCAAAACAATTATCTAACTATAGATGTCAGCAGAGACTCTGGTGATTGCTTTAAAATCATTCAAAAAGGCATTTTAAGCTCTGATTCAGGAAAATTCTCTGATATTCAGCATATCATTTCATAGGTGCTGAATATTTAATGGAGATGCCTTTTCAGTTCTGTGCTGCATCTTCTCTTAGAGCTCTCAGGATAACAACACTAACCTGTATTTTCTGCCTTCATCAGTATCCAGTGACTTGGCTGATCTGCAGCTGGTTTGCCAAATCTAAGTTTTAATTGTTATATGGCAGAAACAGAAATTTTCTGGTTTATGCCAGGGCTGCTGTGTTAAAATAATTTTTAGAGTCCCTTCACTAATCATTTGAAAGGATGAAAAACATTAAATCTCTGTCCTGAGTGTCCAAGTTCCAACTCTAGTGAGTTATTTCACAAAATCTGGAGGGCACAAAGGGGTGGAAGTCAGGTTGAATCTGGAATGAATGATCCCTGAACAGCTCCAAGGATACTTGCAAGTCACCCAATACACACTGGACTACAGGGAGGAATGCATTTGTTTCAGAGGTACTGCCTCAAAGATCACAGATGTCATCTGGCTTTGTAAGCACAGATTCAACACAGGCACTCAAGTTTACCCCATCAACACCACACTTGTGAAATGTTAGGTAAAAACACAGGGAAAAGCAGCAGAGAAGCACATCACAGACTCAACTAGCAGCCAAGTCTGGCAGAAGTCTATCACCTAGTGACAGCTTCTTTTCCTCTCAGCTGTTAGGATGATATAAAGAGAAATGAGGGAGACAAGTCCTGGGCTTCATTACTGTAGGAAGGAAATGGTTCCCAAGGAAAACAAGAAGTTCAAGGATTTTGATATAATGATCAAACAGTCAGAAATATTTCACAATGTTTTCAGACTGTTCAAGTCTACTATGCTAATATTTGATGCATTAAAACCTAAACTTGCTGACATAGACCCAAGTCACTCAGCATTAGGGATAGAGAATATTTACTGGAAGTGTAAATGAATGCACTGAAATTTAACTGCTACCCATAAATCAACCACTGCCAGGTTAGAGGGAGGGGGATTTGACTGGTGTATAAGAACCATAAT
Source organism: Lophotriccus pileatus (assembly GCA_035583135.1). Taxonomy (NCBI): domain Eukaryota; kingdom Metazoa; phylum Chordata; class Aves; order Passeriformes; family Tyrannidae; genus Lophotriccus; species Lophotriccus pileatus. The sequence continues at coordinate 6,807,938 of JAWWES010000035.1, read as the reverse complement.
ACAGTGTTCTCCTTCGAGTTTGATGTTTATGTCCCTAAAACACGACTGCCACATGTTTGGGATATCTTAGTCACAGGGTACCTGGGGACACTGCAGACGTCAAAAGCAAATATCCCTGATAGCAATCTCATAGGCAGCACATGAACGTCATTGCTTTCAGGTAGCACACACAGTGGGAGATCTGAACTGAACCAGGGGCAATCAGAACTGTGTGAAAAATTGCAGAATGAGTCACTCTTTTCCATGCTTTCTACTGTCTAGGAAAAAAAAAAAAACCTTGTGTCTCTCTTCTTTCCAGTTTAACTTCTTCTTTTGTTTGCTTGCTCTTATGGATGCAGATGAAAAATAAAGCTACATAAAGCAGTGGCTTAACACCTTCACTGTAAAGAGTTTGCTAAGGTTAGGAAAGCAGAAACAAAAACCTGTCTGAGCAGTTGGCAAGTAGTTCCTTTTGCTAGGAGGTGTCCTTACAAGAGATCTGTGGCTGTTTAAACAGACATACAGCTGCACAGTCTGGGCCTCATCGAGAGAATGATATTTAAGTGAGCTACAACACGGAGAGCTCAAGACAGTTTTCAATGTATTTCCAACATGAGAAGGGCAAAACAAGGAAAGAAGAGGAAGAGATTACACAGAACATAGTGGGTTTGTTGTTTAATTCATGAAGCAATTCCTTCTAAGAAAAAAAACATGTAACCATTGAAGAGTTCTGTGTTCTGTTCTTAGTCCTGTAAACTCCATCCACTGAACAGGAAAAACTACTATGAACTCTAGTCTGCAAAACAGCAATGTGAACTTTCTGCAGCTGTAAAAGCCTGTAAAAGGTTTCCATGTGATGCTTACAGTTCAGATAACCTTTCAAAACTAAGGGCTTTGGAAAAAAAATGTCTCAGGAATTTCTCACTAGGGAAAAGTACAAAAAATGTCTCAAAATAAAAGTAAATAGGATGATTATGAGACAACAGATAGCAAGACTACAAAGATTCAGTGATTAATCACCAGTTTGAGAAAAGACTTGCTTAAAAAAAACAGTGTCCACACACATTCCATTACTCACAGCAATCCTGTGAGGACACTTTGGAACTGATACTCAAAAAAGTGCCTTTCCAGTTGCTGGTTCATTCTAAGTGAGCATTCAGGACACTGCAAACGGTCTCAGGAGTAACTTGCTACCCACAAGGTCCCAGGCTCCGATGCCCCTGCACGGGACAAGATGCCACAGCTGAAGAATTAAGTACTAACTCAGGTTTGAGTCCCTTGAAACAGCATTTGTCAAAGCAAGCAAGCTGTACAATAATTTACCTTGCTTCTCCCTTAAATCATCTTCCCTTGGTGCTTTCTAATAAAGACAGACATTGTAGTGACATTGTTGAGACCTTAGCGAGGTTCCCTCAAGGAAGAGAAACATGAGCAGAGAAATCAGTTCAGTGCATGGGCAAATTCCTGAGGAGTCCCTGGGGAACCTTGCATCATAGACTTAATCCCATTCTTTTCCCTTCAACTTGTTAAGTACATGCCCTACAAATGCTGGAATACATTCAGGAGGAGAAAGGGGAAAGAAGGAAAAATGATGACAATGCAGAGGCAATTAGTCTCTGATTAGCACATATAATGGGTAAGGGAAGGAGGCAAGGGTCAGGCAGCTAATATTGGAAGTAATTTAAAATTTGCTACATTATAAAAAAATCAGAAGACCTATCTGATTAAATCAAAGGCCTATATCAAAGAGAAACCTATATTAGAGTATACATTAAAAATATTCTTTTGTAATAGTAATCCTTGTACCTCTGAAAACAGAGTTCTCTGCATTTCTGGAGGATATAATTAAACCACAGATCTTTCTTTTAAATCTAAAACTGAAGTGTAAATTCAGTTCAGTTCCATGAAGGAATCAAAACATTTTTAATTTTTATACTTCATTATCTTGATCTCTTAGCCTTGCCCTGAAGCATTGCCAAAAAATATTCAGCCTTGGTAACAGAATTCTATTCACCCTCTAGACTATGATAAAATTCATTAGCAAGCTTTGCACTTGGCACCAACACAAAACCTTCTACAGGTCATTTTCTATGGTGCATCAAAATGCTTTCTGTCAGCTCCCAGCACATTTATTCATGCCTTGTTCGGTATGACCTTTGTCTGTAAAGATAACACATGAACTATTTAAATTTAGCTGATGTGCTTTTAGAAAGATATTGCATTTCTAGTCCCCAAATATTGCACCCCACAAGAGTTTTCAGGCTCACAACATTGGTGATCTTAGAAAAGGTAACTACCTTCAGTCTTGAATTTGAAGGACATTGATTACATTGCATAAAATTATGTAGTTGCTTTAATTCAGAATGTAAATAGCTTATTTCATGTGTCTTAATTCACCTTGACTGTAATTTAGATCAAACCAAATTGAGACCAATTTAATTATGAGCAAGGTTGCCTATACAGAGACTCAGTATTGTTTCAGCTGCTACAAAGAACTCAGTCCTTGCACAGACATTCCTGCAGGATGAGCTTCCATACTGGATACTCCTCAGTGGCAAACACTGTAAGAAATGGCCAGTCCCTCTGACACTGTTTGCTCAAGGCAGCTGTCCTTGTCCCCCACACTGCAGTTTGTCACAGACTGAATTTCAAACTGAAAATAACTTTCTGGAGCAAAGCTGCTGCTGGGAGCAATTTCTGACACCCCCTCAGATCTGGCAGCTACAGCACAGCCAGACGAGCCAGGCTGACCATGCTCTGCATCTCCTTCTCTGCTCTGACTGACTTGCTGTGTTGTACGTCACCCCCTTCCCCCTGATGGCAGCTTTCCCATTCCATCAGAACACCTCTGTGATCTGTTTGGGAACAGAGAAAATGCTGCCCTGTTGGGCTCACCTGTGTTTAGCCACAACTCCACCATGAGCTGCTGGGCTAATCATTTAAGCCCTTTTAGTGCACATGAGCACTGGAAAAAGCATTCAGACTCTGATGCTCTTGAAACACACTGAAGTGTCTAAACAAAATTACCTGTGGCCCCTGTTAGCATTGCAATTCTTTGGTGCTTTCAAATCCACACAGTGGAGAACCATTTTACATATAAAGCAGTCCCCAAATTGTAACACGGAACTACCAGAGATGCTCCAAAGGTCTGCTCAAAGCTATTTTCCTTTGAACTGCAGTGCCTGCTAAAGCATATGCAAATGTCACTGAAGTTGTATCTGATTTTGGGTCACAGCTTCTCGTGGAGGACACTATATAAAACACATCATGCTTGCCAGATTAAGGGCTCCTGACTAGAGCTAAAAGAGTTGGCTCAAATGCAGATGGGAAATACAAATGCTAAGCTTTGATTTCTGTTGGAATAGGTACAGGAACTGATCTACATTCATAGTAACCTCTTCAGTTCCATCTCACAATATATTCCACTTTGCAGGAGGATTCTGTGGTCTGCCTCTTTGTGTTTTCATATTTGAAATCTGATTCAGAGCAGTGAGATTATGCTGATACTTCTAGTCTACGTGGGATAAACTTCAGGCATTTATGTGATTTATATATTGCTAGAGTTGCCTTCACATCCAAGGTGAAGAGATGTTTTTCATACAAGCTTGGAGGCAAAAGTAACTCCAGCAATGTAGAGAACACACGAGTGCCTGAACGTTTATCCCTCACGTTTTTAGACAACCAGACACAGAAGTACTTTATGGGATAGTACAAGTTTGCACCAAGACTAAGAGTTTTCTTTAGGTCTAAATTACCTTTAGATCTAAATTATAGTACCAAACTCTGCCTGTGCTATGCAGAGGCACACAAGTTGTTTATAGGCTGAATCTCAGAGGTCCTACTTGAAACAGGGAGATGAAAAGACCTCCAAAGGCCCTTTGCAATCTATACCACTCTGCAATTCTAGAAATAGCCATAACTAGTGGCAGAATTATAAATCAGAAAAGACACCTCTCAAAGAGAAACTGCTCCAAGTTTGTGGTCATTCTGTTAATGCTAGTTCACAACTTCAGGTAAAACAGCACCACTGAATTTCCACCTGCAGCTGTGGAGTGTGCCCTCTCCCCCCTTTGATTCAGCCACGTTCCACTGTGACCCTGGGGATGGTGCAGTGCTCCAGGGGGCCTGTTTGTTAGACCATGCAAAGGAAGCCTTGTGACTTGTCACAGCTCACAGGCTCAGCCAGAGAATGCACAAACACAAATATTTAATAATGCAAAGGGAGAACATCCAATGTTACCGTGTTAGGTTTTGCCTTGTGCATGATTAACATCAGAGGGTCAAACACTGCAAAGTACAGCAGCACAATAAAAAAATCCTGAGTATTTTTTGTATCAAAGTCATCATGATGTTGCATCTACATTCCTTGACTTGCAGCTTTTAGAACAAAGTAGTTATTAAATTTGCCACCCTACTTGCTGCTCATGGAAAAGGAATTTTAATCAAGCCCCTTAATCAGGGGGATTTATTCCTCAGCAAACATATGAACATGTACACACAAGATCTTCACCATAACACAAAAAGCCAGTAACCTTCTCTAAGCTGAGTTCAGATACAGACACCTGCCAAAGGCTCATTACATCTTCAGGGGTGTCTCAGTTTGTTTGGTGGTGAACTTTTTGGGGTCCTTTTTTGTTTATTTGTGCTTTTTTTTTTGAGGGGTGGGGTGGGTGTCTTCTTTTTTGGTTTTGCAGGCATTGGCACATAGATGTCTAGAGCTCATATCTTTCAAATAACGTGTTTCCCTTTTCATTAAAACTTTTATTTTATGGGAAATACACCTGAGGACAAATGGACCATAAAAAGTTTGAGGTGTTGACATCTCTGCCAGTACTGGTTCTTTATGAAGCACTGTGCTCAGCAGGACTCAGGGAAGGAGTCTGACTGCCAGTGATTTTAACTGGGCAAGGTTTTCCACAGCCCTTCACAACCTTTAATTCCTACCTTTCCTATCTTTCTCCTGGTTAATATTAAGACTATACTAAACAGATTTGCTGTAAAACATAACATCTAATGGAAGAAAACTGCCACCTTATGCCAGCAGAGCTTTTTCTGATTTATTGTCTTATAGAGAGCAATTTCAGGTGGAGGAGTCCCTTGCTGATGGAGAATCTAAAGTCAGGATTTGAAGCATGCTGTGTGGCACTTGCCTCTTCTTGTGAAAGCAGCTGTGAGGTTTACAGTGGTTTTCCTCAAAAGAATCTCTTAGTGATATCAGATCTTAAGCTAGTGGGGAACTCTAATCTCACATGACATTAATGGTGTCATCCTTGGTTGGAAAATTAGAGCCTGATTTTAATTCTTGTTTGTTTGACAGCAAAATAAGTCAGAGAGTTTAATACTATTGTAAATAAATAAGCACAGAGTCAAACAGCTTGCATTGCTCAAGATGGGTACAATAATCAAAATTCTATGCATTTCATAGGTTAGCATTATGGCATTTTTACAAGAATCAATATCCTGGTTAACATTGTCCTTGTATTATTACCAGTCTTTCTACAACAAGTCCCCCCAGACACCTTTTTGCCATAAATGGATTCCAACATAATTTACAGAGAAATAGCTTCATTAAAACAACTACTACTTGAACCTATTTAAATGATTCCATGATTCTGCTTCAGCAAGGGCATTCAGAGTCTGGACCTCTAGGCTGAATTAGTGGTTTACTACCCCTGGTGCTCCTCCTGAGATTATCTGAGAGATTTCTGCATTCCAACAGTAGAAGCATTAAAACTATTTTACAATAAACATTACATTACTAATTGAACATTTAATTGTTATCCAACTAAACTCACTAATAGTGCTCTCTAAATACTTAATGTGCAATAAGCATCATAGGAAACATTATCATGGGAAACATTAGGTGGCTCAAGTCTTCCAGGGTTTCTTCAGTTATTTTTGTTATGTACTTCAGTCAAGTTGTGCTTGATGATTTGTTTCCTGATCCAAATTCTAGACATCTTTATGACAAAATAATACCAAGGAGAATATGGTATAATTTAATTTGAAGAGAAAGTCAATTCTGTTGAATTTTGAAATTTTATATATTTTTCAAACGAGCTCGTTTGCAAGCAATGGTGTGCCAGTTTCTCCTGCTTGTCCCTCATTTCCCTGTCACCCATCAGAGTGAAATCATTAACAGATCAAAATTTAATCACACGGAAACTAAAGTCACTAAGAGGCATACAAAAGAAGCCACTCCTTCAAGCGAATAAGGAGGCTTTTTATTTGCTAGGTTAGCATGCTATTTGAAAAAGCTTATCACTTGCTCACAGAAGAAGTCATGATTTGCATGAAAGAAGGATCTCAGCTTGCAGTGTTGATAGCAGGGTTCCACAGCTGATCTCTGCTGCAAAGCCTGCCACAGGAGACCAGGATAAAATTTTTTTTTGGCTGAGAGCAGGCTAACTGCAAACCTGAACATCATCTTTGGGTTATAAAATAAGAGCATGCAATTAATTAACATCAAGATTCAGAATATAAGGAGAGATTTTGCTGCCTTCCTTGTGCTGTAACCCCTCAAGGACAGTGGGTTTTCATCAGGAGAAATTCTGCATTCCACAAATGTGAGAATTCCTGTGTGGCTGCAAAATGTTCCAATTACCACTACTGCACATCTGGAATAATTTCATTGCAGAATAAAGAAGCTTCCAAATACTAAGAAGGCACAATCCTTTATACTGTTGTGTATGGCTAGGTAAGAGAAAGTGAAAAGAAAGGTCTGATAGTTAAAGTATTTACAGTACATTTAATGAAAATAATTTCCAATCATGATGCATTAAAAAAAAAGAAGCCTACTTGTTGGAAAGCAGAAATGGCAAATATCACATGCCAAGATGAGAAAGTTTCTAATTTGGATGTGCTGACTTTCCTGAGCATGGCATGTCACCAGAAGTTTTGGAGAAGTTTACAGGTCAGTTTGTTTTGTCACTTGAGGCTACCCCTCGAACAAAGCCTCCTTACTTTGCACCTAACCAGGAAACAGGAACAGTCTAAACAGTTGTGAATTATATAACAAACAAGCTAACAAAACAGCATGCTACCAGGAAACTTGCTTATAAAAATAAGTCCCAAGTGTCTGGTTCCATCCCAACAAATACAGAGATGACAGCTAAAAAACGAAGTTTCAATACACAGTACCTAAACACCAAAACTGATACCATCTAAATAAACCTCAAGAGACACTGCCCTGTCCTCCTGCAGAAATGACTGTAGCACAATCCAGGGTGTTTGCCAGTGTAGGACCATCATGAAATTGGCAGAGAAGTGGCAGATCCTGACATTTTAAATGAGATGAAAACAGAGAATGAGACTAATGAAGAGGTGGAATGTGGGCAATAAAAATGTACCCACATCACATATGCCAAGTAAACAAAAAAAGGCCTGGTATCTCAAGCTTTGGTCCTGAGAATAAGATAAATTAGCTGGTGTGTGCACTGCAATATACAGCCTTAGGCTGTAGGCAGTTTCCTGGGACAGAGGTTACTGACTGCTACACCTAATTTAAAACAAGCCCAAACCTACCTGGAACACGACTAGATAAGCATGTGCATGAGGGAGGTAGCTACAGAAGACAAGTGCAATATACTTGATACTTAGATCAGTGCTCTGGTCACAGGGTGGAGCCTGAGCAAGTGAAACATCCCTAAGGAAACTCAGAGCATCCCTGTCTTGGGAATTTGAGTTTGGTTAAGCTCAACACCTCAAAAGGAAGAAAATATAGTAGTAAGACATAAGGGTGTAAAAACCAACCCAACACAACTACACCAAGCACCACTGCCCCACCTTCCCCCTCTCCCCTAGTTCACACCAAACATAACATATATGAGGTCAGACCTCTCAGAATGAAGGCAAAACCTACAGGAAATGCAGATGGATCCCTGCTTGGGGAATGCAAGTAAGTGACAGGTGAGTAACAGGTGGCCAATCCCAGCTCACATCCTTTCTGCCCTCAAGAGAACGTGCCCCTTACCAAACTGATAGAGATGTTGGTCTTTCAGAGCACACTGTTCCCAGCACACCCCTTCCCCAAAAAGGGGGATTTTTTTCTCTCACTTCGGACCACCGGGGAAACTCAGATCACCTGAACAGGTCTGATTTTCATCCAGACTCCAAAACTTGTTCTCCTCAAGGGCCCGTAACAACAGTGATAAGTCAGAAGCCCTCCTTAGAGCAGAGCCCCATTTACAGGGCATAGAGAAAACATTTCTGTAGCAAAAGACAAGTCCGTTTGGATTTTAGTTGTTTGTTTTCTGGTTTTGTTCTTTAATAAGTGCTCCAGGTTCATCTGGCTCTACATGAACTTATCTTCTCAACTTCAGAAATGCACTGAGAATTCATAGCATACAACTTCTAGCAAAATAACATGTCTGAGCTCCTCTTGGAAACAGGATTTTTGAATTGACCTGAGGGAATTTTTAGGGGTCATTTTTGTTTGTTTTCTAAACTTGCTTGCACATACAAACTCCCAGAAAGTCACTCTTGCTACTGAGGATTAATTTCTTCTCTCTATCCTAATAGGAATCAGTAAATTGCTTTCACAAACGGAGTTCCTATGAAGCAGAATGGACTTTGTTGGCTGACCCAGTTGCATAAAATATTATCAGAAGGAAGGTTATGTTGATGCTTAACATCAACAACCAAAATTACATAGTTCTGGTTGATGACTTTTAGTACTTGGTATTAATTTCACCCATTTCTCTGCAGTGCATCAAATTCTTATGTATTAATTCACTCAGATAATCTAAAATGTCTTTCATACAGAAGTCTTCATGTGAAAATTATTTATGAGGTGTCAAATGAACAGTGTTACAGCTGTAAGAGGCTACTCCGTAAAGACATGGGACACATTAAATTTTAAGACACTGACACGCCTTGTTAATTAGAAATGCCAACATTTGACATTTTTTGTTCCCAAGAGAATTGACTTATTAGAGATTCATTTAATTTTTGGGAAAAAGCTGATGCTGGGAATTCTGATTCACAGTAGATTTTCAAGCACAGTGTAGTATGGTTTCGGATCACCTCATGTAGCACAAATAGATAGAAATTAAATGCACAGAGCCCTCAACATCTAAAACTCTGAGTAAGCACAGCTGTGTCAAAGAACTGATTTCCATCCACTTTCTGATTCCTCATTTCCCACCTGGGACCATGCAAAGCGCTTTTCAAGCAGTCCTTCTAGCAGCTAGGAGAAATTAATGATTTCACCACTCAGTAGACAGAGCTACACCAGTGACCAGCCGTGGCCTTTGTTCTTTGTTTCTTTTTGTGAAAATTGAAAGAGATGATATATGAATGCAAACAGCATAGACACATTCATGAGCCTCAAAATTATTTTTATACCTGGCAGTTCTCTCTAATGAGGGCTGTTCATACACAGGTAAGAGATTTCCTTCTGCAGCTGTGTAATACCATCCCAAACCTCCTTTGGTCTTAGGAGGTATTTTCCCAGAAAACAGTATTTCCCTACACTGGGTTACTTAAAGCGTTGGAGAAAACTGCTCTAAGCATCACTGTACTGGAATTTATTTTCTTCTCCAATCCAAACATATAACAAACAGTGTTATATAGACTGTTACAGCCTCCCAGTAAATGAATTACAGGGGTTGATAAATTCACACTGCACAGCAATAGAGATAATGGTGACTCATGTCCACATGGAGGTAAAACGAGGAGGAGAGAATGAGGTGCACGTAACGTGCCACTGACCCAGGGACCTGCATCGGGACTAAGACAGCAACGTCTGGACTTTTCAAGCCAAAGCCCAGCAGCACTGAGCCTTTCAGTCTGCGTGGAACAAGAGCTGGCTCATCCATACCACTGAGCCAGAGTTTATCCAAAACTTGGTGCTGATTTTCAATGTGTTACAGCAAGTTTGTGTGTTTGAGCTTCTTTGTTATTTATGCAAAACATGAACGATTCCGCAAAACAAACACGGCACAACCTGGGCACTGAGGGGAATTCTCCTTTTCAGCTCTTTGTAGCAGCTGCTTGAATTGACCAGGATAATTAAATTCCAGCACTCCGACGCTGAGATTTACTCGTTGTCACAAGTAATGCTGCCCCAAGTGAAGAAAGCAACATAAATAGCTCTGGCTCAAGGGGTACTTTGGACATATTGACATTGTCTTCACGAGGCATCAGTATGTCAAATTCCCCCTGCGTGGGATGCACAGGCAAATCTGCTGGGGTGGGGTTAGTGTGCAAAGAGAGTCATGGAGAGGCTATTTGAAGCATCTGGAACATCTCTCAGCTTGAATACAACACAAAGAAGAGGAGGTTCAAAGGAAAGCTGCAGTAAGAAAGGCACAGAAAAAAAGAAATATGAAAAACTGCTGAAGGTAAGTGGAAGATGAAGGTAACAGAAAGAACAAAAGGCAGACCTTGTCTCTCTTTCCCACTGATGTTCTGAGATGCCATTTCAAAAGGGTTTATCTCGAAGCACACAGACACGTGCTGGAGGCTGGGCATAATTATTTAGACTGACTGACTCACAGATGTTACCTTTAAATGGTTGGCAGCTGTCATGCACTGCCTGACAATCATGCTCAGGAGATGAAGTACGAGCAAGACTGCACGTGTGCTTTCTGATCCAGTGCTGCCAGTGCACAGAGGGCCTGCCACAGACCTCTGAAGAGCAGCTCTTCAGGTAGAGTTTTACAGGAGTAAGACATGAACAGCAGGGCCACAGAACTCATCTACCACACACTGGCCTTCCAGTTTATGTAGCAGCGTTCAGAGAGCTGCAGAGCCACCACAGTAAGCCAAGGTGCCAAAGGTATGAGGCACTCAGAACCACTAATCATCTTCTGCTGTCAGGCTATGAGGTCGTATCAAAGAAACTTTTGCACAAGCCCCTCCTTAACAGACAATCTGATCTTAATAATGTGGACATTTCAAGCCATGATGAGTTTATAAAGCTGTTTATGTCACCATTCTAAAAGAGTTTGCAGACACTCTGAAGGGACAGAACAAAAATTGTTTTGAAAGCTGCTCACTGGATAACTGTGTCCTTTCCATGTGCTCTGTGACAAAACCAATCAAGACTGACAGACTGGAAAACCTCTTGCTTTACTGCAAAAATACTGATGCCTTAGTATCTGCTAAATTAAGCCCACCTCTGCAGGTGTTTGTTTTGCCCAGTAGCAGCAGATAAAACAGAGTCAGTGATGAGTTCTAGGCAGCACCAAGCTGTATATCAGGATATCCAAGTAAATATAAGGTAATTAACTAATTTCTTTTACAGTTGATGTAAATTTTTACAGTGAGAAACATTAAGCTTGTTAGGATCACTGCCTGTGAAAAACAAAGAGAGTTGAATACTGCAATGTTCTTGGTTCCATGTAGTCACCTCAGTTATAACAAACAGCACAGTAACATACTTTCACACATATATTAGGTCATGGTTTCTAAGCCACTTCAAATAATTTCAGAACAAATACTTCAGCTAAAGTGACAAAGGAAAATCCTACACGTACAAATTACATTTACAGTTGAGACTTACACTGCTACTGCCACTGTTCAAACTTGAAAAGGTAAGGAGAAGAATTTAAGTGAAGCTTTAAAGAATTCACAAGTAATCCAAATATAATTTCTTGCTTCTCCTATGTTTCCCAAAAGAGTCTCTTGAAATATTCTTAACCACTTACTTAACATTGCAGCTGTAACTAGTCACTACCATTAAGGGAGATAAACATATTCAGAGTAATTCAGCTCCACTAATTCCTATAAGGAAAAGGAAATGAAATTAAAAAAAAAAAAAACTGACTGCATTTTAAGCGCATTGTCCTCTAACATATGCTAAAAACTAGAAAGTAATTACAGTTGCTTAGACTATCTTCAAAGATAGTGGCTGAAATATTTGTAATTCATTTAGGACACCAAATAATGGAACTCAAATTATTTGCTCAGGAAAAAAAAGTTAAATGTTTCTCCTTGAATACAGGGCTTGAAGGTGATAAAAACATCCTTTTAGCCTAACACAGTTATTCTTCTAAGCGATTTTTTTTTTTTTTAGGAAACCAAAGACAAAGTTTCGGGAATTGTGGCTAAGCTAAACACACCAAGTTGTAGAGGTAGAGAAGAAGAGCTCAGCAAGATCTCAGAGCCTGTAGTTTATTCAAAGACCAGGAGACAACTGAGAAAATAGAGTTACTGAGGGGAACAGCAGAGTACCAACTCTGGGCTTGACCACCGGTGTTGGACATCGAGAGCTATGAAGGAAATCAGAAAATACCACCTTCTGCAACAATGTAGAATTAAACCAGAAAGCATCCAAAGATACACTGAAAAAGCAAAGTACCAAATTCTCACTGAAAAGGTGTTGCAAATGTGTCTGTTTCTGAAGGTTCCCCAGATCACTTTGTCAGTCTGTATTTTCAAATTAACACTTAAACCAATTTCTCCTCTGGGCAATCTCATATTAAAATAGGGTCCATCCTATATCAGATTGCTTCCTATCCCCACCTTCTTTCTCTCTATTATTTAATCCAAGTGTGAATGTTACCATATTTCTGATGTAGCACTCCCAAGAAAGGAAAACATCTTGTGGCCTCAACTTTATTCTACTTTAGGCTAAAATTTCCCAGCCACCAGTGATTTCACCTGCTTTGCCCCAGGAAGTATTTGCTGAAGGGGGAAAAGCCTTTCTGATGGCATCTGTGACAATAAAACACTGGCATGCATTAGAGAAGAAACACGACAGGCAAAACATGTGTGAGAGGCTGATTTTCCCCTCCCTCCCATCGGTATCAGCTATTCCTGCTGCAGGGCTTGAGCCAGGCTACAACAGTGCCAAGCTGTAACCACAGATTCCAATATGTTTTTCAATGTAACTTCCAGACATATTTTACATTTTTATTGCAAATTCAATTCCCAAAGGAGCTCAAGCATTTTGAAAACTATGTGAAGGGCTGCACTTCGACTTCTGGAGTAAGGGCAGGCGAATACTTATCAGCAGTTATGGCTAAAGGAAATCTGGGACCAGAACCTATCAGAAAGAGGCCTCCAATACTTGTAAGTTTTTATTAAAGTGTGATTCAATAGTACCAGGATAGGAGTCATGGATTTTGTAGTGTCACACTTCTGGTATGGCACTTCTTCTCAGACATTTTGTAACCACACTGAAGTTTCACACCTTAAACCCCGACAACACCACATTTACCTGAACTCAACTAGGGATTCCCTGCCTTTTCACACCTTTGCCATATAAGCAAAAAAATAAGCAAAAAATCATTTAAAAGGAGTAAGAAATTTAAACTTGAACACTTTATTATTTAAGGTAATGAATTCATTTTATATTCTGATAATGTATTTAAAAAAAAAATGAGAAAAGTATCCTGCAGGGTACTCAAAATGTCATCTCAAATTAAACTAGAATGCAAAAACTATCCTTCTGCTTTCTAAATGCAGAATGATTCCAGGCTGAAAGGAAAAAAAGCTGACACAAGAGACCTATGTTACCAACAGATAGAAGGAATAGCCAATTAAAGACTCACGGATTAATGAAGATTGGGAAATGTAATTTGGATGGTGGAGTATCTTTGGGCTTCTCATGAAAAGGAACACCACGAACATCTGGACAAGCAGTGTCAGATGAACATCATGTGATCGGCTCACTGAGTGTCCCTGCACCTTTCCATGCTGGTCCATCACACCAGGCCCCAGAGGGAGGCACCTTGCAAGGCATTCCCATGAGAGTCTGAACTAATGAACCGAGCAGGAAGACACTCAAAGCCTTCTGTCAGTCTAACTCCATGATTAAATCTGGCAATATGGCTTCTAATGGCTTTGAAAAATAGTTCAGTAAGATTTTTGATTAGTGTAGATTAAGCAGAGATTTACAGATTTCAAAGGCTTTTTAACAGTTTAACAACCATTTCAAATCTTCAATAAGACATTATTTGATAACAGGTATTAAGTTCCTTTGTTTCTAAATCCAAAGGCAAGGGAGAATACCTCCCAAAGCAAACCAAAAATGTATTCAATAAAAAGAAAAAAGAAAAAGTGTTTCCTATTCACAGGAGGTGATTACAGTGACAAAAAAAAAATAAAATAAAAAAAAAAATCCAGAAATTACTTCCCGTAAAATGCAAATAGTAGCAAAGAGAGATAAATAAAAACCCAGTAGAATTGCTTTTTGGAGGCAGAGAATGGAAAATGAATAAAAAGAAAGCTGCTTTCCGATAGCACAGATATAATAGTGTTACAGCTATCCAGTCAACAGAGACAGAAAATGGGTAGCTATAGGAGAGTGACAGAACCAGCTTTTAGTGACACAGTGATAAAAAGGAGATAAAAAAGCAGCAGAAAACACTGATGCAAACAAGTATTTGTAAACAGCAGATAAAGAGCAGCTGAAGGCAGTAACTCAGGCTATAACATGGCTGATAGAGCAGCCTTGCAACACTCTAATCACCTCCAGTCCCAGGACTCCCGTTTTTATGAGGAGCAAATAACTCATTGTTTTCACAGAGCAGTAAATTTCATGCATAGTTTTGAAGTGCTGAAATAAGATGCATCCCTTAGGAAAGCAGACAGCTCCCAAGTAATTGAGAAATGGACATTGGAAATGGAATTACAGTGCAGTTTGGATAGAACAATTCCCATATGGAGAGATTCCTGCAGAGCAGGACATCCTTATTACCAGAGTCCTCTTGGTAACCAGAAGCAGAATCACTTCTACCATTTGTCTCTGCCCTGCTCATTTCTCATCATCCCCACCTCATCTACACACAGTAAAAGAAAATCAGATACAGGTTGTAGGAAAGGATGTACAGACTGTATAGAAATCACCCACTGCCATTTAGGGATGCACAGAAGCTTTGGCAGAGGGTTGTCAGAAGATATTTTATATACATTCTGGTATTATACAGGATAATATATCTTATATAAGATGATATATCTTACCTTGCTTCCTCCCTAGAAACCAGGCAAGTCTCAAACAGGTTTTACACATAACTAGACTCCCACCCATGTACTTTGCCAAATAAGCCCTTCAGAACTCACCTAAAGGGCACACAGATCTGGCCAATAAGAGCATGGCCAAAGCACCGAGGGAAATGTCACTCCAATACTGTTAAAAACTGTCTCTAAGCATTTGCCCTCATTGTGTGTAAGTGATAGTGAAGTACAGAGAAATACATGGTTGGACTTTGGGCCAGTAATAAATCCAGCAGCAGTGAAGGCTCAGGATGCAGATGGATGACAAATGTGTGTGAAACAAATTAGATACAATAAAATAATTGGACACTAGTCTTTGTGTAATTAATTTGTTACTAACTGCCATTGATTGTACCTTTCCTTCTGGGTTTCTGTGAAGCTATTCCTGATCACAGTTTCTAATTTGCCTGCAGCCTCGTGAGGAAGCAGCATGTGCAGTAACACAGGGCAATACTTCCCAAGGCTCCCTGCTGTTACATTCTAAATGATTGCTCTTTGCACAGACTCGTCCCTGTTTTCTGTACATCTGTATTAGAAGCAAAACCTTTACACTTGCTAAAGGCTTTGGAAATCTACATACTGTATACAGCAAATCAAAGTTCACATCAGGAAAGAATCAGAATTCAAAGCTTTGAGAAGACATTCCAGACTTTGCTATACATAAAAATATCCCTGCAAACTCCCATTAACAATAACAAAAAATACAAGTTTCCTCTGGAGCCTTCAGCTCTAAATTTGTCCCAGATTCTGACAAACAGCATGCAATTAAAGATAGAGCGAGAACAGAACAGGAAGAATCAGATTTCTAAACCTCTCTGGAGGGTGCCATATCTGCACACATGTTGATAGGACTATTCCCTTTACTCTGGTGATTAACTGCAAACTGTTTATAACTCTTTCCTAGAGAGTTAAAATGCACCTGAATAGAGCTTCACCCACTGAGTGCCTTCAAGTTCTTTATGCACAAACTTTCCCTTTCAGAAGAGATATTTCTGTTTCCACTGACCTGACTGATTGGGAGTTTTTTGGGGGGTTTTTGAAGGTATATATGACAGCAATGTATTTTGCTCTGCTTCTAACAAAAGTGCATCAAACATTAAAGATGGCACAAGATCAAGCAGCTGGAGCTTGGTGATATTTTGGTCACTCCAAGAAAACTCTTCATAAATTGACAATCCCACCCTTATGAATTCAGCCTTTTGCTCTCCTAGCTGTAACTAATTATAAGAGAAGTCAAGCAAAGCACAATCAGGTGCAACTAAATAAATTATGGTGACTCATGAACCTTTTATTTCATATGAATTTTGATTCTTGATTGCACTTACTGATACTGAGGGAAAAAAACAACCTATAGGGGTGTGTGCACAAATTTTAAGCCTTATTAAGCATCAATCACTTATTACAAGTCCTAAAACATAGCATCAGAATTTCCTCATCTTGAATCATTTGGACGGACAGAAAGACTTGGACATGGTGTCTACTGTTCAACAAGGAAGAAAGTGTTGTTTCATAGTGTGCTGGGTGTGATTAATTGTCCTGTGTTACCCTGGGTATTTTTCTGCAAGATTCATGCCAATTCAGTGTTGTAGCAAGTCTCCTGCAGACACTGCAAATGAAAAAAGTACCTGTAACCCAGGAAGCTTTTCCCCACTGGTACTTGTTAGGCTCTGAGTGAAGAAAAGTCATTTGAGGGAACCTACAAAACCCCTCAAATTCAAAAGCCCAAACTGAAAATTTAGCAGATATTGAGTGTTGACCTGTTGACCTCACACTGCATGTTTTAAGGTACAAGTGTTCTTCCATGGGGGGGGCAGAAACCTTTCCCAACTCTTTTTGGAAAATACCTAATTCAATTTTTTTCTTTGGTTATCTTCCATTCAATCTGAGTAATAATTTTACTGGCTCAGTCCAATTTACATTTTCAACAGATTCTTGAGAAGTGAAGATCTGAATACTGCTGTGGCCACAAATCATTTGGCCTTAGTCACAGTTAATTTGTGGCTTGGTTTATTAGTGAAGGACTTACTAGGATGAGAAGTATACAGTGAATACTTCCATACCCACCGAGTTGGGTTCTGCCAAGTATATATACAAGTTTTATTAAATTTACATACTTAGTCAAGCATTTAAAGACACCACTCAAAATCACCACCTATTAAATGCTAGATTATTTAATCTGGAATCTGTAAAACCTCCAGTTTCCTCTTGATATCTAATCATCACAGCTTGCAAGAGACATGGAGCAGAATAACTCATATGTCACTTGTTTCATTAGCAAGCTTGAGCATTGATGCCCACATTTTTTCATCCTGTTTTAGAACATGCATGTAGACCACAGCAATGTTGTTTTCCTGCTGGCTTCTTATTGATCTAATCCATGTGGTATTGTTTCTAAAGGCATTCTCTCGACTGAGTCCACATCTTTTTGTACAGCAATGTTAAGAGAGCATCTAAAGCAAAACACTGAAGGGACCTGAAGTACTAGGCTAAAATCACAGAAGAAGTTTTAGTAAGCTTGACAGAGGAATAAAACCTCCTTTCCTTCTGACATCTGCTACAACTAGGGTTAAAAACCCAAACCACAAGATATGAAGTACTGGTTCCTTTTGCAGTCATAACACAGATGAATACAAGACTATTATTCTTCTCCAATTGCACTTGAGCGTCTGTGGGGGTTTCTCCTCACTGAGGAGTGCAGGTGACCCCCACCCTTGTAATGACAACATTAGTTTTCAGATCTTTTGCCCCTATAGATACTTGCAAAGTTTACAACTATGCTAAAATTTCACATGTTATTAGCCAGCAGTGCTGAAATGTTAATTGCTTACAAAAGACATCGACCTAAAAAATAATCAATTTCTGACATTCATTCTCGTCATCTGGGCTTCACAGGTGGTTGTTAAAAAAAAAAAAAAACAACAATCAAATTTTATGACAATAAGAGCTCTGAAAAGAAGGAACAATGATCACAGAGTTGCTAAAAACACTTGAATGTTTTCAGAGACATAGGCCTGAGTCACTTAAGCATTTAATTCCTATTGATCTCCAACTCAGGCACCTTTATACATCCGTGCATCTGAGACTAGCATTCTTAAGGCCTTTCAATCACAGTGAAAAAATGTACCCTATTACTTGCTAAATAAGTTCACTCTGGGTTGTATTTATGTCAGCTTTCATATGGGCAATGCTAGCAAAGAGAACAGCAATCATTTTCATGTAGCTTGGGGCTTGAAACAAGCTCTCACTTATACAGGAGTAAATTCAGGGTAATTCCATTTACTTCATTTGATTGGATCTGGCCTCTTGCCTCTGACACTGCCTGTGGTAACAAAAATCTGTACTGTAACATTTTTTCCCGTCCAAAATAAGATTGAATTTTAAGAAGAATGCTTACTAAGAGGAATGTCAAGGTATTGCACCACTTACAGAGGCTGGAGCTTCTCTCTATGGATATCTGAGCACAAACAACCCACATTATTCTTTGTAAAAATGTGAGGGGCAAAGTCATGCACAGACTTGCTACAAAATACCTTCCCCTTACACACATACAATTGCTTTCCAATCCCCACCACCCCGAAAAACAATAAGATGGAAGTCTAAACACACAAGTGATGGAAGCACATAAGCTGTGTTGGCAAGGGCAGAAAGATCCGTGCTAAGGATTAGTACTGCAGTAGTTAAGAGAAAAAAGGTAGCTCAGGTACCTAAACATCTCCTCTGGCACGGTAAATTATTTTAACTTGTTTTGTTTGCTCTGGCATAAGCCTTGCTGGCAGTCTCCTGCCAGGCAGGAGCAGGTGTACAGCTGCTGCTGTGCCAGGTAACACACCACTGAAAAGGGGAGCAGATTTCCAGCACTTGCAGAACACCTTCTATCATCCCCACAGCAGAGTTTCAAGTCTGGCATATCTTTGCATCATCACTCTTGAAAATTTTGGGTTTTCTATTTAAATATACAAATATTCCATAATGACTGACTTACAGTTCCCTGTGGTCATTATTCTTTCCACTGAAAATTATGGCAGCTGGAATCCTCTGCACCGCAGCACATACTGTATACACCAAGAAAGAAACCCAAGTGTGTCATCACTGTTGATAGAAGGATAAATATAGTTAAAGTCAGATTAATATTTCCAAGATTACTCATTTCTACTTCAAAAGAGAAGCAAAGATCATGTGCAAAATGACAGCTACCCATCTGGGACTGGAAAAGTCACCATATGGATGTCTTTCGCTAATTATAGATAAATTTTTGATCCAAGGGATTTAAAAGTAGGGATCTGTCAGTTCAAAAATGTACTTCCTCTCCTCCCTCATTCACGCAATGCTTTGGTGCTGGCTAATCAATTAAGCAGAGTACTGGATCACACAGACTTCATTCACCTTTAAGAGGGCAGTTTTGTACTACTTCATGCAATATGCAGTCACATTTGTAGCTCAATTAAGGAAATTTGTTACAATAATTCCTTTTTCTTTTTTTCCAGATCAGAGGAACCTTTATAATCTTTCAGCCCAATAGCCCACATATTCAGTGGCAATGAAATTGCATTATATTACTGCTTCACATATGGTATCTCTACTTGAACTACAGCATATAGTCCTGAAAAGCATTCTAAGTGGATTAAAAGATGTTTCAATAACATAATTATCACCCAAGGTAAGTTCTTCCAAGAGCAATTAATTTAAATAAATTTTTAAGTATGGATTTCTAACTTTGTGCAAGGTGGTTCCTGTTAGACTATAAATTTTTTTCTTGTATTTTGTCTGCTGAATTGACTGATTAATTCTCTATCAAATCAGTGAACTGGTTGAATGTATTTACAGATCAATCACATTGTTCTTCAGCTTCTGCTTTGATACACTATTAGAGTGAGCTTCTTGTCCTTGGGAGGTGTTTTTTATATTTTAAGTCAGAAAAAAAAAAAAAAAAAAAAAGCTCCTCTAAAGCCTCCAGCTTTTGGCCTCCTACTAGAACTGCAAACGCTGCTGATACTCCAATAGCAATTATATCCCTGCCAAATGCAGAGGCTGCGTAGTCTTTTCATGCCTGCTTAGCATTTTATAGCATTTATACATGGATTGCATTAGCCTTCTTGTCACTACAGTAGAAATTCACCATGTAAAGGTAGCCAATGTGAGGAAAACTGCATCCCTAATAACAGGGGAGAAGAGCTTTTCCATAAGGCCATTGAGAGCATTCCTATTATGCTCCCAATACATTGTACAAAGCACATTCGATGTCACCCCTCCCTCCAAGACATGTTAGGGGTGGGGAGGAGCTAAAGAAGTACAATTAGGTTGAGTTCAGACCAACAGCTCTGTTCTTGGCTTCTCTTCAGAGGAGTTTTAGACACATCACAGCACCTTCAGCTGTACTTTACCCACACAAACCCAGTATGAGTTTCATGCCAGAGACCTTTTTCTGTCCTGACCAAACCCTCTCACACCACTGTTAGCTCCAAGTTTTCTTCCTCTTATCATGGAGTTTTTGCTTTCAAAAAGTAAAATTACAGCACACCAAGGATTTAACCCTTCAGCTAAACTAAAGATCCTACAGTTTCCTAGAGAACATTTTGGAAGTTGCTCAGCCTTCCAAAGAATCATCTAAAATTCAGCTTTAAACTTGATGTAACGTCTATCCCATGGATAAGAACTGTAGTTCTGCTCAGCAAAACAAAGGTAAGACAAGGCACTAAAATTCTCTGCTGATGTTCTGAGCTATTTGCTTTTAAACTCAAACTAAACCTGAACCTGCCCCAGTCACTCCTCACGCTGCCTCGACAGCCATCTGAGGTCACAAACACCTCCTGACACCCAAGGAAGGGCTTTTCCGTCTCCTCACGCCCTTGGAAGACATTGAGCAATCCTTCCACTGCAACTCTCTGTTCCCCCAAGCCTCAGTTGTGACTCCCCAGCAGCACCCCAGTTCCTCTAAGCGTTTTTAAAGTCACTCACAGTCACACGGCCGGCCACTTCAGTCCAGCAGCAGGTGGGCCCCTCACAGAGGATCAGACATTTTCTTTTAAAACCTTCCTGTGACAGGCTCCTTCTTTTCTGGGCCAGCCTGCCCCGCGCCCTCAGACAATCTCACCTCAGCTGCCCACAGGTGCCCCCTCACAGGAGCTGCCCCTCCCTCCCCACCTGCTCCTCATCATCATCATCATCCCCCTCAGCTGCGGCTTGTTTGAACACAAATTACATTGAGGCCTCACTATCTGTACAAAAAGCTTCACTTTAAGGGGAAAAAAGAAAAAAAAAGAGGAAGGGAGTGGATTTAGGAATTTTAACAGTTGAACTTTCTGAGCTTCTAAATACATAGTTCTGAACTGGGTCTGGAAACCTTTGTGAACGGCACAGGGAGTCACAGGCCTCACGACAATATCCTTAACGGTTATGATCAAAGAACTGCCTAAAGGCACCATGAACAGAAACATTCAGAATAAGCTCCTGAAAAACTTACCTTTTGTGAGAGTCCATAGTTTATATGCTACTGAAAGGCAACATCTGCTTCCACTTGAAGTTTGCAAGGCCAAACTTGAAAGAATTTAAAGGCTTGCTTTGGTTTTTAAAAAACCTGTGTGTTTGCAGTCTGTGCCCTATTGTGCTCAGGAGAGCACTGATCTGGAAAAAGGGAGCCAAAGTCAAGTTCCTTGCTTATCTGCAGCAGTAATGGTAAAAACTCTCTTTTGTCACATTTCTGAAGAGCAAACTATTTTCACAACTCCTCTAGGCCTTTCTTTGCCCTTCCATCAAAGACATACCACTCTAGAGAGAGGAACAGCTGATTTATGGGGCTGCAGAACAGCAGAACTGGGCCCTGACGATGCAGACTGTGTTCCAGGTGAGAGGGGATGGCAAGGCAGAAACTGCTTTGCACACAGCTGAAACTTCTGTGTCCCTCATCCTGGGTTTTTGCTCTCCAAGGCTGCATTTTTAAACCAGATGACCAGACAGTAGGATTGTACTTTAAAGAAATTACCTCCAAAATGCACAAGCATTTTAGTAGAATATATTTTTTACAACTGATACATAGTGTGAGCCAACTTGTGGGATGCTAATGTCCCATGTACGTGTTTCCCAGATATGCCAATGTGTTACAACAGAAATCAGGTTTAGTTCTTTGCTGCTTTCACAGGCTTAGTTTGTTTAGGATGGGTTCTTTGGCTTTTACCTGGAGGACTGTTAGGACTAAGGAACAAATTTCACATAGAGTGAAAAAAAAAAAAAACCTACTAAAAACTTCTCCTAATTCCCCAATGCTGTGCTCTGTCTTAACAGGAAAAAAGGAGGAAATCCCTTAGCAGAATGAACAGAAAGAAAACCTAACCTGTCTGCTGATAAAAACACTTGTATTGATGGAGTTAAGGGATGGGCACAATCAAGTTGTTTATCTGCTGACAATATGAAGCACAACATGAATTGTGACAATTCCAAAGAAAAGAAGATATATGTTTGAAAATGAACAACAGCATATGCTTATGCTTCCTTAAAATTAGCTTCAGGCCTTTCACTAGTATCCCAGGATAATACCAAGCATGAAAGAAAAGAAGAAAGTTTCTATATTTTAAATTTCCTTTAGAAGTGAGTCCAAGACTACATGGGTATGCAGTGAGCACTGCTTGGGAGAAAACATATCTGAGGTTCTGTTCTACCAGAGCTGCTAGTAAAACAGCCACTTAAATGCATTAATTAGAAAGCTTGGTGTTCTAAATGTAGATCTTCCCTATGTAGGGAACAAGTACTGTGAATTTAGGTCCTTTTGATACAATACTAATTTTCTAAATATATGCAGACATATTTTAGGAGAACCAAATGTAAGGTAATGATCTGTCTGTCTATTTAGAGGGTTTAGCAAACAGATACTTCAGAACAAATGAAGGTGTTTGTGTGTTATAAGCCCGCAAAATTTTAATCAAAGGCAAATCTTGCATTCTGATGTACTGACCCAAATTAGAGCAATTAACATATACCCTACAGCATGATATTACACTACACAGTTAATGCTACTATACGTACCTACATCTAAGGCAAAAAGTGTTTGCAAGCAACTACAGACTGAAATCATCGAAACCTGAACAGAATATTTGAATATCAGCCCAGATGAAAATCAGTACACTTTATCTGAAAATGCTTTAATAAACCACTCGTGAATTCATGGCATGTTTCTTTGCCTTAGCACAGACAACAGCTATCAAAGAAGGTAAAATACATAGCTTCAGCAAAAAACTTGAATTGCTCATGGTGCTCTACATTCAACCTACCACTCAAACCTACTGTGGATATCTTAAAAGGAAGTTATTTCTTACACCATGCATTGTGCCTTGTATTTTGTACTGAGTATCACTTCTAACCTGTATGATAACAATTAATTTGCTAATAGGTTATTCTGATGACATATTTTTTTTAATTCAGCATTAAATAACATAAAGTAAGAGGAAGAGCCTTGCTTGCATAGAAGTATTTGTTTCTCTGCTAAATATGAATAAGATTTAGGTAAATTTTACAAGATGAAAGGCTTTTTCTTTTCCTTAGTAGGACATTTCTTCTCCAGGCAATATGATTGTGCTAAGAATTCTTATGTGACATCATAAATGTCCAATGTGCTTTGCAGACCTGTAAAGTCACAAAATGGAGAGTAATGTCCTGTCTAACAGTACTGGCTGAGTGACAGGAATTACCTTCAGGCATTTTGATTGTTTGCACTGCAAAGGAAAAACAAGTCAGAGCAAGCTGGCAGCTCAGCAGGCTCTTTGGCACTCTGTGGGGACTGTGCTGGCACTGATCAAGGGAATGAAGATGGCCTAAGACTGTCCCTGTGTAGAGCCAACATAAGTGGAGCTGCTGCTGAGGTGATAAGGCTTCCAGTGTGGCACTGCCTTGGCAATGTTCTGACTGCGGCCACCACGGGAAATATGAGACATGGGGAAGTGTGAGGTGCTTGTAGGAGGGCTGGCAAATGAAGGCTCTCATTAATCTCTCACAGATGAATGATGTCTTTGCTACAGCTTCACACAGGTGTTTAAGGAACCAACCTGTCTCATGTTTATTAGCCAGAGCACAAGAAATCAGCACTGAAACCAGAGAAGCCACCACTGGAGATGCATTCCCCCTCTTCTCTGTGGAGCATGTCTTGATCTTCTCTAGCACAGCTAGAGGAGAGGAGGGAAACTCACACAGGGAACCTGTTTCTCCTATACAGTAACCTAGAATTTTATAGTTCAAATAAATATTCAGCTCACCTTCTAAAAAACATATGCTAGTTTCAATGAGCACTGATTAGAACTATGAAAGCTTTAATTACGTATCTTGTGTGTGCACAAATGTATTATTGTGGCAATTAACAAGAGTTTCAAGCCATGGCTGAGTCTACAGTCTACAGTCTACATGCCATAGCTACAGCCTACATGCTGTCCCCTGAAGAGAGGGACCACTTCTGGAGTAAGGCTTAGTCATGAGATCAGAAACTCCTCCTGCTCTTGCACCACTTGAAAAATTTTTGGAAATACATGTGACCATTGATGATCTTTGCTTTCACCTGAACCTCATGACACTCATAACAGGTGAGCACAGTAACAATGACATTACAACAGGACAGATTTTGAAAAAATTACTTGTGCTGCTTAGTATTATACCATGGAATGAAGAAAAGGGTGCCAGGAGTTGACCCTTTCAATTTTCTTTGTTGTTGTTTCCTGTCATTGCTACTACTTTACATAAATGGAAATGCAACTACATCAACAAATCAAGATTATGAAATCTTTAGAAATAATCATGCTTAAACATTTATTAGTATTTTAAATTGAAATAATTAAGACTTTTAAAAATATTTTTGACATGCAGACACAAATCTACCTGGGGGGTGTGAAGCAGAATAAAGGTAATCCAAACAAACTGTACTGTTTGATCTGCTGTCCTGTCCAGCTTATACAACTGGAAGCCAGTGCTAGGAGGTGTCACACATTTACAGCTAGGAAGCTTAGAACATTTGATTGGTTCTGTTTTCTGGCTAATTGTTGGAACTGGTATGTGCTCCTGTAATAGGAAGGTATCAGGATGCATAATCTTGTGCAGCAGCCGCTCCAGACTGTGGAGCAGATTTTAGCCTGAGTTGGCACCATTATGCTGCGAGTTGTTACTACATAGTAACACAGTCTGACCTAGAAAAAAAAGTGATGTTTGACCTGGCATTCATGTCCCTGGTGTGTATGGATTATGCCACTAAGAGCTGCTGGCCTTGCCCTATTGTTTACATGTACAGCCCAAGTGTGGATTTCTACAGGAAGCTCAGAGAGCTCAGAACACACTGGCAGATTCCTGGAGCCAAAGCCGTGGTTCAGAATCCATGTTGTTTTGGCCCTTTATTCCAAATGCACTTGCAAGCCCTTAGTTTCATCAAGGGTAGTGAAAAGTTAAGGCTGCCGCTCAAACACTTATGCCTTGTAGAACAGTCTGTATAAAATTACCCACTGTTTTGACATCTGTGCAATGTTTAACGTCAGTGGGTTAAACCCCAATTCCATTTTTGTACAATAATTTTAATAAAGCATTATTCATTGGCATGTGATGTTTCCATGATGGTCTCAGAAAGGGAAGTCAAGGGCTGCTATTAAAAATGTAAAACATGGTGACTGTGCTTTAATACACAATGTTTCAAGCTTCCCATGAAAATTTAATAATTTTTGATGTTTCAAAGAAACATCTGACTTAACAAGTGCTTGTGCCATTACTCACATGTATTTAAGTGTGTGACATTGTTATAATCTCTTCTTCCCTTTCCACCCTCTAGAGAACAGAACAGAAAGAACAGAAAAAAACCTCCAAAAATATCTCCTACTCCCTACAGGCCGAGGACAAAACAAAGGTAAACACACACTTCAAGACATGAAGTCAGTCAAGAAGGTTGTGCTTTAAACCTCCTTCTGTCTCCGTCTACTACGGTTACACAACAGCCCAAGATCAGAACAGCAAATGAGAGATAGAGCCTGAGCCAGGACATACCTGTTGCTTAACAAAGCTTGAGTTCAAAAGGAGGTAAGCTCAGACCTAAGTAACATATTAAAACACTCGACACTCCAGAAAATGATCAGGGAACCAAGAGGCAGGTAATGGGATTGTTCTGTACCTTTTGACAGTAGCCTTCCTCACAGGATATAGGAAATGAGCTTTTCTAGCAAATGGAGAGAAAGGAGGGGCGCAGTATATTCTCTTTTTAGAGAAATTTCTTCTAGAAAAGTAGTTTGACAGGTACATATAAGTTAAAATATTTTACACATCTCTATAGCTTGGGTACGTATAGCCTATCAGTGCAGGCTGATGTAACCTATGTGACAAGAGGCTTGAAACTGAGAAAAGATGAAAGAAGATTCAAGATGAAAGAGCTACAGTATATGATGTGCAATTCACACCATTATTCCTATCACCTCTGTCCCCCAGCTCTGATAGATTAGGAGTGAAACACGACCTGCATGGAAGTATGAATATATTGAAAGAGCCATAGGCAGGAAGAGGGGAGCACTGAAATTGGACAAGTATTTGAAGGATACTTCAAAGCATTTCACCCTAGAAAAGAAAATTTGATATTTTTTAATCTGATATTTTTCCTCTTATGGTGCATTTGCACTATAAGAAAGAACTATTTCACCTTCCTTCTGTGCACTCACTTTGTGAGGAACAAACGCAGCAAATTTGGGAGGATCACCTATTATATCTTGCTTTTTATTACTCAGTATAAAAAAACTGAAGTTCACGATTTCATCCCAATGTCTATCAGAAATCATTACTACATGCTATTTTAGTTTCCAGTTCTCTCAGAATTACTGAATAATTCCATTGGTGTGGATCACCTTTGACACAAGTCTGGTTGGAAGCCCCTCCTTTCCAAATGTATATTTAGAATGTATATTCACCAGGTACAAACCCACAAAAGCAATATAATATTTTCCTCCTTGTATTGAAATGGCACTTACCACATGAAACTGTGCAGCCTTGCAGTTTCAGTTATGGATACTCAGTACCAAATCTGACAAAACTCCTTTCAAATCCATCTCTGCAACTTCCTTCCCAGTATTTACACGAGAGATCAGCAGGTGAATAAAAGGTAAATTAATGGGAAAAAAATGAAAATACTTTTTTCCCTGGAAAATCATTGGAGCCTTCCACTGCAATTCCCATCACCCTGCCCTGGAATGAGCTAAAAAAAGCAGCAACTGTTTTACTGGCAAGGTCACCAACACATAACTGCTCAGGTTATGCACTTACTGTGTTAATCGTACAGACTGTGTTGAAGCAGCTGGAATACAGGGAGTGACCAAATGTCTGTTATTATCACTTATTAACTTCAGGCTGCAGAATCTGAAAGTGCAGGAATAAGGTGGGCAAAGATGATTTGACAATGTGAGTTTAGTGCCTTACATCCAGCTCCGTAACAGATGGACATAAATCTTTAAAGTTCCACGGCTGTTTGCAAGGAGCCAACTCAAAAATAATAACAGAAACAACCCACTGTAACCACGTTCTTGCTGTGCTCTTGTAGCTACACACTGCTATGTGAGGAAACCACGACTCAACTCCAACATCTACAGGCACTTTTTCCTCCAGCCCATGTGCCACTGTCTGACACCTGGTGCTTATCCTCTGCACTCCTCTCTCCTCGTGGTGCCTTAGATCTCCTGTCTCTGACAGCAGCTCTTTCTTCTTCAAACATAGCCCTAGTAGTGTGTGGAGCTGTGTAATACCCTCCTTGTTTCTAAATATTTTTACAGATCTCCAGGATCTTGTCACTGAACAGCTTAGGCAGTCACAGAAACAGCAAAAGACAAAATCAGGACCAACATCTTGGGATCAGCTGTGCCTCTGTAGGAATCACTGAGCTAAGGCTTTTGAAAGTACTACTTTGTCTTGAGGAACATATTTCTAAATGTTTTTATTAGCTTGTTCTGATTTTTTCCCCCTGCATACTACAATATTTAAAGGACATTAAAACTTTTGTACCAGTTGGTGTCTCAGATCAAGGCAAAAAAAATAACTTTCATCTGTCTGGCTTTGTATGAAGCTTCTAAAGAGCCTTTATTATCTGCAAACAATAATTGACAACTCAAGACAAAATTACTATGTGTGATTTTTTCCCAAAGAGCAAACAGATTCCTTTCTTTTGTTTTGTCATTCTTTCTTATTTTTTAATCATGTTTCTCAGCCAGACTGGCTCCAGTGTCCCAATGCCTGTCTTGTACTGGGGGGCAAAAAGGACCCAATACTGCAGATGTGAGTGAAGGCTATGTTTGCCTCAGTTTTTTATTATCCAGCTATTTCTAGAATTAAGCCAGGTAGATAACTTGCAGTTTTCTCTCAGTATCTGCAAGCCACAAAGAATTCTTCCCAGTTCTGTGGCTAGATAGTATTTTAGGGAAAGCCCTCCAACAAGATGAGTTGCATATGCCTTTGGAGTAACAGTAGCAGTAGTTTTCCACAACTATCTCAAAAATCAAATAATAATCCTTTTCCCTTTGGGATGCATGTAAAAATAATCCTAGTCCAAATCTATCAAAAGTAGTGTATTTAAAGTAGTTAATATTTAAGAAAAACACAGTAGTGTAATGAAGGAAAATAACTCTCTGAAGGTGAGCTATGCTACCGATCCATCCTTGGTTTCTACCAGACATTAAAGGGGCCTATCAGCAAAGTATCCAATTTATTTCCAAAGCATCCAATCTATTTGCACAAGGCATTCTATCGAACTTGGGTGTTACACATCTGAAGGTGTTTGTGAGTTCACCACATATAACTTTAGTTCAGAGCTGAGAGGACAACCCTTATTACTATTCAGTTTATAAACTGTTCTTCGAGCACAGAGTGATTTTAAAGAAATGAGAAAAAAT
This sequence comes from Lophotriccus pileatus, assembly GCA_035583135.1. Taxonomy (NCBI): domain Eukaryota; kingdom Metazoa; phylum Chordata; class Aves; order Passeriformes; family Tyrannidae; genus Lophotriccus; species Lophotriccus pileatus. The sequence continues at coordinate 6,779,142 of JAWWES010000035.1, read as the reverse complement.
AACAAATGAAAAGTAGCAATGACCAATTGAAAGCAAAGGTTGAAAAATTCCTTTACCAGTCTGTTCACATCTTTGTTCTCTGAAACAGCTCTCAAAGGAAAGGGTCTAATAAATAACTTTCAAGCACAGATTCAGGGTTCCTATACAGAAAAGCTTAAACACTAGAAACAGAGACAGAAATGTTGGTCACAGGGGGTCAAGTATATCCCTGTTCTAATTCTACTGGAACTATAATCTTGAATTAGTTTCACAGAATACAAACTTGAACAGACATTGCAGTAATAATTCAGTAGAAGATTTTATGAAAGAATAGTTATTCAATAAACATCGAGTCCAAGTGGTAACATGAAGGTTCAAGCAGCCATGAAGAACCTTTTGTGAAATAAATAAAACTAAGTTAAATCCCTGTTCAGAAGTATATTCCCGTGTCTGGCTTTGGGAAATGAAAATCAAACCTCTCTCATTAGCCTACTAAGTAGCTTTTCACACTTGCAAATTCTCAGGAGCCTTTGCAACATGGATCTGTCTGTACCTCTGGAAGTTAACTTGCAAAACAATTACATAAGCAGAGCCCGGATCAGCTATTCTGCTGTTTTGTAATGCCTTCAGCTTCAAGCACTAATTGTTCAATGTTCTGTTCTCCAGGATATATTCACAAACAATTCCCATGAGCCTGGAATTCCTCTAATTATGCCAATGATATCCATTCCTGCTGTCCTATCATCTATTTCTCTATTACTCCTACATGGCCAGTCTTTGCTGAAACTGCCACCCTCTAGATCTAATCCAGCCTCTCCCCTGCCCTTCCCCAGGACTCTGAATCCAAATCACCATAATCTTCATTCTAGAAAACCACAAGTCTGATGGGGAGAGGAAAAAAAAGCAGTTCCCTGCAACAGAATTGTAGGCTGCCAAAGAACATGACAGAATGCACGTCTCCTGTTCCACAAGACACAGCTGGAAGGGCAAGGTGACCCACTTACTCCAGGGCATATTTTCCCCAATTGCTGGGGCTTTCATAGGTGCAATCACAGCATCAACCATTTATGTAATCCAAACACAACCCTTCAACCCTAATAATGTTATCTTGTGGAACACTAACAGGGGAGCGTCATCTGTCCTAAGGGTGAAACTCAGCAAGTGTAAAGTTCATGGGACAAACTGCCTGACTTACACACCTAATCTGGCCCTTGATCCTGGTGAATCTACAGCACCAAGAAAAGGCATTCATGACCATCTGAGAAAGCCATAGCTCACCTTTGCAGAAAGATGGGCTGGCAATTCCACGATGCCCTTGCAATAGGCAAGTGTGACTCTGTGTAACTGTGGCAAACTCTTACGACACGGTGCCTTCTAGAAAAGTACCGCTGATGTCTAGGCTGGTATATTTAAAAACAAGATTGACCGCAGGCTATTTATAAGTACTTCTGCTTGTGCACACTAAAACTGAAAGGGCTTAAACTAAGAAAATGCTCTGACTTCATATTATTCGTTTTTCCTTCAACAGAAAATTGACCAACCCCTCTGTAATTCCAGATAATTAGGCAGAGGGAAAAGAAAAGCAAAAACAGTGACATGTAAATTAAACTAAAATAAAATTGAGAGGTTTTTTAACTAGCTTTCTGTCTTGGAGAGATTTTAAGACGAACAAATTTGCTCTCTGATTAACAGGTTCATTACATTATCCCTGGATCTCTTGCCTGGTTCTCATAAATATGAAAGTGGAAAAAGTGAAACTCAAGAATACCTAAAATCTTTTAGTATGTTAGATAGTGGAAAATGGTCTGGCAATACCTCCTTTTTATCCTGACTTGAATCTTTATTTATTGCTGATGCACTAAAGTGACAGCTGCCTTAAAAATCTCTATTTCATGGGAAGAAACAGACGGACAAAACTTATTTTTCAGACAGTGAAAATAAAAGTCATGCACAAGAGTAATGACAAATGCACAAGAGTTATGACAAATGCACAAGATTTTCAGAACAGAACAAGAAGAATGTTTGAGAAAAGAAAATATATATATGAAGAGTGATAGTTAAAAGTTTTTCTGACAGGTGTAGCTTTCCTAAATTAAGACTGAACTTTCTTGAGCTGGTGTTATGATATGTGGGTTTTCTGTAGTTTTTCAGCTTTCTTGACCTTTATTTTGCAAGAAATCTGTATGACCTGAGGTGGGCTACAGAATGTGCTGCTGTACATAAGAGTTTAATAATATGATAATATTGACTTCTTTTATTGTGCCTGTGAAAAAAATCCTGGATATTTATTGGAGGTTGTCACAAGCTGAGGGACGTGATTTAAAGGCAGGGAGAAGGAAAAAGTATCGTAAAAACAACAGAATGTTTGGAAATCTCTGTGGAGTTGGAGCAGTAATTACAGCTCAGCCACTCACTAAACTGTTTTCAGCTTTTACTGCAATTTTTGATTGTTGTACTTTAATTTTTATAGTGACAAAATCGTTTGTGAATTGGACCATCAGTCTGGCTAGTTTTAAAGGACAGTACTGCAGCTCGAGGTTGCTTACTAAGTTGTTAATATTACTGATATAACTTAAGTCCTTAGCAGATTTGGAACATTCCTGTTACCATTTGGGGTTTCTAAAATGAAAACAGGAGGTGTTCTACAGACAGTCTGTTGACAGAGGCTGAATGATTCAAATAATACAAAGTTTCCATCTTAAACATGCTCCTAAAATATTGGAGGAGGTCTTAATGCCAGTGTTACTAGGCAACATGTTTACAAAATCAAATGTGATTTTTATTGTCTGTGAATGTTGTGAATATCCTGAACTCCAGTTTGTTTGTCTCTTCCACTATTTGCTCACTGTAATTACACTCTATATTTGTGCCTGGTACAGTTCAACAGAGTTTATTCCTGTCAGACTTTCCTTTAGTACGAAGTTGAGTCTATGCTGAAAATTAAAGCAGTTGAATAAACATCCACCTGGAAAGACTGTGGGTGATAAATTAACCTACTGATCCCATTCAGTGCCAAGACCAAGAGCTTGGAATGAATCCCAGTCACCTCCCAGTTTTACAAAGGTAGAGCTCTTAGTTCCAGGAAGGGCAGAGCTCCCCTGTCCTAGTTGATGGACACATACTGCATAAGGAAAGCCTCTGCCCTCTTATACAAGAGATTTTTTTCCATTTTTTAATTATTTTTAAATACTATTACAGATGTGGGATGAGGACAAGAGGTGGTTATTCCTTTTTGCCCCCAAGAATGCAAGACATTGGTGAAAATGCTAGAGCTGCATGTAGAAGATGCCCTCAATTTCATTTCAGAGCTGGGTAAATAATTCAGTTTGAATTTTACTTTTTTTTTCCTGAAAAGACCAACCACATGTATGTCAGCCAAACATACAGTTTCCATTTGCTTCAGAAGATTTCATAATTGCAATCAAGAATACAAATTCCAAAATTACAATTTTGCCCCACCCCACAAATAAACTCAAAAACAAATAAGCACCAGGTTTTCCTCAGTTTCAGTCCACTGTATCAGTCACAGGCCTGGTCTTGGTGTCTCGTTCAATGAGCACTTGCATTTCTACTTTCACTTAGGCCTGACACACCAGCATGCCTGATTTGGCTTATTTTTTAAGAAAAATTTTCCCTTTAAATGTGATTCTAAAGGCAAATCAATCAACCCTGTATGGATGCAAAGGTTCACAGCTTTTGTAGTTCTCCTTGAAAATGTATCAGACTGGATTACTCCATGTAATATTCACTCTTTGTTCACATTGTTCCTTTTCAAACATGTCACACGGATGAGAATAGTTCATTATTGATGTTGGCCCATTAAGAAGTCTGTTTTAAGCTTACCCTGGCAGTGGGATATTGAGGCCATGGAAAAAAAAAAAGGAAAGACAAGAGACCCATTTTTCTGTATTTGAGCTGCAGGCAGGATCCATTTTCCAAGCACCAGACCTCTGAGCTGGGCTGCCCACATCCCAAACCTCTAGCCAGTGCACGCAAAAGGAAAAGTAATGCCTGGCTAACAGTGAAGGCTTAAGTGACTGGTCAAAAGAAGACTGAATGACCTGCAAATGCAATATAATTTTTAATCAGCTGGGCAGGTTAATCAAAGTAACTGATTTGTGCATCTGCTTCTGGCCATAAACACTTCACAGCATTCTATGCCTGAATTTCGTTTTTATTGCCCAATCCTCCTCCAGGTACTTCACTTAATTTTTATTGAAGATGATGTATAGTAGGTACAAGCTGACACAACATTTTTCCCTTCTATTTTAGTCATGACTATGTATTTTAAACCTTTATGACAAAATATGGGACCTCCATTTTCCACTAAAGGGCATGAATTTCTGCCATTTAAAGAACTCAGTTTTGAAATTCAAACAAACTGAGTGGGATTCCACTCAGCTGCACTAAATCCAAACCTAATTTATTTTCACAAAAACTACTGACAGTCTTTCCTCCTTTTTTTTTCCTATTCCTACCAGTTTAATGTCACCACACAATTTATACACTTAAAAAAAACCAAACAAAATTAAAAAAAAAATCTAAACAGACTATTTTCAAAACACAGAAATCACAGGAAAAAAATTACAGAGGTCTCATCTGTTTTATGCCTGACTGAAAATTAAAAATGTTGTTGCAATAATGATTTTATATTTTAACTATGAAACAAAAATTACTAGGCTTTAAAAAACCCTAAAATGGCTGAGTTATGAGAGGCTGTGAATGGCCTGCTGTGCCCAGGCACTGATGTTTCCTAATGTGTGTGTCTGTGTCAATAAAATGACAGCACCACCCTTCAGATCTACTGGATACTAATTACAGATTCCAGGTAGACTGGAATGGCTCCCACTGAGCTGTTGCACTCTGTTTAGCAAGCAAGGGATTCTCCTCAAAGCTGCACAAGGACTTGTAACGCTAAATCATCCCATCTGGATGGCATTTTGGTACATTTCTGTTAGCAGAGTTTTGATGAGGTTCAGCTCCTGCCTTGCAGGGAGGTGGCAGGGCCATGGCAGGCACTCAGAGCTCCAGACACCCTGAGCACATGAGGCCAATTCACAAGAAGAGGGATTACAGCCCTTGAAGGAGCTCCTCTGATGTCAGATCTAATGCCTCCTTTCACACAGAGAAATGTACGAATTCCCCATTTCATGTCCTGTGAGAAGTAGGATACATCCATTAAAATTATGAAGCAGATTATTCAACCAAAAAAATTAATTTATTCTTCAAGCAAGACACAAACTGAGGATCTCATGACTGCAAGAAACTGTGACAGTAAAATGAAGAAAGGGCTCAAATCAGATGAGCCCAGGGAATGCAGCTAAGAGACCTTTAGCAGGGTCCAGATACAACCTTACATTTAAGAGTGATCTGAAGCTCTCATTTTTTGAAAGTAAGATGGGCTTATGGGATGATTATTTAAAGATCCTAAGTGCTTTGTAGTCCTTTTTCCCCTCCTTGAAGCAGCTCAGGCTGGTACAGAGCCCACGGTGTGTGTGCCAACTCCCACTGCAGAGCACAAACACGCCCACCACATCGCTGGGGGAGGTGTTACTCCCTGTGAGCAGAGTAGTAGGTTGTGAGCTGGAGTCATTGTTTACACAAACCTGAAAAGCCTTAGAGAAACACTGGAAAGACAATCTTTAATGAACGCTCTCTGAAGAGGTGATTAATTTGTTCATGACCTGTTACTAAAAACGTAACCAGTGAAGTGTAAAAAAGGTTTTATACTCAATATTATCCCTTGCCTATAACGTAATAGCAATAATGAAAACACCTACAGTAAAGGCTTGTTAACTCAGTGTGGGATATGTGATCCTCTTTCCAGTTTAAAGCACAGAATTTGTTTGGAGGCAGCATCCAGAATTAGACACCTTACACTTGGTACATCTTTTTGTTTCAGAAGTGCAGTAGCTTAATCAATTGTTCCCATTCCTTTTGCAAAATCAACACTCAGTTCTTATTATGAATCATCATTCTCCTTGTCTATCACTTAAAGCAAATATGTTTTGCTGTTCCTTGATTGTTCTTGTCTTTTAGGTTTACACTTCTGGATAATAAAATGCACATCACTATCTACACTAAGTAGTTTGGTGATATCTGAAATACCTACCCTGGGCAAAGCAAGGAAAATTACACCAAAACAAATAAAAATGTAATACAAAATGTGCTGCAGTGGATAAATGTTGTGTTCAGATTACATTCTGGACAACTTCTTGTAATTTTGCTGGGCTGCTTAATATCTTGCATTACAGAGAAATCTGACATTTGCCTTTACATCATTTACATTGCACCCAGCATGGTAGCAAAAGCCATTGTGCTCTTCTCCATCTGAATTAAATCACTGGATACTGGGAGAAAAAAATAAGAATAGCTGAAAAATTCTTCAAATGTGGAAGAATTTTCATAAGTACATGCATTTCTTACTTTTTACAATGTAGATGTTTTCCTGAAAAATTACTCAGGAAAAATAATATTAAAATTTATGACTGGCTAATGGTCTATAACTCACCCCCACAGATCAGATTCAAAATGCTAAGTAGTATTTTATGCCTCCATTGAGGAGGAACAATGGAACTAATGTGAAAATGAGGTAACATTCACCATGAGCAATCACAAGCCTGATCCCTCATTTTCCACAGATACTTCTGTGGTCTGTTGCAGTGATTTTGGGCTTTTGTTTTAAAAATGGATAGTAAAATATGCCAATAAACATTCAACAGCAAAGTGGGTCCAGACAGCAAATCAGAGGAGACAATCTTGGAATGAAGAAAGTAAAGGCCAAAAACAGCCATTGCTGCCAGGAAAAATTCCCAGGAAATATAGAATAAGTCTAGCAGATCCAGTGCGAATTAAGATTTATCACATCATAATCACTTCCCCTGTGGCAAGAATGACAGTTCTCCATAGTAATTTTCTTAGAAGTATGTATTTTGTACTTATGCTCTGTTTTGCTATTTATTTTGTAGAGGGAATAGGTCTGTAGTTTGCTAAGCTTTCAAGGCTCAGATCTTCCTAATTTTCTCACAAATAATCACACCAAAAATAGCTCAAGAAATGATTAATAGGAAGCTCCAGTTTCTTATTATTGCTGACTTTATCTAATTACTGCATGTTGCTTTACACTCAGATATCCAGGCATGCATAGAAAAGCCTTACACCTCCCCTCACAAAAAATTAAAATTACAGTAACTCCTGCAGTCAGATTGAACATAATAGGATTATCTTTTCAATCTATTCACTGAGTGCCTCCATGCATGCTTCTTCAAATCAGTAGTTATACTTACTAAGGAACTGTAAAATGCAGAGCAATTAAGAACAAGGGGGGGGGGGGGGAAGCACTTAAAACACTATTTGCTTTTTAAGTTTATTTTCATTAAACAAAATCTTCCCTTAATCTGGGAAAAAAAGTAAGAAAAGGAGGAACACAATATATTTTAATGCTACAAAAGCTGAAAAAATTGGATTTTCTGAGGAATCCAAGGAGATCAGGCACCTACTCCCTTAAGCTCCTTTGAAAATTGTAGCATTTATCTTCAGAAGTGCTTACAGCCAGCTGGAGAGAGGCGGGCTGAGGATCCCATCAGGATTTCGCAACCCTGAAGTCATGTAAATTGTATCACCCTCTTGACTTGCTGGAGCTTTTAAGTAACACAGCAGCGTTGCTGTCGCAACAATCACGGGGTGCCCCAGCACGGCCCACGCGAAGGGGGGAGCACAGCACACGCTGAGCCTCGGGAACGGGAGGGGAGCGGCAGAGGGCAAAATCCCCACGGGAGACAGGTGACCTGCCCGCAGGGAAACCGGCCATCCCGAGGGACAGCCAGGGAGGGAACTGCCCCCACGGGCTCCTCCGCCGGGAGTTCCTGAGCAGGGGAACAAAGGTAAACATCGGAAAGGGTTGTGTGCCGGCTTCTGCCAAGCTGAGAAGATTCATTGTGAGGCTTAACCGTGTTCTGCTGCGACCTGGAACCAGGTACGGCCAAGGACGGAGCTGCCCCAGTCCCTGCCAGCCCAGACACCCCTTGGGAGGACACCCGGAGCCGCCGGCGACTGAGAGGGGCGGCGCTGAGAGCCGATGGAACGTGGGGAACTGAGGGAGCTGCGGACAAGACAGTCCTAATCTGTCCCTTTCAGTGGTAATGCTGTGCTAACAGAAAATAGAGCTGAGTTTAGGACTTTCACAGTTGTTTAGCACTGCTGGGGAAAAACTGTCCCAAGGATCAGTTGGTTCACACCCACTGAAAGATGGGAAACAGAAACGAAAGCAGCAGCCCAGAGAGCTGGAAGGGAAAACAAGCAAGATGAAAATCATAAACCATGGGCTGTGAGACACTTTTCTGTCTTAGTCCTATTCCTGGTGATAAAATGATTGCAGTTCTTTCCCAAGACCATTCCTACCGCACCAGAAGTCAGAAGTAAATGTTCTGTTTTTTTCCTTAGAGATTTGAACCAAATATATTAAACAGAACATCTTGCTTAGACACAATCTCATCACTCAGAGTGAAGCTTTCAAAAACTAGTTAGAAAGAGGCACAGTAAATGCTACTAATACAGTTTTGTTAAACAAATTGAGATGTGTGAAAAAATTAGAACTGATTCCTGTACAGAAATGCTATATATTTGCAAAGGTTTATGAGCACTGACTGAATTGTTTTTATAGCTCAGAAGCCACCAACTGTTCCTCTCAAAGTCTGGGTGTCTTTGTTCTGTGTCTGCATGGATGGAAAGATGAATTTTCCAATCCATGACTTGCATTTTAGCATTAAAGAGATAAATAGTACATAATGCAATAGAGAAATACATACACTTTCCAAATTGCAGAAGTATATTGAGCATATGTCTCAAAAGGTAAGAATAGTAACTGATCTTACATTAAAAGTCCAGTCCTTCTACAAAACAGGCTGCATTCAATCCCCAAAGAAACAAGTTCAATAAACAAATATATACTAACCACTGCATGCTCAAAACAGACAAGTCAAGCACACAGAGCTCCTTTCATGCATCATTTTTGATTGTCCTACTTTGCTCTGTCAGGAACAGCAGTGACAGCTTAAGTGTTAAAGCTTTTTGACATTGCAACAAACCAAATAAAGCCTAGTTGTACAGTTTGGAATTTATTTTATGCCACATCCAAAATGTAAACAATATAGGGAGTTTTCATCGTTCTCAAACAATAGCAGCCACTGGTGACTGTTCCCAGAGATGATGTTTTCCTCACATAAGGATTCTCGCTTGCTGAGCAGCAGAAGCATGTTTGATAGCCAGCTCCAGGAGCCAGGCTGGCCAACACAATTATTGCACATTCTGTCAGCACATTTCCTCCCTTCAGCTTTACTTCTCCAATCTTTTTCAATATTGTTAAAATGAGCAATCATTCGTGATTCACACTCCAAAAAAAGGCAGAAACCAACAATTCCCAATGGCTATAAATTATTAATGCAATTGTGCCAATCACACAGAGCTTAGTGCTTTTAAAAATGGAATGAGATTATCTGCACAGTTATTTTCAATCAGATTCATCTCTTATTAGGGGGCATTATGCATATGGCTTGCTTTCAGAAAGCCATCTTCTTTAAAAAAGATTATTGCACAGTCATTTCTTGTGAAATACTATGCAAGCTCTACACTTAGATACCAAATCAATTTTTTGTTTCAGGAGATAATTATATGTAATGGGTATTTTATTTTGTAGATAGACTGATTCTTTCCAGTGTAAAAACCTGCTCTGTTCTCAGTCGTTATTCCCATTCAAACCATCCCTGCTTTGAGTTGCCTCTGATGTACACAAGCCTAGCAGATATACAGGCAGAACTGGTGGCTGTGGTACAGCATTATTTTTCTGCAATAGCTTTAACAAGCTGTAATAGAAAAGTTTGTAAGAGTTACTGTGCAATGTATCTGTTGAAATATAGCTGGGGCATATAGCTGTCTCAGAAAATACAACCTAGAAAACCTTTCTCTTTGGGATACAAAAAACTGAAAGAAAATAGAGCAGCAGGGATTCAAACGATATAAGTATAAAGACCAATTTTTTGGAATCCAGAAGGTGGTCTTTGCTTGTATGTTCTCTCTGACAAATGCTGTTCAAACATTTGTTAGATTTTGGGCTCTGTGTTGCCAGGGCCTGGACTAGAGGCCATGTGGAATAGAGCTAATATACTGGAGACACAGGATTTTATATGTACTGATGCACTTTGTAAGAGGTTTGCAAAATTGTCCTTTTACCCCCGACTCCCTGTGACATATCAAATTATCCCAACATCACACCATGGTGGCTGCCAATACACCAAAGGCAAAGAAACTGCAACCAAATTCAGTGGTGTCTCAAGCTGCAGGAGTAGGAGTATTCCCTTGGGAATAACTGGCTAGTAAGGTGGAATCTGACCTGCATTAAATTAAGATAGTTTGGGAGTTGAAATACTGCAATCACAAGGTTCAAGGGGCTGATTCAGAGCACATAAGCACGTTCCACATACAGCAGCTCAGATATATTGTGAATCAAAGCTCCAGCAGCAGACTCGAGCACACGCTTAACCACCTCGCTCAGCCGAAACGCAGCTCTCCCTTTCTAAGCCCCTTCCTTTCTGCTCCAAACATCACATTATTTTATCTCTTGTAATGATGGAAAGAAGTGATCCTTAAAGCACTGAACTGCCAACCCACTGCAGCAGCACTCCTGGCAGTCATCACATGGAGTCCTTCTCCTGCAGCGAGGAGACCTGTGGGGTTGTGCGGCCGCGATGCCGTCAGCAGCACGCATTCCCAGCTGAGAACTCGCTGCCTGGCATTTGGCTTGTACTTTATTGTTCCCATCCAGAAGCCTGGCGATAGTTTCTCACTATTATCCTGATAAGAGTGTGGGTCAAAGTCATTCCACTGTGAATGTGCATTTGTGCTTGCAGAGACAGACTGATTGATTGGTATCAGGCAGGAGTGACGTCTCCTGTTACGTTTCTGGCATGTTATTCTGTGGTTAATCAGTGCCACTGAGTGTCACTCAGAACTACCAGATGTGACTCTAATGGAGAGCTGCTAGTTGCCTGATGTCTGTTTTGTCACTGATGTGACTAGAGTACTCCAAAAAGTTTCTTTTTTTAAAAAAGGGGAAAAAAAGAATACATTGCTTAGTAAGTATGAGGAAACTCTATTTAGAAAGTAGCTCTATTTGTAGATACCTGCTTTTAAGTATTCAGTCAACTGAGTTTTTCAATACCGATTAATCATAGGACTATCTGCTCTTTTTTTATCAGGAAAGATTCATGCAAAAGAGTACTTGGGATTTTTTTGTATGTCCTGTAGGGGGTAAAAGGCTTTATTATTAATTTAGTTATTTCAATTCTTAACAGTTCTGAAACACATGCATTATAAATAATCTCCACCAAAAACACCAAAGAAATTTCTGTCATGACTATGCCTTTTAGGCTGAAGCAGAGTCCTGTTGAAGTAAACGCTGTCACGAAGACAGAATGGAAGATTATTCTCTCCCAAAAGGAGTTTAAAAATCAGTCATAGTGAAGGACTGAAATTATTTTCATTAAATTACAAAGCACAAATCCATCCAGCTTTAGATCCAGTATGAACCAAAAAGTGAAACTTGAGATATGCCAAGACTCCTTTTCCATTCTGGTTCATACCTGAGGTTGGCTGTAGAATTACCAGATATTTGACAACCAGCAGACTGGCACTTCCAGGTCGTGTTTATGACATATGCTTAGATCAATCAAATTGCAGACATTTAAATAGCGGGATATTTACTCAAATATCATCTTTAGCAGTGGCTTATCCAGTTCCACCTGGATCTAGACTGTCTTTATGGATCCAAACAGAGCTGATAGACATTTTTTAGCCAAAGGTCAACTATCTCGTTGTTTAAGATTGCATTATACTGACGTTTTACTTACCCTGTAAACAAACTTTCACTGTGTTTTTGCCAAATTTTCCTCCTCATCCATTAGCTGCAGTAATGTTGTCTCTTTCAGCAGGATTTGGCTTCAGAAAACCTGCCTGTCATCTGAAAATAGACGTAAAACATGTAACACTTGCAGCCACACTCTGCTCATCCTATTCAGTTTCAACAGAATCAACAAGGTCACCTAAGGATGTGCTTGGTAGGGCCTAGAACTGAGTAGGGCAATGAAACAACTGACATGTCCTGAGGCATCTCAGAGAGCAAATTCCCAAACTGCCTCCACATTTTAAAGTATGAAACACATATTTGGAATAAATAAATCTCAAAGTTCAGGGTGAACTTGGTAGGTGAGCTTGATTCAGGAGTTGACATTTTTGTTTTCTGGCCTCATTCTATTTTCTGACCTGAATTTTAATATGGTAGAATTGATTAATGTTAGTTTCTGAAACAGAAATTCAATCTAAAATTGAATTCTCTTGAAAATTCCAGGGTATGTTCTTGTTCTAATGCAAATCTTTAGCTGCTGATGGCTGGCAAAATTTGTCTTCAAAACTATTCCCAATCTGGAGATTAAAACAGTGCACATGGAGAGCATCAGGAAGGCAGTTTTTCTAAGCAACATCTTCAAATATTTTGTAATTTAAATTTTTAAGCAACCTGTAAGTTCAACAAAGCATGAATTATAAACCTTGTAGTGAGAATGGAGATGGTAACTGTGTTTCTTTTTGGTCTCGCAGTGAACAAGACCCTTTCTCTTCTGACAACTTAAAAAATATTGATATATATTTAATGAAAAGCACAATTTGACCTTAATTCACTGACCTAAAACATTTATATGCCTTTGTTGCTTTTAATTTTCAGTGAAAATGACACAGTATCTTAAACACACCCCCAACAGCACTGTGGTGGTTTTACATTTTATTACTAGGTCAAGCTCAAGATCACAGTCATTAGTTCTAAAACTACTGCTCTATTGAAGCACATTTCATAAAATAGAAGGCAAGTTGATTTTTTGGCACTTTTCTGATGGGTCCTGATGGGCTTTTCACATTGCCCAGATATCATTTAAAGATAATACATTAAAGAAGAATTCCGAGCAAGAAAATCTACCCTTGCCATTATCGTATCTTCCTTCAGCTGAATTAATAACACTGAGAAAGGCAGAGAAATTATGAATTACTCTAAGGGCTCAGAATTCTGCAGATAACACGTTTTCAGCTCCTTACACATTTAAGATGTGAAAAGGTCTGCCTGTGTCTGTATATACGCACCCAACACAGTCCACAGTTTTTCACTTGTGACTTCCATAAACAGACAAGTCATCATAAGCTGTAGCTTTAATTGTAAGCAAATGTAGCACAGAAACTCAGCCAGGAAGACACTGGGTACATCTAGATAAATCTATCTAGACAAATCTATCCAAATGTGATATTTTCTTATAGTTCTGGAAGCATAGAAGAAACATGAAGTTAAACTCAGAAAGTCAAAGGAACCAATTAAGAGGAGGTAAGGGAAATACAGTGGTTATAGCTGAGTCTCTCACCAGTGCAATGGTCACCTTTATGAGGTGCATTGCAATCCTCTCTTATACATGCTAGAAAAATGGAACACTGAACAGGAGAATTTTAAACTGCTTAAACCTCTATAAAGGGGCTAAACAAAATATCTCAGAGCTCACTTCGTCCTATTATGAATTTAGGGAAACAACACTTCCACTCTGTTTATCAATTTAGCCAGCCCTGCCTATGCTGTAACAGCAGTTCTACAGAATTTAATTAACTGGTACCTATAAAGTACTGCAAAGTTTAATATTAAAGTGGTTAAGCAAGTGCAAACTATTACTATTTTTAATATGGAGACCTGTTCCTCAGACAGTCTTACTGCACACTAAGGAACAGGTTAGGCCCCAAAAAAAACCACTGAAGACAAGCAGAAACAAACCCCATAGTTTTATTTGGGGTCTCTCTTAATTTAAAAACTATGAGGGAAAAAATAGTTGAAGAGATAAAGCATAAAAAAGAGTAGCAACAATTTTTTCCTATATTTAATACTTCTCGAGTGCAACTAAAATATAAAGTAGGAAAGCAGCAAATTCTAGAAATAAAATGTAAAGGTTTGCAAGTGTTTATCTGTCAAACTAATTCCCTTCATGTTAGTGTGTGGAAACCTTTTTCATGCTCTTGCTGTGGGAATTATCAGTAAACAAGCTGACACAAGAGAGAGAAACTTGCTGTGAGGAACTGCAGTCAGTGCTACTCCTCTGGTGCTGCTGGCACTGCCAGGGGACAGGTCCTTCTCTGATTTTCAGCTGGCTCTGGTCCTCATTGGGAAAGGGACCATTACAGCAGCCTGTCCAGTAAACATGTAAGAGGGTGTCAACAACATATCTCCAGGAGAACAAGGAGCATCCTCTCCCAGCACCACTGTGTCAGCAGCGACAGGAACGAGCGCTGCTCCCAGACGGGCTGTGAGACAGGAACCTCCTGCGCTGCAGCTGCTTTAAGCCCCAGCACTTAATGGCCTTCTGACAAACCTTTGGTTGTATCTTGTAGCAAGCAGATATGCCCTTTCAAATTCCCACTTTATTCTGAACATCTTCATCCCCAGCTAGTGTGGTGTTTGCACTCATTTTTCCTGTGCATACATTCACATCACACAAACAACAGCCTGCTCTAATAAATACCTCTGAGCACCTTCCCATGATGGAAATGCATTACTGAGGTTTACTTATTTCCTAAACTTGTGCTGTGATTTGGTCACTGCATTTATCTCTGTCTCAAGAAAGCTGGTGATCTCTTACGTCAGAGAAGATACAGATACTTTTATAGCTCAATAAGTGTTTTATTCCTTAGGATGATCTAAGTCCAGAAAGACATGATGAAAATCTTCCACAGTGCAATCAAGCTGTTAGGCTGTGTGGAAATGCTGCCAACACAGTGTCACTGTGGCAGTGCCTTTTTAAGTGTTCTTTATGCCTGTGTTTGCACATCTGCACTCTGATAATCTCACCCACTAGAGCTGGTCGGTCACTTTCTCACACTCTCTCTAAATTACACACAGAAGGCACTGGGTGCTGGGGGACTGTGTGTGTTAAACTGCTGGCCCAGCAGAGCCTGCTGTGGGAGCTACACAGCACCAAGTGGGAATGCTGAAAAGATGCAATTAGAAAGTGTGGGCAAGGAATTTCTTAATCTAACCCTCAGAATTCTTCAGTCCCAACATGTTTATGGCTAAAAGTTTTTTCAGGTCTACCAGTCCAATCAGACAGAAGGTTGGCTGAGTAATCCCAGGCACTGGTAGGAGCATATCAGAAACCTGCCTCAAGCTGTGCCTTGGAATAAAATGCAATGAAATTGTAACAAATATTTTTATTTATTCTTACTACAATTAAGCACCTAAATGAAAGAGCTTACCTTAGAAGGGATGTGTTTTTCATTCACTAAACTGAAGTGGCTTATAAGTCTCCTGACCTCACTGTTGAGCACTAGTTTTTATAACATTTGCTTTTCAACAACAGAGTCCTAGAAAACTGGTAGATATAAGCTACCTACTGGTCCCCTCAAATCATTCACTCCATCCCCTCTATTTCTCCATATGCCAATTGGCATCATACATGAGCATAAGCAGCATTTCCAAAAGTCATTTGGCTTAGCATGAAGGCCTACGAGCAAGGAGATAATGCTGGCACTTCAAAAAAGAAGCAGAAAGAAAACAAACAAACTAAAAAAAACTCTCAAAACACCTACATTTGACAGCATTTTGCCCACACCTGAAATTAATTAGATGGTCTGAAAAACAAAACTCCAACAAAAGATGAAAAGTGAAATAGAACACTGCAAGAATTTCTCCCACTCCTGGGACCAGTGTTTTTTAGATTTGTTGATTGCCAGATTACAGCAATTAAAGAGATGTGAAAAATAATGCAGGAAAACCACACACCAGCCACATCTTTCAAAGTGTTCAGGCACTGAAACAAGCATCCAGATGCTCTTTCTCTGTTCACATCTTAATTAGTGATGATTAGTCTGTAATCTGAAATCTTAAAAGTATCACGTATGACATCGGGTTATTTCCACTTTTGACTGGTCTCTAACTGCTCACTTAGACTGATTAAAAAAAACCCCAACCTTTCAGCTGCCTAGGTAACACATTTTCTGACGTTCAGTGCTAAATTTTGAGATAATATTTCTCAAGAGGCCTTATGTAATTAAAGAGGTTTTAATCACTAAGATCCTGTGGTGAAGGAAGGCTGTTAATGATGTGCTGGAGTGTGCTCAGGACTGGATTGAACGTAAAGGAAGCTCCGGATCCTCCTCAGGGTGTTCCCTCCTGCACACTCAGACCATCTCACCCAGCAAAGCAGGCAGTGCTGGGCAAACTGCACAAACAATATCACAGCCTACAAGTTCTCCTGATTTAATGAAAGAATGACCTGCTGCCAGATCACATCTGCTGCTGTCTGTAGCTCCGTGTTAGCACCCATGTCACTGAGCACTGGCCAGCACTGCCACAGCACAGGCTGCTCCCCATCATCCAGGGCTTGCTTTCCCCTGACTTACACTCCATTCAGCAAGGCAATATTTCTCATTTTCAGGAGGAGAATTGAAACAGCAAGAAGTCTGAGATGAAACTGGAGGTTTAACTGTGCCTCCCAGCTCAGTTCACAGTGCTAGGCTCTGCTGCAGCCCCACCTGGTTTCTCTGGTGCTGGAAGGAGAGGACAGCATGCAGGACCACTCCCTGGCTGGGATGAACTGGAGAGGGCTGCTCCCAAAACATCCTGCAGGAAGGCTTTTCCACAGTTCTGCCACTTCCTAAATCATGTCAATGCACAGAATATTTTGAGAACCTTCTGTTTCAGGAAGAATTTGCAATCACCTGCAGTACATGAACACAGAAAGAAAATGTATTTCCTCTGTTAGCAATAGTGGTAATGTCTTAATTCCATAACTAAATACAAAAAAAATTAAGCAGCCATTAATCATAGGTAGAGACCACACAGCTGAAGTCTATCACATGCACCCACAGCCACATGTCCAGAACCAGGAGGAGACAAACAAAATCAAACCATGGTTATGCCCCAGATAAGTCCTAGACAGAGGTGGAACATCATCTAACAGCCTACACTGCAATCAGCATTACACTGTCAAATCAGCATATAATACATAACCCAGCTGGAAATCAATTGACAGTATAGTAAATGGAGTGTAGAACTAAAAATACAGTGATTGTTGCTGAATTCCCAAGTCAGAGCCCTTGCCCCTTCCAAAGCTGGAAGGGATCCAGGTGGGGCGGATGAGAGCAGTTTATCCAGGAACCAAACCTTTCCTCAGTGAGGTCAATTGAAAACTCCTTCTGGTTTAAGTGGACTTCAGCAAAACTAATTCCTAGTTTGTCATTTTACCATGTTTTCTTAGTTTGTATCCATTACTTATAATCTGAATTATTTATACCCCCGTGTTAGGCTGAAGGTAGTGTGCATTTTGATGTTTGCAAGGGACAACCTGGCCTGGTTTAATGCATCTCATATAAATGTACTATTATTGGGGTCAAGAGCTCCCATTAGCTCTCATGGCAACAAAACTTGTGAATTATAAGACATGAAAGAAGCCCAAGAAGTTTATTATCTCTTGCAGAAGACAGGTAGTAGATAGATAGCCACAATCCTCTTTGGTTCTGTTAAAGAGGAGTTTTACCACTATTTAAGTCCTGGGCCTTTGCACTTCAGATAGGTGTGCTCTGCCACCCCCACAAGTTTCTAACCAAAGCCTGAGTTCAGTATGTATGCAATGTTTCTGAGTCCCAAAAGACATTGTAACATTTGGTACAGCCAAACATCTTGCTTAATTCATTATTCACTATTTAAAATTTTGTCAGAAATCCAGGCATGGAGCGAAAGAATAAAAAAAGTCAGATAAAGAAGTTAAGCAATCACACCATCATCAACAACATAAATAAATCAGAAAGCCCATATGCTGGAATTCATGAATCTAAAGTACATGACGAAAAACTTACACACAACAGAAATAGCACAAAACCCAGGGAAAAAAGGGGCACATTTCCAGTGAGTAATTGCCACAGCTAGTACTGCATGTTTTTTTCTCTGAACATGCAGCTTTATTAAGTGTGACAGTAAACATCCCTTCCTGATGCTTCCTGTAAACTTCCACATCCTCCTGGAAACAGTGGTGATCAGGAACACACAAAAAGCTTTGCTGTCAAAGCTCCTCACCAAACCCTACAATTTATGCAGCAAACTACATGCTCTCCCCCTCCCAGTACTGCACTGAATCAAGAGAAAATGCAATCTTTTCCGTAAGTCCTTGTCCTGGACCGCAATTCCTTGTACTCCAGGAACTCCAGACCAGCACTGGCAGGGCAGAGCTTTGGGGTTTTGACCTGGGGGCAAGGGCTGCATCCCCCTCAGTCAGAACCTCTTAGAAAAGTCTCTTGCAATCTGCACTAAGAACAAGCACCTTTGTAGCTTTGGCATCCCAGCTTCAGTCTTTCTATTACATCACTGGGGGGAAAGCATCACTCTTGCTTTTTCTTTTGAAAGATTTTAAAATTTTGATTGACTTAAAGCTACAAACCTGATTGTAGCTGCATAAGAATCTTTAGCAGGTATTACAAGAGTTGAGAAGGGACAGGTCTGGGTGGGGGTTACAGCAGAAGGTGTCCCTGCAGGGATGGACTGTGGACACCAAAGAAACGGGCACTGCCGTCAGGTAGACATAAAAAATGAAGGCAGAAGGCTTTCTCAGCAAAGATGTGTACACTGATTTGATCAAAGTACAAAGAATTCCTATTCTTTAAATTCAAAATGCAGCTGATGGCAAATAATGAAAGCACACTCTGCTATAACAGATTGTACAAACCTTCTCTGAAAGGATATAAAACTTGATAAGGAAGTGTCCTCCTCTGAAAGGATACAAACCCATAATATTGGTTTTCCATAGACTTATTTAAAATTTTGCATAGGAAATCCTAATTATTAATTCCTCTCTGCTGTCACTGAATAAGGTTTTAGCATATTAATCCCAGGGAAATAAGATCGTAACAATGAATTGGTTAATACAATACTGAGGGTTTATATATTGAAAATATCTATCATAAAAGTTAGCTTCTGTTGTTATCTGAAAAGACTGGCAAAAATTATCGGCAGAGTATTAATAGTGCCACAAAGCTGGAAACCGTAGGTAGGAAAAATACAAGAGAAAATAGGATGTTATCAGAGACCTTCAGGCTAGAAACCTGCCTTTGAATTCCTAAATGTGTGATAAGAGGAGTTATATAACATGGTTAAAACTCAATAAACAAAGCCTGTCTGCTCAGGAAGCCAGAATTAGACCATTTGTTTCCTATAAGGAAGAATGTTTAAAGTTATTTCTCTGTCAACGGTAAAACTATGAATAAACCTAATGAAAAATATAGAACCTGTGGGAGTAAAGAATATGCTTGGCCATAACTTCACTTCTGTTTAACTATAGAAGTATTGCTAGTTAAGTATTCCTCTATCTGAAAATATTGCATCTGTTAAGAAAGCTTTCTGTTCTAATAGTGGGGAAAAAAGAAATGGGGCACTGAAGACCATCACTTATCATCCTGGTGGTCTAACCCCCTTGATTTGATAAAAATTTCTAGAAAACCAGCCTCATCCAACTTACCAGTACCCTGGGTAGCTGCCAATGCCTTTTGTAAGACCACCTGTGTTATGGGAAAAGTGTAAAGCTTTAAAAAAAAATTACCAGAGGTCCTAACGTGTGTTTACAGCACCTTCTCTTTTTTTAAGTGAGCTCACACAAGCAGCCTTCAATCTTTTAAACACTTCCCTAACTGCAGAAAGTGGCCACTTATGCTCAAACACTGTTTGAGTGTTCAAACAGCAAACAAACTGTGTGTGTTCTGTTTCTACCTCCTTCTGTTATGCCCGTAGCATGGACAAGTCCAAGTGCACGCTCAGATTCCTCACTCTAGAAGTGAGTTTTTCGGAAATCCCAGCCCTCCTGACAACGAGCAGGTCCACCCAAAGAGGCATAACCAGTCTGGTCACTCCTGGGTTGCCGTTCCTTGCAAAGGAGGGCGAGGAGCTGCTGTTGAGGACAGAGGGAGCGCCCAGAGGATGAACACGAATCAGCAGTGCACCCTTGGGGCGGTGGATGCAAACTGCACAAGGAGGGGGAGCACCGGCAGGGCAGCCACTCGGAGCTGCCTTTCCTGCAGCATCTGGAAGAGCCCGCGGTGCTGCCCCCGGGTTGTTTGTGTCCCCAGGACTGACATCCTCACCCAGTCAGGAGCACACCGTGCACTTGGAGATGGTGAAGTCAAACCCAGGGCCTTCTGACACTGGCAAAAGGTCAATAGTGACCAGACAGAGCAAAGACAAGCACAGCCAGACACTCAAAAAATTTTTATAGTAAGGACAGCCAAACATTGGCACAGGCCTTGGAGGTATTTAAGACGCGTCAGAACTGGACCCAAATCAACCTGATCAAACCAGTGATATTTAGTTTCAATAATATTTGTTGTCATGCAGTGACCACTTTCCCAAGAAGACAATATATATGAAAGGTTAGGAGTGTTCTTTCAGTAAACTTTGACTCTATTCTGTTCCAGTGTTATGGGAAAGTCCACTTATACCACTATAAATATTTGCATCTTCAAGAAGAGCTTATATTTTTGTGATTTATACTGAGGACCTGCTTTAAACAGGTACATTTCTGAGGTCCCTGTAAATTTAAGTTGTATGGGAGTATGTCCAGGCAGCTGTGCAGGGGGAGCTGCTGCAGCTGAGGGTCCTGAGCTTGTCCCCCACTGCTCACCCCCACAGGCAGTACCTGGGGAAATAGAGAGAAGCTTGGCAAGTAAAACACTTACAAGGTTATTGTCCTTCCATGCCTTTTTTCCCTAGGTTTTAACAAGGAATTACAGCTGAGGGCAGGTGCTGCAGATCCCAGCAGACCAGGGTTAATGAGGGGGTTACTCTGTCCGATGAATCCATAACCTGTGGTTTGGGAGCAGCCCTTGAGGAGTAATTCCATTAAATTAACTCCAGCCCTCTGCAAGAGGTGCCACTCCACTTTTGGCTTACACATACTCTTCAAACAGAAAAAAAAAAAGTTCACCCAGTGCTTAAAATTCCCCACAGAATGATAATTGTTAATCAAAGGCAGAATTTAACTTTGTTTCTGATAGTAAATGATATTTACAGAAATGCAACAGAGATATGCCTGTGTCTGCCATGACCATAGTGAGAATTTTACCTACAATGATTTTTTTCAGCAGTTATATTATAATTATAATATTTTACACTATCCATACTCTGACAGCTGGAAAATAAATAAGATAGTGATGCATTACTTCCCTATCAGTAGATGAGAGAGTATTATCAACACAAGGATTCATAAAGATGTGCTAAAAGATGGTTTATGCCTTAATTCAACTTCTGTGTTTTTCAAATCTGATGATCATTTATGACTTCTAAGGCTCTTAGAAATGCCTTAATGATTTAAAAAAAAAAAAAAAAGTTTTGCCCAAAAATTTTTGTTCCATTTGGGGCTACTTCAAACACTGACTTTTTTACAGCAAGATGCATTTCCTCCTAGAACTGATAAGTTATTTGGAGTGTTTAAAATAGATCTTAGTGGAGTTCTTAACAGAATGGGAATATAATGTTTTCTCAAAACTGACAAAATTCTGTGCAGGGTTTTGTGGTTAGCAGTAAGCTAGATGCACACTGCCCTCAAATTATTTTTGAATCAATATTCAGCTACAGAAGTTTAGCCTGAAAAGTAAGTCGAGAGAGATTCAAACTCACAAGAGGAACAACCTTCCAGCCAACAGCTCTCCAGAGAGTTCAGACCCTTTACCTCTGCCAGTGGGCCCTCAGCATAATGTTGTACAGGGGGTTCCTCTGATCATGAACCACCAGCCAGGCTGGGACACGAGAGGGAATTCTCAGTTTCTCATCAACATTGCTCCCTTTTGATTCAATGATGAAATGTTTGCTGAAACCGCACTTGGAGTTCAGGTGCCATGTGAAGGTGTCCAGATTGCATTTCCCTCTTCCTCTGTGGACACCCAGTGAGCCAGGGCAGGACTCACTTTTCCAAGGAGCTCCCTGGGCTGCACTAAGGCAACCCAGATCCCAGCTGGGTGTGCAGACTCTGCTTTCACTGGAGCAAAATGGCACAACCACCCGCAGCCTCTCCCAGGGAAAGTCTCCTCCTGCCCTGGAGCCATTCCTTTGTTCCCAGCCTCTTCTCTGTCCCCACCCGCTCACTTAATCTTATCTGCTCTTGGCCTCACATCAAGCTGGAACTGTGTAACATATCTAATACATAAATTAGCAATAAATATTCCACTGTGATACCACATCAAAGTTAGAAAGAGATGCTTAATTTCAGGGCCCACTGTACCCCTCAAGCAGTTACACACCTCACCTCATCTTTCACATCTCCCCTCTCCCCAGATACAGAGCTTTCCCATGGATAATCACTGCAGAGACCTAAATACCGAGACTTCAACATGCCAGGAAGTATTAGATCAAAAGAACAGGGTAAGAAATAAACTGACATTTTCCACACAATAAATAGCTTATCATTAGCATTATATAAAGTGTTGTGACAAACTTAATTTTGGAGCTATTGACAAGAGCCTGGAAGTTAGTCTTTAATCATGAACTTTTTCAAACTGCCTTTGAAAAGGAAAGTCTCTGCTCTTGCTCTGGCACATCTGTTCTCAGTTTGGGATTTATTGGCACCAAAATTAACAAAATCACAAAGCTGATCTTCAGTCATCACCCAAGAGCTTTTTGTATCTGTTTGGGCTGTTCAGACTTTGATTCATATCATGGAAAATCATTACTCAAGTTCTTCCACTAATAGGCCCAGTTCAAACAACATTTTCCATGGGATCCAAGTTAGCCAAGGCTACGAGATAATTCTGCCTTCTTTTAATGCAAACACACTACAGTGTAAAAACACAGAATTGGGTGTTATTTAACAATAGGCTAAAATAGGCTAGAATTCCTGAGGACAGAAACTTTGAGGAGGGGAAAACCAGCTTAAAATACAAGTATTCATTAACAGATGCACTCTCCTCCAGTTAAATCATTGCTGGATCAAGTCTGTGCCTCAGCCATTCTTCCAGGCCAATGCATTTCCACGGCTTCTGCCTTTCCAGTGAGCTCTGTCAGTTTCTTCTCAATTACTGCACACACAAACCCGACAGAGCATTAATCTATCCCATGTATAAATATCAAGCATCCTATGAAGAAAAACACGTTAAAGGGCTTAAATGCTTGCTCAAATAGGGCCATCCCTAATCAGATCTGAAGCCAACAGGACCTTCTTCATCTTTTCCAGTAGGACCAATACATGCTGACTGGAGGAGATGCTCAAAGCCAAAACTGCCTTCTGCACAGAACAAGGACTGCTGCCACCAGGTTTGAGCTCCCAATTACAATGATTTGAATATTTACTTTTGTTTGAAGGTATGATCAAGGATTTACCAGATTGGGATCACCCTCCAGTCTATCTTCCTTTCTAACTTGGTTTATCTGCCTCCTGAATTCAAAATATGCCCTCAGATCTGCAGACCACAGCAATGTAACTTAAAATACCAAAACAGTACCCAAATTCTCTGAGCCTGAGACACG
Organism: Lophotriccus pileatus; assembly: GCA_035583135.1. Classification (NCBI taxonomy): domain Eukaryota; kingdom Metazoa; phylum Chordata; class Aves; order Passeriformes; family Tyrannidae; genus Lophotriccus; species Lophotriccus pileatus. The sequence goes on along the minus strand of JAWWES010000035.1, from coordinate 6,755,594 downwards.
TTCAGTGAATGCATAAAATCTAGCACAAAGTACCCCAAATAGTGATGGCTTTTATACAACAATTTAGCAATTAAAACAGATCTTCTAGGCACTTTCTTCTTATTTCTTTCCCCTTCCTGCATAAGAACTAACTAATGATTCTCATAAAATCTGAGGGTAGGAAAGCACTGGCTACCTCATTAACCAGCAGCAAGGGGGGCCATGAGAAAATTGAGCAGATCAGTGACAGCAGATGATTGTCAGAGTCCAGCTCAAAAGCCAGGAACTCTACAAGAGCATTAAGAAAGTTGGGTTGTCGGACAATGCCTCACGCAAAGTAGGAGGAAAGGTCAATTTGGAACTGCCAGCTCAGCATTTAAGCTCAAAACAAGCCAAGGAAAATACCCTCATAACCAACTGAGATCCAGAAATGGTTCCAGGGTAACGCAGCAACCAAGAACAAACTTTGGGAGCATTTTTGAAATTAGCTGACAAGATCAAACCAGTATTTCTCATACATAACACTTTTTAAAATCACAAGAGGCACATACAGTTAGTGTCTTGAATGTAATCTTCGCTGGTTTTGAAAAAGAGTCTGTAGCTAACAAGCATTCACTCAAAGAACATAAACCTCTTATCAGTTACCTCTGAAACTAAGCTCACTGCACCCACTCGATAGAAACTTCAGTATTTATAAAGGCTTACAAGATCAAAATCAATCATTCATACCTGTGTTCTGAATTGGGGGAAAAAAAGAGCTTTTGACTTCTAAAATTTTCACACTTTCAGTCTAATAATCCAGATTATTAATATACTCCTATTGGTATATTATGCCTCTCTCCACAGTTTTTGGGGGGACATTTCAATGGAGACAACTGTAGTTTTAAATAAACTACCATCCAGGGAAAGAACTTAAACATAAGCAGCGAGTGCACCCTATTGCTTGGCTTCATCTACAGATTATGCTTAGCTGCTGTGAAAGTCTAATTTCATTTCATTCACTTTGTGAAGGGAAAGAAACCTTTACATAATTCTTTCATTACTCCTAACTAATCATTAAGTTCATAATTACTGCAAAGTAATATCTGTATATAAAATATATATAATACCTAACATATATAATGTATGTCACATATATATAATATAACAGTTTGCACTGTGTGCTCAATCAAGAAGAACCCCCATGCCTGTTTACAAGCTTGTGCAGGAGCAGAGTGCCCATCCCCACCTCCCGTGCTCTCCACAAGTTGGCATGTGGTTGGCAAAGGACCATGAGTGGCAAGCTGTGTTTTGATTGCAGTGATCACCAGTACAGAGAGAGAAGTCAATTAATAAAAACTGTACAAATACAGGGACATGCAACTAAATCTGAAGTGCCGTTAATATCTATAACTGTGCACTTAGGACAAAGACATTCATTCTTATACTTAAAGACAATGAGTCCTGTAATCATTTGTCTTTTCTATTCCTACCAAACAGTAGAAATCCTCAATATAGCAGAAAATTGCTTAAAATCTGGCCTCAATTGTCCCTTGGGCAGAAGTTGGCTCCTTCATCAGCTCCCTCTCTCAAGAGAAACAGAAAGAGTTACTGAAAACATTTTCTAATAAATGGCACCACTTTGACATGCCAGTGCAGAGCTGATCAGCTTTATTAATTCCACTACACTGTGGTTGGCTTCCTCCCTGCACAGCATTTCAATGCTGAATGCATTGCAAGAAAGGCTGACTATTTAAAGGGAGAGAAACTGCATCACTGACAAACTCCCTGCCTTGCAGACTTGCTTCACACTCCTTCAGGATTTTTGTCTTTAATTTGAGGAAATCCCTTTCCAACCAACTCAATGGTGCCAATGCACAAGAAGCAAGTTATTTCGAGAAGCCTGCAACAGAACATAAACACAGTTTTCAAAGCCCAAGACTCTTATCTGGCTCTTTAAAGTTTACAGGTCTTCCAAAACTCTACTGACGCTGCCTGAAAAGGCACCTCAATGCAGCCGTGTCTGGAGAGGCTGCAGTGACAGTGACAGTGGGGAATGTCAAACTCTCCTCAGTGTTACTGTGGCCCTTCAGCCCCAGAAAGGCACCTCTGGATGTGGGGAAGACAATATTGAAACACCAAATCAGTGCATGAGAGACTTTTCTGAATGCTCTGTGTTGATGCCTTATGTTCGAAGGAACTAGGATGAAGTATTATCAAAAGAACAGCAAAAGTGCTCTGTAAAAACTGCTTCGTCTTGGGAAATAAATTCAAAGAATAAATCAGCAAATGAAGCACCTTTGGTGCTTGCCATCTGAAAGTTTCATTATTAGCATCAGGTAAAAGAGGCAGAGTTTAATGGTCTTTTATTCTGCAGACTAGACTCTCAGTTCTCTAATTTCCAGGCTGCCAGGGTTCACTGTCAGGTAAGAAATATATTTATAGGGATGTTTCAATAGTTTTCCTTTCACACCAAGGTAAAAAACTCAGCCAACCCCCAAAACCTTCAATATTTTCAGGGAAAGGATAGGAAGCTTCCTGCCTCCTCAAATATCACACCAAACACTCCAACTCTGAGTGTTTCTTGTTTGAGTTTTCACTCACTGCAAATATTTAATATTATTTACCCTAAAGCCATCCATATATGTTGTGATGACGTGTAAATAACCAAATACCCATTCTTTCTGCCCTACAAGATATGAAATATATTTCTTCTTATATCTCACATTTTCCCCTCCTAGTTTAAAAAAGCTGTTTTGTGGAGAATTGGAGGGACTGCTCCTTTCCATCAGCCTTTACAATAACATCCAGTGCTTTGTGCAAGAGCAATTAAAAAAGGATGAGTTCTGACACAAGCCTTCTTTCTTACAACAGCAAGAGAAAATGTGAAACTCAGATGGGTCTTGTTAGTGCTAAATGCACTCCTACTGACTCCAATTTGTTTTGTTCTATTAATTTATCATCTTACATTCGGAATGATTTCGTGGTCTGCCAGGGATAGGTCTCAGAAGCATGAAGCAGTGAGATAATGGAATGAAGACGCAGCTAACTGTGAGATTCAGAGCAACTGGAGTACGATTTGTGAACACACTATTAATCTAAACAGAACCCTGCACCCTTTATGCCTCCAGCCCACACACCATGGTTCAGTAACAACGAAGCTGAGCGTCTCGGTGGGAAACGCCGGGAGGTTCCAACCCTTACTGTCTTTTCAGTCCTGGGGAGGACCCTGTAATTCCTGCATCTGTAATGGCTCTGTCTTTGCACTGATCAGCTTTCTCAAGTCTGTTCAAGTCAATCCTTGAACAGCACATGCAGCAAAATTAAACATAAAAATCAGCAGTGCACAAAATACAAAATGGCAAAGGTATTTACTGATACTGTAATTTAGATTTAGCTGGAACTGTGGCTTAAGTTACACCACAATGCTTTGCTATTTAGATGAAATTCTGAGACCTTTACTGTGCTCAGCTGGCTTCAGGATTCTCAGAATTCATGGCTTTCTTTTCATTTCAAAAATGACAATACCCTGCTTTATGCTTTTCTTATTTTATCTCCTGAGAATTCCTGCCAGCTCCCAGCAGAGAGAGGCCGTGTGAGGGACACGGAGATGTATGGGCACTTCTGCTTTCCAAGATTACAGACCAGTGTTCAATAGCACAATGAAAAATGTGCATCTGCCAAGAGTCAGTGAGAGACACACAAGTTAATATTTTATGTCCTTCATGAACTTCTGCAACCCCCACGAAAGAATCAAGAACTACAAACCCAGTTCACCTTGGTGAGCAGAGCTATAAAGGACAGAACCCAAAAAGTGAGCTGAAGTGGTTTTCCAGGGGATTTGTGGGGTTTTTTTTCTTTATCATCACCAGTGGTCAGCAAAGGCGACTCACTGGATGGCACAGTTTCTTCTGAATAAGTAACACCACATCTCTGTGGTCATTCTGTGTGCAGCTATGCTGACACTTTTTTATAAAAAAAATAAATTAAAAAACCACATCAGCAGAAAATAACTTCTATTGGGTAATTATCATCATGAAAATTACTTATCCGAAGGTCGTGCCTGACCCAAAAAAAAAAAAAATGCCTGGAAAAGCAGAGGAATTGAAACATTTCTTTTTTTTAACATAAAAAAGTATTTTGAACTTCTTTGATGTGTTTAAAACCAAAAATCAATTTCAGAAATTTATTCTTTGGAAGAATGCCAGTCAAAATAATCCGCGGAGGAAGCCAAGCACAGTATTGATCAACACCAGCCTCCAACTTCAGGCCAGAAATAGGAAAATGCCCATGAGCATCTCAGCTGTGTGACAAGAGACACACCAAGAGACACTCCCATCAGAGGCTGTGCTGCACCTCCAGGGACAGGGACCTGAGCACAGTGTCCTGCCGTGCCACAGAGCTCCCTGGGAACCCCTCTGCAGTGCCAGGGAGGAGTTCCCACCAGGCTCAACCACACAAATGTATTTTCCCTTCTGTGGGTGAAGGCAGATGCAGCCCAGCTTTGCCAAGACATTGCTGGGACCATAAATGGATTTGCCTGAGCTGCTGTTTTTACCTTCCCTGAGGTAAATACTTCTGAACTTGGTATGTTCCTGGGGAACTTTCCTGTAAGTCTTGTGGAATCACCATGGTAATATTCTCCACTTACAGTAATTATGCTTATATTTCCTCTCTGAATACCTAAAGTAATTCTAATCTGCAGAAATAAAAGTAATTAGATAGCAGTCAGTGTAATACAGCTCTGGACAGCTGTAAATAAAGCATGTACTTGGGGATGGGGACACTGCAGAGCTTTAGAAAAGTGTGTTATTAAAGCCAAAAAAATAACCCAGTTCCAGTTTGTGAGAATATGCAATTTAATCCATGTAGAAATCTTGCTCATCAGTAATTACAGGAGATAAGAGTCTCCTCAATTAAGATCAGGCGGAAAATGGTTTTATTTTATGTGTCCTGAGAAGTATCACATCAAAAATAATTAGAGAAAAAGACCTACAAACTTTCGGATGTTTTAAATATATTACCTCCTTTGAAATTTAGAAAAGCTTCAAAGAAATGTCAGGTTCTGGAATGCTATGGAAAGAGCACTTATGTGCAAAAACAACAAGGCCTTTCCCCAAGTTTTATATATATTTGATGGAGCCACTCAAAAAGTAATAACTGAAAAACTAATTTAAATTCAGACATGATCCTTTGGATAACAGTTTTAACGCCATGCTTGGAATTATTAGGAATGAGCCTGTGGCAAATCCAGGATTGGGAACATGACACAAAGGAGTTCCTGTCAAGCTTTTCCAATTATTAGTCTTCTCTTCCTTGTTATTTATATTTCCTTTCAACTCCCATGTATAAGTCATGCAGCAGTAATACAGTAGCTTCATCTCTGAGGAACAGGCTGCCAACCTGTCCTAGGAAGCCTGTTTGCATTTTCATGGCTTCAAGATTTTCTGTGGCAGGCAAGAATGCATTTTCAAAATTTTGCTTTATTGTTCCATTTTCAGAGTCTCTAATCACTCCTCATGCCTTCGGTAACCAGTCTTCAGGGCCCACTCTTACTAATTAACTAATCAATTACACACTTGCTAATCTCTTTTATCCAAAGATAACAAAGTAGAAGGAAAAGGCAGACATGGATTTCTTTTTACTACTTAAAAAGCCATTTTAAGAAAAGGTTGGTTACGCAAAACCACTCTGATCCTGGGCCTCACAGCCCTCCATATGGATTTTCCAAGCATCAGTGTGAATTCATTTTCATTTGAGTCACTTATTGTACTCAGCCCGTGGGCTGTTACGTATGATATGGATTGGCTAAGCACTGTCATCAACTCATCTGAAATCAATCCACTTATTGTTCACACCCAGCACACCATTTTGGACACAGAGAGAGAGCACAATGAAATCAGGAGACAGACCCACTGGAAGGCAAAGAATAGCACAGAAGAAAAGGAGAAGTGTAATAGTCATGGAGTGGAGACAAAAGAAAGGAAGAGACAGAAACATGGAGATCAAAGACAAACGTTGATCAAAGATAGAAAAGGAACTGCAGACAAACCAGAACCTGTGATCAAAACCTGATGGAAAGGAGCGTGGTGTGATGTGAAGAAAGGAGAGAGGAGTAACAAACGTCAGGCTCACTGCTTCAGAATATCATATGTGCTTTTGATTCTCTACCAGTCTCTAATCCAGCCACGTGTAAGAAAGAACTATATTAATTTCTCTACACCCCCTAGACATTACAGATTTTTGCCTGGCTGTTTTGTCATTAACTCTCCCTTGTCCACTTTGCTGTCATGTTCATCTTCTAACACTATTCTCAACTTGCTTTGCTGGTTGCAAGGAACAATTTTCTCATATTTGTCACAAATTTCTCAACAAAGCACATGTTTTAACTCTTAGCAGCTAAACTCTGTCACTGGTCTAGTCTCTGCAGAGCTCCTGCTGCAAATAACTCCTGATCACCAGTTATGGAGCTCCTGCCCAATGCCAGCTGTTCATGCCCTGCTGGCACTCCCACATTTGGGATTTGGTGGTGCTGTAGGAGATCACTCCTGAGGCACCACCTCTTACACTGTCTCATAATGCTGGGCAAGAGAAAAGCTACAGTTGGAACTGACTGAGCAAGTCTGTTTTGCCATGTAAGAGGAAATTGTCCACTTTGCTTCAATGACAATTTTCCAAAAAAAAATAAACTTTTTTATGGTTTTCAGATGATCTACCAGATAACATTTATCGGTCAAATAATTTCGAAGGTTAAACTATATTCAGGATGTTACTCATCAAATAGGTCAGTTGAAGCAGCCACATGGCTTTCCAAATATTTTAGGAAACCTGAAGCACTGCCACAAGACTAATTTTAGTTCTCAGAACCACACACTGGTTGACATTGGCAGGGACCTCTGGAGCTCATCTAGTCCAACCTCCCTGCTGAAGCAGGGCCAGCTGAAGCCAGTTGCTCAGGACTTGGAATATCTCCAAGGAGGAAGACTCCCTGGGTACACTGTGCCAGTGCTCAGTCACCTTCACACTGAAAAAGTGTTCCCTGACGTTTAGAGGGAACCTCCAGTGTTTGAGGTTGTGTCCATTGCCTGTGGTCCTGTCAGGGACACCACTGGGAAGAGCCTGGCTCTGCCCTCTTCACACCCTGCCTAAAGGACTGATGCACATTCCTCAGGTCCCCCTGAGCCTTCACAGGCCCAGCACTTCAGCCTTTGCTCACAGGAGAGATGCTGTACTTCCCTCCTCACCTTCATGGCCCCTGTCCAGCACATCCCTGTCCCCTGCACTGGGGAGCCAGAGCTGGCTGCAGAGCTCCAGCCGTGGGCTCAGCAGTGCTGAGCAGAGGGGCAGGATCAGCCCCCTGAGCCTGCTGGGAAAGCTTTCCCTAACGCAGCCCGGGACACCACTCGCTGCCTTTGCCCCAAGTGCACGTGGCTGGCTCATGGAGGCACCCAAAACCACTGGATGCCTAAAATCTGGAAGCACTGACTTGTTTTGCACGGGCCCAGACAGAAACAATTGCCTATATTTGAAGAGCTGGCAACCAACATTTCTCTTGTGAGGACATCTTGTGGCTAATATTTCACATTATTGGCAATAAGCCATGTCATAACATTTGGCTGCAGAGAAATGTCTGGAGCAGCAGGATTCATCCTCATTTCACATCTAGTCCTGGTTCATAAAGATGGGATCAGAATCAGGAATTATAATTTCTAGTGCACTTAGAAATATATTTCAATACCCAGAAGTGATTTTGTGAGATGTTTCTCCTCTGGTAACATCCAAAATATTCTGTGTTTTGCTGGAGTTATTTTAAACTCTCAAAAACAATTAATTACAGTAATAAGTATGACATTGGCATGTACTGGATAAAGTACTGTTAATGCTGCACAACTTACAGGCCCTATAAATTGTATGTCTGGGAGGTGGCACTGTAACATCTGTTCTAGGACATGTGCCTCTAGCAGGAAGATGGAGGATATCTTTCCAAAATATTCCAAGAACTACTATGTGCCACCCTGTGAAGATAGCAGTAGTTTTGTAATGTACCCAAAATACTGCTGCATAAAACATTGTTAAGAAAATAAAATTTGTAAACACAACACTGTTTCTATTGGCTTTGCCACACTGCACTCAGGTGCTTTCCCTGAGAATATTACAGTGTAAAATTGCTGAGACAATTATGGAATTAGATGGACCCAGAGGACAAAAGATTTAAAACTTCAGACTTTCAGCAACTGGGATAGAAGGACAAGTAGAAACAGAATCTACAAAGTAATTTTCAGTGAGGCTGGCTGTAACACTGCCACCATCCTGACAGCAGCTGTAGGGAAGCAAGGGCACTTCCCATTTTATGTCAGTAAATCTCCAGTCTCTACACTTGGCACCTCAAAGAAGCTCAGTTTAATGTGCTTCAAAAGAATTTAAAATTCATCCTCCCCTTTATCCCAGATATCCTTATGATGAGTTTTCTAGCACTGTCAGACATGAGGAAGTGATTATCTGAGATAAATTTGTTTGTATCATTTCTTGATCACAAACGATACCAAGAACAGAAAATATTTGCCTTCATAAATCAAAATTTTATAGCTATCCTAGCAATGAGTTACAGTACATTAGGATCTCAATCTACAAGCTGCTGATGAAAGATGAACTACACAGTTAATGATTTAATCAGTACACTGTGTTAATTACAAATGAAACAGAAATCAAGATGAAAATGAAATATAGAAATAGCACATATAGGACCAATCCAGCTTTATTCGCTATGACATTCCTGTTTAAATGCAATGGGACTGGCTGCATGACTGAGGCAACCAGGGTTTAATCCTACTTATATTATGTCTCATAAAAAATATTTACATACTGCTGCCTGTAGTGTATTTTACAATATTCTCATTATAGAGATTAACTCTATATCAAAGGAACAATATCAGAAGTTTCTAATGAAATCCAGAAGAGTAGCAAAAATCACTTTTTTGGAAATGTTCTCATTTGGGCTGTCTCATTAATCCCTTTAACCACGGAACTCACATTTTAATTGCAGATAGCACCCAGGTTCCCAAGTATCCAGAAACAACTGTTCCTCCTCTGCAAGCAGCCTGCAAATATTCCCATCCTGTGGCCCCAGCTGTGGAGACAAGGACTAGGGGGAGCTGGTGGAAAGGCAGGACAGTGCCATGGGCAGATGCTGGCCAAGCCCCCCCCAGACCAGCTCCCGGGGGGCTGCTGACAGGGCCAAGCTGTTCAGGCTCGAGTCCCCCAAGGCCCAGTTAACAGCATTTCCCCCCCAGGACTGCATTGCAAGATTAACCAAAACAGCAGAGTGAACTCCACATTCATACTTACAAGTGTGACTGATTAAGGCCAGCTTCATACAACCTTTTCATCCTCGCACTTTACCTTAAAACCAACTCCCTTTTTCTCCACCCTTCCTGCTCTGCGGAGGAGCAGCTCCCAGAGGGAAGGCAACGCTGGCTTTTGTCAGCTGATGCAGTAGGGACTGCTCCAGGTACAATAATTTAAATAAGCCTTCTGATTTCTTCATGGTGTCAGAGTTTGTTTCATTTTTCACATGGCTTCAGGACCAGAAGTCCTTCAATTCATTTGACTTTTCTCTCTCGCCTCAGTCCTGTACCTTGTGCTGTCTCTGTGTGTACCTTGCAAGTAGCTCCCAGCTGTAACACTCACAACTGTGATGCTGTTAGTGTTAAATGCATCTGGCACTGCTTTGAAGTAGTAATATAGAATTTATCCACACTTCTGTGGATAAAACAAATCCCAATGCTGATCAGCATTTAATTGTGCCCCAGGGATCTCTTCCTGCCCACATGTGCAGTGCACACAAGGGAGCATGTCTTGCTGGTGGTCCCATCATAAGCTTATTAAACTCTTGACACCAGATCACTTAAAAATTGTAAAAAGTACAGGAGATTGAGCAAGAACCCCAAAATCTTCACATCAAACTCCAGCAATTATGAGATAAATAATAATACCCTGAGCATACACACACACGCTTTCCTTCTGTCTTCTTTGATCCTTGTCCTGAACCAGATCCAGAAACGGGTGACCACACTGTGACCCTGTGTTATAGATTCAAGGATTCCTAAAATATTTTGAGCATTTTTTGGTTTGCAGAAATCTAATCTGAGCTGAACATTTTGTATCCTTGCCAAGTGGCATGCACTCATACATATGTATAAAGTAGGTATGTGTGTGTGTGTATCTTGCCACAAGGATGTAGTAGAAGCAATTAAACCCTTGATAATAAACAGTTCATCAGTCCGCAGGTGATGTACGATAAGTGATTGCTCCTGTAGGTACTAATCAGCTCGTGCAATTGCTGAATTATAAATTCCCTCTGGGCTGATTGGATTTTATCAACAAGAAGTAGCGAAGGAAAAAAAGAGTTTGGGGGTGAGCTGTTTTTATAGTCTGAAACCTAATATTAGAAATTTTCCAATTGGAAGTGAGTGCCTTTCCCTGGAAGACACGCTCACGGTGACGGAACAGCTGTCAGAAAAATGTGACCATTTCCAGAGCAGCCTCTGGGACCACAGTGTATTCTAAGGCAAAGATTACAGTCCAAGGCTTCTTGCCCACCTCAACAAAAATACATGCACCTCTCATGCATACTGGAACTGTTTTCCCATTGGCAGAAAAACATTCCGTAAATCTACACAGAGACTGAAATAACACGAGCATACATGTTAAAACACAGGAGCCAGTTACTATTACCAGTTGGACATTCTGTCCATACAATTAAGCGACTATATTTGAAAATATCTGTGAGACCACCAGTTCCCCTGATAGGAACCTGAGGAACTTCTGTGTGTGTTGACTTTAGACCACTGATGAAAATGGAACAGCATGTAAGTTTTAATAAAAGCTTTACCTATTATCTATACCATCTATTTTTCTGCTTGTTGGTAGTTATTTTTTTTATTTTATTTTGTCACAAATTAGTTTTCTTTAACCAAATACTAAAGCAGCAAATACAGTTGTGGAAAATACTACCCATCAAAAATAAATCTGATCCAAAAAAATCAAAAAGCTCTCCAAAGCAGTCTAACACTTATTTCTGTCTCACAAAGTTTCTTAAGAAGTTTTGGGGAGAAAAAAAAAAATCTATTTTTTTCTCACCTCTAAATGTATTTGTTACTAATATTCATAGAATCACAGAACAGTCTGAGCTAGAAGGGATCCACAGGGATCACATTGCTACTTTTCAAAATATATTTAATGGAAAAAGGATATCCCAAAGAATATAAGCAACCAGAATTAATTTCAAACTGATGTTCAACAGCAGCACTGTGATTCTCTTCTCATTTTTCTGATGAAGTTTCCTGTGAGCCCAAGGTGTGCGTCAGCCATTTCAGCTTCACTTTGGCAACAGGGTTAAAATCCCAAATTAACAAGTGAAGCAGAAGGCTGTTTATTTTGTCTTTTATGAGTGTGCCTCAAAATCCTAATACAGTCATGGAATGTCATTACTTCCAAAAGTTATACCAAGCCCAAGTGCAGCCCAATTGCTTACAGCAGCTATTCCAGCTGGGAAAACCAGTGAGACAATATGGTATCCAGTCACACAGGTGGGAGTTGTTTGGTGGGGAAGAAAAATTATGGTTTTAAAATGAAAACTTTTGTGAGGAAATACAGCAGTAACATGGTGAGGTGCAGGCACAGCCAAACAACTGAAATTGGCTCTTGTGGCTCCACAACATGGACTCGCTGACACAGGAATCCAGTATCTGGCTGTGCTTCCCGAGTCAAGCAGGCACAACATGGTCCCCACGGCCCTTCTGTGTCTTTCTCACCCAACAGAAACTGATTTTTTCAGGAAAAATTAAGTTTTTCATTTTTCCCACACAGGTCTCTCCCATATCCTCATCCCTGTTCGCTCCTACTGCCAGGAGCCACCACGACCTATCCTGCCAGCTTATAAACTGGGAATGAGTTTGCACTAACTCTCAGGAGTGTCACACCAACTAAGACTCATCTAGGGCTCCAGCTGTTGGCTGTTTAAGGAGGAGTAGGATGTGCACACTTGGCAAGCAGTTCCCTAAACCATGCCCTAAACCTCTGCTGCATCTCCAGGAGCTGGCATTTGCTTCCAACTTGGACTACAAAGACTGCTGTATGAACCTTGTTCCCCTGCTGGATTTCCTTCTCTGTGCTACTACCTGCATGCAGAAGTCATTATACATCATAATGTAAGGTGGGACAATAATTACATATATAAATCAAAAGAGTTCTCCCTCAATATCTATGATTCTTTATGGAATACTTTGCACTCTTTTATTGCAGCAATTCCTTCTCTTTCAGGTTTTTTTTCCTTTTCTTATAGTCTAAATGAAACTTTGGGATGTGGGTTATTTTAGAACATAATCAATACACAACTAGAGACTTTAGCATAACGAACAGCAGTAGTAAGAACCTGGTATATGTAAGACAAATTAAAAAATGAGACTTTTGAAAACACAACAGAGGCATCAATGAATAGTTGAAGGGTCATCCCTGTTAATTTGATTATTCTGACACTGAAAAATCTACTTGCAGTGGAAAGTAACAATTACAGTGCACTCAAATTGGACAGCAGCAAATTTGCAGCAATAAGCCAATAATCCAAGAGCCAGCTTCACTGAAATTCCAAGCCATCGACCTGCTTGCTTTGTGGAAACTGCAGCAAAGAGGGTCATGGCTGTTTTGACATAAGCAGAGAACTTACTGTAAAAGACAACTATGCAGCTGGCTTAAACTCCTTTCATTTGGAGGTATGACAGGATTCTGTTTCCAGTGTAGAACCCCAGGGATGTAAGAAAATGTTTGGGATGGTGAAAATTATTAACAGAAAATTCACCGTTTTAGGAAGAACTTTTGCAGTATGTTCATTCACTTGAGAAAAGGCATTTTTTAGCGTCAGAGCCAGGTATTGAGAACCAAATTAAAGAAGAGAGGGAGGAAAAAGAAGTTGTCTCTGGGAAAGGACTCTCCAAGGCCTGCATTGCTGAGTTAGCAGCCTGGAGTGCATATCCCGAGTGGCTCTTCTGGGCTTCTTTGGAAGTCACCACACACTGCACATAACAATTTCAATACCACAGGGACACTCAGAAAAAATAGTGTGAAGGCTCCACATCCACTTGGGTGCATCTGAAACGTTCTTATGCGAGGCATAAGAATAAAAAGTGAGGGGAAAAACAAGAAACAAAGCAGAAAGCAGCCAGAGCCTGTCACTGTATCCCTTCTTCAAACACAGCACCAGTTACACCTGGTTTTAGTGAATCTTTACTAGATTTCTAACCTAGGTTAATGGACCAAGCTAACACAGTGACCAGCACCCAGTGGTTCAGGTCACAGATATAATGTCTTGTCAACAGAGAATTCTGTAAGTTTAATTCATCACACGCAACCCTACCACCCAAAGCCCCAAGCAGGTTTGTAACACAGAGCCAGTGGCCCAGGAAGAGAGGTGAGCAGCAGTGGGCAATGACAGGGTCTACAGGGGAGGGGAAATAAACAAAAAGGGCAACAGAATTTCCTTCCAGCTTTGATATCCACTGCTTATTTTAATATGCCAATGTACAAATGATTAATCCAATTAATTAGCATACATAAGTCTTTTTCACTGACAAGCTTCCTTAGTGATCATTTTACAAGTGACATTCCTATACCATCAAGGAGATGAGCTGGAAGCTCTTTTATTCTTTTGTGTTAATGGAAGCTTAGAGTTCAGCAATCATTTGATATCTTCCATCGATCTTGTCACACACACTATGCAGAGCAGCATTCCAACTGCAATATTAATGTCAGCTAGTCTTAAGAGCATCCCCCCAGATTTCATTTTGGAGTGGCAATACATAATATGCTGTTTCTATTCTTTTTTATTTTCCTTGTTTTTTAATTGTCACAAATGATCACATAGTTCAGAGTGTTTTCAGGGCTCTGAAGGGGAACTGGATTTGTAGATCTAACATTTACAAACTTCTACATAACTGGTTTCAAATACAGCAAAATAAAAAAGTCATTCTGACCCCAGACCAACCTTCCCACTTGGAAATCAACTGTGGAAGAACCACCCGCACTCAGTTATAGCATTTTCCCTGTCAATCTCAAAGCACCTTGCAAATAGCCATTAATCATTGCTGCGAGGAAAACTGCATGGCCTGATCTCTCCCTACGCTGAGGAGGCGACAGGACTGCACAGGAGGGGGAGTTCATTGTCCTCTCTGGGCAGCCAAAGAGCTCTGCTGAACGCCAGCACCTCTCGTCTCTGCTCACCCAAGACCATTCTTCTTTCCCTCAGTATGTGGTTAATGCAATGCTCACTCCAGGGCAGGATGAGTGGCCATGGATTTTACAGTGCTGAAGTTTGGAGGCATTTAGAATGGGTTGATTTAAGCCATCTGTATTAAAAATATACCTATTTCTGCAGAGTTTCCCTCTGCGCAACTTGTAGAGTTGTGTCCTGTAGGACATTCATTAACATGGCAAGGTACCATGGTGCTATCTTATTTCTAAGTAGTTTGAATTCTGGATATTTACTTCCTTCAGTGATAAGCAGCATAAACCACATCCAGCAAAACCAGGAAGCTTGTTGTTTGAAGTAACATAATTTTTAAAACCACATCAGCAGCACAGCAGAATCAGGACATTTTTAAGGGAGTAGGAGGAAGAGAGAGCCAATATGAAAGAGAAAATATTCTCACTCTCTCCAAAATTCAGGCATGAGTGAAATGGAAAAAAAAAAAACCCAACAAACCAACAGACAAACAAAACCTCAAAAAAACCCAACACCCAAATATTTAAATTAACTTTTGGAAATTTATTATGCATTTGGAACAGCAGTCTTAAAAGCCAGCACTAACTGATGAAGAGGATAAGCTGACATTACCTTGGATTTATAACAGCTTTTGAAAATTCAAGCTCAGAGGGATCTGAAAGGAAAAACAACAAAGTGCATCAAGAAGATGGGTCAATTAAAAATCCACAAGAGCTTTACGGAATTAGTGAAGGCAGCCACACACTGCTCCCCTTCTGGAAGCACTCCAATTCTTTAAATCAGATTAGGGTCAGTCCTAATTGTTTCAAGCAAAAGATGTGTGGTATTTATTTGCTGGATGCCTCTTTTTTTCTGACTGATTAGCTTCCTGAAGATTAGCTGCCAGTAATTTCTGAAATGGCTAATGTAAGGTAATTAGCTCACAGTGTGCTGCAGTTTGCACTGCCCAGGAGAAGAGTTTCCTCATCTCAGCCAAGAGAAGGATTACAGAAGACATTGCAGAGAAAAAGTTAGCAGAGTTCCTGCAACATTTGATCCAGCTTTTTCGAGAGGTACTACAGAAACAGAGTAGAAGGAAGACTGGTATGGCCTGAACTATGTTAAAAAAGACTTAAAAACAAGCAGCACAAAGTGTTTCCAGAATGGTTTCCTTAAAAATAGTGTGGGGTCTCCCACCACGTTCATTCTCTGTGGTGTTACGTTTAATTCTTTCATGATCTTCACAGAGGAGAAACAGTGACACACCCAATGAGAAAACTGCACTTTTAAGGAGGTCTTACAATGTGCTTTATAAAAGTTTCTTCTGAAAGCAGTCTCAAGGAAAAACATCCTGGAGCCAAAAATACGCTAACTAGGACATTTGAGAGATTTTAATCATAAATCCTTAATAAAGAGAAGAGGAAGAAATGACAACTTTCTACAGAAGTATGTGATATCTTCGTTCCAGTTTCAGAAGATAAGGGGAAAATAAACAGGGACAGAGGGAAAAGCAGGACTTTGCATTTGGGGTTAAAGAAAGGACCGATTGCACAGACCAGCTCCTCTCAATAGGTCCAACCACCACTAATGGTAAGGGCACCAGTGAATATCCCCTATAAATTCTTCAAGGGAGGTGACTAAGGAGCTGAGCAGCTATCATAAAAATCAGCTAGGCATCCCCAATCCAATAATTATATTTTTTATGTTAAATATGCTATTAATGTATTTTCCATTTTGTTTCTCTATTGGTGTTCTGTTATTTAAACCAAAAGGCTTTTGATAAATCTCCCAGGTGAAGCTGAAGGTTTGGTTACTCTTAGAACTGGGAATCTCATGGCGTGGTGCATACCTGGAAAACTCACAAAGCTTTTACCCAAGAGCTTTTGGCTTTTGCAAAGGGCTTTTACCCAAAAGCTTTTAGGGTGCTCCCTCACTAAGAATGGTTAACAGGTATCAAAGTGATGTTTCCCATTAACTGAGTTCCCCCTGTCAGTCAGCAAGACACTGAGTGCTACCTGAACACAGCCCAGTGCACAGGAGGCTCTGCCAAGTGCCTTCCAGCTCAGCACAGGGATCTGCTGCACACAGGCAGGATCTCTGGCTTTAAAGGATTTACGCATTACTGCATTACAATAGGCGAGTAAGGAACACCACCCAATTCCTATCCAATTTGCTTCTTCCCTAGAGGTACCTGTAGGCAGTGTTCAGGAAATATTTACAGGAATAGCTTACAAAAGTGGCCCATTTAAATACAGGGAGTTAAATATATTCACCACTGTTCAGAGGCATGAAGTTTTAGCTGAGGTTCTCTTGTTCCAGCATGTCCTGGTCACCTTATTAAATTGGAGCAGAAGACTTGTAACACTTGAAGAGAATTTTTTTTTCCATAAATTTCACCTCAGTCCCTATTTTATTATTCACAAAACTTTCGGTTCTTCTTACATAAAACCCCTCACACAATACGTGTCAACATACAGTGACTCAGTTAATGGGTAGGTGGGAATACATGACAGATAGGATTTGTTAATGGAAAGCTTAATTAGAGTATCAAACAAAATACCTATTAGCATTAGGAAGGAATGAAATATATTTAAATTATTACAAAAAAAAAAACCCAAGCAACATATTTAAATGTGAGATGACGAGTGAAAGAGAGAGTATTAAAAGTTACTTCACCATAGAAACACAGGATGTCATTGATACACAAGAATAGTGTGGCTGCCTTAAGCTATACCCAGCTACAAGTCCTTGGGCTGCTATAAATAAGGCTTGGTAAAGTTCTTGGATTGGAAGATAAAATGAACAGAGTTTTTAATCTCAGGAGAAAACATCGTTAAACATCATAATTACTGAGACTAGCTATTTTAATATTGTGTTAATTTTAATGACCTTATTCATCAAAAGACTTATGAAAAGGATGACTAAACCCTAAGTGGAGAGAGTAAAATGTATTCTGCATAAACAACAAAGGATTTCAGGGATTCATGGCTCATGTTTAAAACTCAATACACCAAGTGATCTGACTCATAACTCTCCTCTCTGCAATGTTAGAAATCTAGGGAGATACTAAAAATCATTAAGCAATGTTAGGGAGAGCAAAGGATTTAATTAAACCAGAGTGTAATCCTTTTAAGGAATTTCAAAGCTAGATCAGTGTCACTGTACAGAGTCATTTGATTGGTTTCCTTTACTACCTCTCTTCCTTTTCGAGTTGTAATATCACTACATTAAACATTAATCACTTTAAATATACACATGCTAAATTCTTGTCAAGAATCTCATTATCTCACGTCTCCAACTGCACTATCTTCTGTGGCCTGCTGCTATCCATTCAGATTGCTGCTGGAGAACGGGTGCCTTACCAGTAACTAGAGCATGATGCCCACAATGGACAGGAACAGAGGCACACGGGCTCTCCTCTCCGTGAGAATGGCTGTCAGAAACCCCCAACAGAACTATTTCCTCACACTCTCACAGAGCCCCGGGGCAGGTGAGTTTTCATTAGCTTTTCACATTGATCTTCTCTCTGTTCTCTGCACTTTAATTGCCTCTTCAAACTCTACAAGCTACAGCTACGCTGCCACATGCAGACCCATTGCTCCACCACCCAGATGCACAGGAGAGCTCCTTGGCACCTTTCTGTGAGGAGTCTGACACAAATGTGCTTCAGTTAAATGTTTGGTGACTGTGTACAAACACACCTTTTGAGCTGAGAGGTAACAGAAAACAAAAATCCCTGCAGAGGCAGCCTGACAAAGGGCCCCAGAATCTGGGGCAAGTTTTATGACAATTAATAGAAATGTGGAATGATTGAGAACACATAGAGAGCTCTCTCTTTTCCTATAATTGCTGCACTGGATCATGAAATTAAAGTCATCAAGTAGGAAAGATCCTGTACAGATTTCCAGTGATACTGCCTGTTCTGGCTAATTGTGTCAGCCTGGATTAGCTGATTAGCATAATTAATCCAAATGATTACCCAAAGGCAAGAGATGTTCCTGGATGCACAGGTGAAATATAACAATTGAGACTTCAATAAGCTGGTATACAGTAGCTAGAAAGTGAGTATTTCAGAGCCCTGTTTGCTCCTCTTTTCCTTTATAAAAGGTCTGATGGGAATGAGGAGAGCACTCTAGGTCCACTTCTTTTCTGAGGATGCAGAGCTGCAACGTGTCTGAGATTGACTCAGGAATGACAAAAGAGCTGTGCCAGTCACCTGTACTTTGTATTGCAGTGTTACTGGCAACTGTTTATAGCACAACAACACTTGGAGCTCAGATCAAAGGTGGGTCCTTGTGTGCCCTGAAATCACACAAAGGCCATAGCAGAGACTTAAAGAAAAAGGAAAAAAAAAAAAAAGAAAAAGTCAGGAAAGGAGAAGAAAGAGGTTAAAACACTGAGCCTCTGCCACCACAGCAGTCAGACAGAGAACTGCAGCTGGACTCCACGTGTCTCAGTCTAGAACAAACGTGACCCACAAAGTAAACCTGTTCTGTGGGTAAAACACCATAAGAGCCCCTGCATTACAATCTTCAAAGAAAATTTCCCTTAATTTCAATGAATGGTTTATATTTTTACTCCACATCTGTTCTCAGCTCTAACCTAATCCTATCCTAAACAAAAACAACAAAAAGCACAGACTATAAGCATCTGGAAAAGATAACAACACCCAAAAAAGAAGATCCAGTAACTGCAAAGGTGTTCCAGTAGAGTTCTGTAAAGTCAGCCAGATTATTTTAAAAGCTCCATACCAGGAGTTAATGAATACATTTAGAACTTTTATATTGACAACGTGTTTTGTTGTCCCCAATAACAAGTCTGTAAAGATTCAGCAACTGCAACAACTGAGAAACAAACTTGATCATTTTAATATTTTCTACTGTCTCAGGAAGAAAAGGACAGATAAGTAAGTCATAATGACAACAAAATATATTACATATAAAATATTCCTTAAGAAAATATTATAATGAATTTTAATTGAGTGAAAGTTGCATTACTGGAAACCTTCTGTTTGTTCTCAGTATGGGCACTGATGATGAAACATTGCTAATTCCATCTCTCTTCCATTTTGCTTATTCCACTTTTCATCTCTCATCTGCAGAGAATAATTACAGGATTTTCACTTAAGATTCTCTGCTAATTCAATCCTTTGTTCTCAGTTGATAGTGCCAGAAAAGAGGCTCATCAACTACAAATTGGACTGAAATGACAATTGTGTTGCCATGTAAACCATTATGCAACCAAGGCCAAGAAAAGCCAACTTGCTATACTCCACTAGGAAAAGTTAGATTTGAGTGGGCATCAAATATACCAGGTACCTTTACAAGGTCCTTGTATTGTTAGTTCCCCATAGTCATTTTTTAAACAGGCTCAGCAGTCAAGGAGAGTTTTCTATTTTATTGTCATTTTTTTAAAACCTTTTCAAACACAATATTTTGTCATTGGGCATGAACTTTCAGATAATGAAAATGAGATTTCATTCCACTGAAATGAACAACAAAGGAAAAAGATAAAAGACTCCTCCAGTACAACTGGCTGATGTAACACAGCCAGCACTAACACTTCAATAGTTTGCTGATGCCTTGTCCTGTTCCTGACCAGGCCATCGGCCCTTCTGGAGACAAACTTCAAAGACATTTAGTCAAAAACCCAAATACCAGCATTTTGTCTAGACATGCCCAACTGCTGCACAGCCTTTCAGGGGAAAAAAATCCACTGACTGTAGTGATGGGCCACTGACTGCACAGAGCAGATGGAATATGAGACACTTGCTCAAACTAAAATCCAGTTGCTTTGAGCAGGGGAAGGTACCAACAGCACAGACATGAACATGTCACTCTGCAATAAAAACTGTCAGCACATTTGAGGAGTTCATTAAAATGTGAAAATGTTCTCCCCAAACCAAGTTTCATAAAACCTTTGTCACTTCCTGAGTGAAAGAACAAACAGCTTGATCTAAAATTTGTCAGTCATAAAGAAACGTAAACCCCAACATACTTCAGAAGTCCAATGTCCAGGGGCTCCACCGGCACAGCTGTTTCATTAATTCCAGATTCGTTGCCAGCCCTTGCCGTGTCTGTTATTCAGAATGCTATTGACTTGTCTCTAAACCTTAACACTATGGATAAATAAACGAATTACTGCCTTCTAACAGCACTTTGTGATGCTCTTGACCAGAAAAGAGGCTGTCCTTTCAGATGCACAGCTGGCCCCTGCTCCCAAGGAACAGGGCACATTTTGGTCCCCCAGAGTTCCACTGGAGAAATCCAGCAATTGCTGCACACTGCCAAAGCAGTTCCACAGCAACCTGACCAGAGTAAGGAACACAGCCGGGAAACACGGGAAACCAAATGGCACAGCATCCCACCTGGCCTCAGGGAGACAAGGCATCCTGTGGCTCAGGACACCTCTTGGAAAAGTACTGAGAAACAGCTGGCTTGTCCTTAAACTGGAAAACTGACGTGCTTTCAAACACCTGCTGAACTCCTTGCCTGTAATTAGTTTAGTTATTCTGTGCTGGAAAGGTCTGCTTGATGCTGTGACTATTGTGCTGAATGAAAGGGAGACATTTGAGGGACAGAGGAGAGGTTTGTGTTGTCATAAGCTGCCAGGGGCTGGTTTAACTCTGAAAACCTCCCAGCACTGTACCATTTTTCATGTTAAATGGAGCTGCTTTACTTGAGATGCTCAGAAGAGTTCAAATCAGAAGAAGACATTCCTCTAGGCTAATGTACTAACCTTCAAAGCATTAGCTCTCTGAAGTCAAGCACTGGCTACTTTCCTGAGGCTGAGATGAGACTGCCTTTAGGTTCATCCAGAGCTGGATGTCCAACAAATTCGGTGCTGTCAGTCAAACATGAGCTGCACACTGCCCTGGGCTTCCAAAGCAAATAAACCTTCCACAATTCCCAAGAAAACCCAGGAGTCCAAATAGGCACTCACACAGCTAGTCCAATTAACTGCAAGGAGGCCTTCCTGGGCTTCCCATTCCAGAGACCAAGTGCTGCTTTCTTGGTCCCAGCTTGTCTCACAATGAGTTTAGGTGCAGGGGAGAGACAACAGATATAATTACTCATCTCAATGCTTATTTTAAATGAACGCAGCTATTTCTGACATACATGTGGATGCTTTAGCTGATCCACAGAAGGAAGTGTGGTATTAACAGCAGAACTGTGCTGTTCATAGGAATTTTAGTTTATTTTTCAGGCAACAGATCACCTTTCCCTTTACTATGCTGATGAGGCCCCAGAATATTATAAGAAATAGCACGTTCCATGCCAGAAAAGCAATTCCACTTTCAAAAGCTAGGACACTTGGGCTAATTAGAGTGGCTCAGATACTTTGATCAGAGATAAATTAATGCTTTGTCTGAGATCCTGCTCTTAGTTAACTTCTTTTACTAAATTCCCTCCCTAATGCTTCCTAATTTCACATGGGACAGGAGGGGAGAAGATGAAAGGAAATATTTTTTAAGCAACTTGCTGCAAATTTAAGAATAGTTTGCTCAATGTTTGTTTGGCTTTATAAAAATATATGATGATTTTGTCTTATTAACACCTTGTTTTATTCATACCACAATTTATTAAGCCATTGCACAGTATATAAAACAGGGGAACCACAATACACTGGGTATGCTTAACTAGTCTATCAGAGGATCTTGGCCCAGATTTCTCCCATTCCCTTGTTTACATCAATCAATTCCCACTGAATACCAAGGAAAACACTGTCTGAACTAGTATGATATAGTAACACTATTTTCAAAATTAGAACTTGGGGTCTACTTCAAGCCTGAAAGATTCACATAAACACAGAAAGGCTACAAGAATTCCCCAGGAGAGCTTCAGACAGCATGTCTGCTCCTCAGAGATCCCAGATCTGGCTTTGTTTCATGTACTCAATCCCTCCTGGCAGAAGAGATCTCCAGAATTTCTGAACACTATGTTCACTTCATAGTCAAACGCCTTGTGACTCTGAATCCTTCAGTCATACACTGACAGTGGGGCTGAAGGGACAAAAACACTGATTATTGACAAAGGCAAACCCCTCCAAGAAATCCTGCCACTCCCAGCATGGATGTGACAGTCCCACTGACCAATTTCAGGCCCCAAACAGTCACAGCAAGAAAAAAATTACATAATTTAAATATCTTTTTAAAATGTACAAAAGCAATTTGCAATTTTTCAGGAAAATAGTTTTTCATCTGGAATTTTAGGCTCCAATACTTGTTGGACATGTGTCATGGCAGAAGTAGTTATGAAGCTCTGCTGCAAATGTAACCAGCACAATAGACACTTAGATACAGAAAACAAGTGATATGAAAAGAAAAAAAATTTAGTGAAAAACATATACATAAGACTTGCAATTTAACAGCCACAGCTCACAAGCAGCAATTATCTCAGGTCACTGCAGATAGGCCGGAGAAAGAGAAAGGAGGGAGAACCAGCAGAGACCCAATTCCCACCTCTCAACAGATGGGTAAGGTCTGGGAGTAGTTTTGATCCATTTTCATCACTGTCTAGCAGACTTGAGCTATTCCCATGCTATAAAACCTGCACTGTGTTTTTCCTCACACTTGCTATTTCTTCACTTGGGTGTCAGAGCCACAAAGAAGGGTTTTGTTTTTTCTCCTTTCTCTCTGGCCCTGGGATGCCCTTTATTTCCTTAACCTGGCACGTTAACCTGCAGGAAGGACCAGCAGCTTTTTCCATCAGAGACAAAGGCTTCATTTCCCCATGTCACACAGGATAGATTTCTGCACAGCTAAGCAGGGAGGCTACAGCCAGCAGGGATGCAACAATTCACAAAAATTCACTGCATTATAAGTAAATCAGTCACCACCACCCAGCTATTATTGCCACTGGATTTAATAAAGCAGCTTGCTATAATGTTCACTGCCGTGCCTTCAGCACTGAGTAGTTTACTTTGTCTAAACAAGGTGCAAATGTGTTTCCTGAGGTTAAGAGCTCCATCCTGAGTGAGTCACAGACTGGCAGAGAATGGCAGGGACCTCTGGAAGCTCATGTAGTCCATCCCACCAAATCCAGCAGGGCCAGTCACAGGACAGATCCATTGGTAAGACCCTCCCTCTTTTCTCCAGGCTGAACACCCCCAGCTCTTTCAGCCTTTCCTCACAGGAGAGCTGCTCTAGTCCCTTTATCACCTTTTGTAGTTCTTTCCAGTAGTTCCGTGTCTCCCTCTTGCTGGGGAGCCCAGAACAGGACACGGTGCTCCAGGGGTGGCCTGGGTCACAGAGGTCACCTAGGGGCAAATGCAAATAATGTAAGAAAACCATGTGAGTGTTAGGACTGACTAATTGCTGTAGCTCCTGGCAGGCACTCCTCAAGAGCTGTGGAAATACTGGGCATCTACTGATTCCATCACAGCATATTTGGGTTCCTATTTCAGCTTCCCAGTCTCACAGCTGTCCAGTAGCTGCAGGACAATATCCAGTCACACAAATATCGCTCTTTTCCATACTCTCAGACCTGATTTCTTGCGACTTCCTGCATGGAAACTCCTCACTGACAACCACTCTGACTGTTAGCCTGGGTTCACAGATCTTGTGGACTCTGAGCAGCAGCAATTCCATTAAAATTCCCAGTGTTCAGTATGGCCTGTAACACTGGAGATTTCCAGTCCTGGGCACTTGCTGTTCCGCTGCAGTTAAACACACTTGACAGGCTGTAGCACAGCCGCAGTTTCTGGCAGTGCCCAGCAATGCAAGGAGCTGATGCAAAAGTCATTTTCTTCCATTCTGTCAGCCACACTAATCATCTCCTTCCAGTTGTGTCCAAGTGCCACAGGCTGCTTTTCAAAGCCTACTCTTACACAACAGTAACAAGACACCTCATACACAGCTGCCCCGAGCCCAGCAGCCCGGCTTCCTCCCACTGCAGAGCTGGGAGATGGATCAACTGGGATCATGCAAGCTCAGCTCGTGCCTGGAATACAGCAATGTCTGTACATCAAAACAGCTTTTTCCTCCAGTTACAAGCAAAGCATAAAGTAGTGCTAAATCCTTAGGTCACCTATGAAGCTATTGTATATGTGTTTAATATTCACATATTACAAGTATAAAGTGCACATGCACGTAAAGGGGTATTGCTATTTAATGAACGACATTGCTTTCAGCACAGCATATATTATACATATTTTCTGTCACTGGGGTTTGTTTGCAATCCATGACAGGTTACAGTCTCAGCTCCACACCTGAGTGAACGTAACCAGTTGCATGCACATCCACATGGGAGTGCCTTGTATTTATCTCCCTGGCAGACGAATATTGTGATCATTTGAGAACACTTCCGGGTGTTTTAATGTAACAAGTGTCCTTCAACTTGCCCAAAGCAGCAGCAAGTGAATTTCCTTCCTGCTGCATTTTTTCAATCTTCTAATGACAGTGAGGAGGATATCTCCAGCACCCACATGGAACCAAGGCACACGACCACTTGGATGAGTAACTTCTTTCTAGCTCATACTGTTCCCCCCAGTATAAAACCAATAACAAGGAAATCTAAGTTTGAACCCTAAAGCCTGAGGTAAAAATAAGTGCATGAGCCAATTCCCAAGAATGAAAAAGAAATAGGTAGTGGTTTGCTTACACAGCCCACAATATTTTTGCCTTTCCCTGGAGACAGGATTGGAAAAGACCTCATTGTTTATTAAGCCCAGTGCACTTTTTGTGGTGAGCACCAATGCTGTGTACTCTCCTTCAGAAACATTTTGCGGGCAACCTTAAAACTCTGGTTTTCATTTCCACTTTCCCTGTCTGCCTATTCCAGAACTAGACACCCACCAGAGTGAGAAACTATCTCATACTTTCGACTTACGATTTATTTATAATCAGTTTACAAATTGACTTTATGTTTCTTTTAGCTCAGATCTACCTTTTCCCTCACAGGTATTCAGTTTCTTGATATATTTAGAGATAGCAATGCCTTACATGCCGTATTTTTACAGTTTCTTGCAAGAATGGCTTTTCATCCATAGTTAGCCTGGCAGTCTTTCCTTGAAGGATTCAGTCTGCTAATGTCTTGGATGAAGGCATTAATTTCTGCTGAGCCCCCACCATGAAACAAATCACATGCACATCTTTGCACTTTTATATGACCCAGCAGTGACTAGATTCATTCTGATCAGCCAGAAGCCTCTGCACAGTGGTTGGGCTTTGACTCCTGATTATAATTGCTGAGTCTCCACCTTAAGCAGACTTTCCTGGTCACACAGGCTGTATTCTAATGCTTTCATCCCATTTCTATCATTACAATCCTCAATATCATTCATTCTTCCCAGTTTAATGCTCTACTACTTCTCCACATCGATGTCATCTTCAAGTCTGAGTTATAAGCAAATTAATTAGCACGTTTGTACTTGCTATGCCAAGATCACAAGAAAAAGTTTCCTGGGTATTCTGAATGCAGCAGTTTGGCACTTTTTCCTTCACTGCCACCCCCCACTGAATATTGTTTACCAACTTCCCTGACCTTTGCATTTTTGCATAAAGATGGGCACAGATCATTTGTTCTGCACCCAAATTAATAAGTTTCTATCTGGCACTATGTTCCTGAAATTAAATTAATTAAACTCTGCCTCAGTTATCTTCTCAAAAATAATAAAGATCATCTGATTTATCACTGATAAAGGAACAGCATATTCCACTTCCCATTAACACTGTTATTTATTTATTCCTACTGTTAAAAAGTATTCTAAAGACTTACATTTTATTGAGAGGAGTGTCAAGACCTCACAATTCCTGGTTTCCTTTCCTCCACTCCTGAATTTTTCACAGCTTCAGCTTTTTCAAGACAAAGTCTACCCTTTCTATATTTCAGTTTAATATAAGCAGATTTTTAACTAGTTATTTCCTGGTCTATTGTACTTTCTACAATAAGCAATTCTGTAATATCCTCATTAATAACCAAGAATAGAGCTAAAATAGAAAGTTTCTCACAGATTCAGCAATTGCTTTGTGAAGAAATGTGTCACCTACCCCATTCCAGAATATCTAGACACTACTATTGATAGCAAAATTTGTTCTTCAATCTACATTTAGGAAATCACACTTTTCCATAAAGGACACAAATCCCAGTAGGATTAGTCAATTTTTGATTTGTCACCCCATCATATTATAATGGGCTAAAAATACAGGAGGATTAATGCTATTAAAACATCATGTCTCTGAAAAGAAAATTACTAGAAATGCAGAAGGAAATGTCCCAGAATACTGTGGTAGGAACAATGATTTTTTGCTTCTGACCTGTTCTCATCATGAGTCAGCAAAATACAATAGTTTCTTTCACCACCCCTGACTGCATAATAAGATGAGAGTTAGATACCAGCTCTATAAACCCTGCTATCACAAGCACAGATGGTTTGGGTTTCATTCCTACCCTTCAGAGGGTGTGTATTTGTTCCACCATCTCCAGCTACCCAAGGATGGCAGGCTGAAGAAATACACAGTTTTTATTCTAGTCATGCCAGGCAACCCATCCATTAAAGCACTGGGCATCATTTCTCAGCACACTGAAATTATTTCCCTCTCCCTTCATGCATGATTGCCCTTCACTTCCTTGACTGGCACAGGACAGTTGTCATGGTAAGTACAGCAAACAGTCCAATCCAGCTGCAGAAATGTGATGGAAAGCCTCGAGAATGCAGCTGAACTATGGCCATCCCTAAATATGGGCCTGTCACTTATATGATTGCAGAGAATAAATCTGATAAATGCATATGACACTAAAGAATGACTGCTGTTTCCAAATAAAACTGCCCCCCAAATCAACTATTTCTTGAAGAATTTAAGTGGTTTTTAGAAATATGAACAAGAGAAGAACGTACAAATAACGACAGGAGCAGGTAATGAGATTGAACACCACGGGGGGGTGTCCTATAAAACACCCACGTAATTCATGTTATTTCATGCCCTCTCAGTCACGGCACTCAGCTGTGTTGTATTAGGCAGGTCCTTAGCATTTAGAAGAATTTCCTCATCTTTGGGAAGCCATCCTCTTTCTGCTGAGGAAATACAAGCATTCCAAGACTGAAAGTGCTACAGATGCTGTCCAATTCCTGTCAGAAGATGTTAACACACACATTTCCCAGAGATTTTACCAATTAATTTTAAATAACAGAGGAACTGTACAAATTATGTCCTATTCTATCACCTGCCCAAGTATTTTTCCCGTATGATACAGGCTTGAAGGACTAAGAAGTCTAGAAACAATTTAATTAACTGAAACTATATTGGTAATTGAATTTTGGCCAGTTTTTGCTCTTCCTTGCAACTATATTTCTTGTAAAACTCAGGAAATTGTGTTTTGTTTCCAGGAATATTGGAATAATCCCATAGTCAATGAATAAGCCAATTCTGACATCTCCAAATTTTAGGGCTTATGGTAAAAACAACACAAAATTTCACAGGCAAACAGCATGAAGAATCAATCAGGACTTTTTCTTTATAGAAATTTTTCTTCAAAATATTTTTATACCTTTTTGGAAACTGCCAATTATTAAACATTTCTTTGCAGCTGCACAGAGACATCTCTTTCCAAGACTTTAATTCATATTTAGGTACTTACTTTTGTTGAACTGTCCTGAAACATTCTCTTTTGAGTTCGTCCAGTGATGAACTCAACTTCCCCAGCTGTAACTCACTGACTTATGGGAATACTGAGATTAAAATATTACAAGTTCAAATGTAAATATTGATAGCCCAAGAACAGACATCAAGATTTGCAGAAGTCGAAGAGACTTGTAATTTGTGTAATGTTTTGAAAATCCACTCTTCCCCAGGCTATTTGCTAAATAGGTTCCAGTTTCTAAAAGGTTTTAACAGAGCTGACCAGACTCTTTCCTTCTAATTCTGAAAAAAAAAAACTACAGAAAAATTTATGGGGATAAGATTGGACAGGAAAGATTAACAGGGAAAAAAAGGGACAAGAATAGGGGCACTACTGTAGAATAAGCTCTCCCTGAGATCTCAGCAATGGCCCGGGAAGCATGATCAGCCATCCTCCAGCTTTGCTGGCTGAAGAAAGCCTGTGAATCTATCCAGAACTGCTGTTATTTTGAAAGCACTGAACACATCTTTTGAAAAAAAACAAGTCCTAAATAGTCCTAAAGTCCTAAATAAATTTAAGGATGGAGAATTATGGTCCAAGTTAAGGATTACCAATTCACTGGATGTTGCTCTTAAATGACCACAGCGACACTTCAGGACTGTGTTCTGATTTCTGTGGGGTTTTTTCTTCCTCCAAGTTGATCTCAAGGAACAGGAAGGGAGAATTTCTGGCCATATACACAAGAGAGTGTTGTGGGGTTTTCTCCTAAGGATATCGTGAGCAATGACACAATTGTCCCTATAAACCTTCAGCAGAAGGACTTTACAGCCCCACTTGCCTCACTCCCCCATGTCTGACGGCCTTTGCACTCTGCTCTGTGTCAGGAAGGGCACAGGAAAATGAGGCCTGAATAGGACAAGGAGTTACAGAAGACAGACAATGAATCCAAGCAATCAAAAGAATCTCTGACATCAGAGCATGAGCACAAAGGCCCTCTGGTTCTGAACCCTGGTTTCCAACACTGTAAAGACATCACATTCACAGAAGTGTTTGTCTTTAAAGCAGGATAAATCTCTTCCTTTGCCCTTTCAAAACTTGAGTTTTGATCAAAGTACAAAGTACATGGCCTATAACATTTGATGAGAAAGCAAATTCATCTTGTCCCAGGGGAATGATGGCAAGCTAACTATCTCCAAATCCCAAACACAGCTCTGCATACAATTCTGCCTCTGGAGAGATGAAGAGATGTAAGCACATGTGACAAATGAGAATCTTCTGTTCACTGTGCTACCAGAAGATTCTAAGATAGGACAGTAATAAAGATTTAAGAGACCTGAATAGAATTTTTCCCCACAAATTACTGACCTGCTATCAAGTAGCACATAAGAAACTACAAAATAGGCGACATAAAAATAAATAGGGCAGCAACCTGTAGTTTTAAGGCTCAGTCTCTGATGTTCCCACTAGAGTGGACTGGGAATTGGAACAAGACTTTAGAAAGAAACCAAATCTTGCAAAAAGGCAGGCAAAAGCATGTGAATGTCACAGCTTCTCTCAGCCTCCAGCATGTAAACTCATTTAGCATCATTCACAGGCTTTATAATTGCCCTGCTTTCAGCAACACAACCCAACATGCACCTTTCAGTTGCTCTACTGCAGAAGCACAAAAATAAAAGCAGCAGAAAGGTGCACTGACAGAATGATTGCAGTGTTTGTCTGCTCTAGGGCAGGTATATGTCTTCTTACAGTAACACCACTCAATATACTCTGTCGTCTGAACTGTAATGAAAAAAAAGGCATTTGTAGTTTCAGATACCCTTAAAAATGTTGAGTTGAAAACATCTCTCCTGCAATAACACTGTCAAAACATACCACAAAGCTTTCAAAAGTTTAACTTTTGGCATCATAGAACTTCTACATATGTCCACCAGAAAGACTTGGAAGTCTGCAGCCTTGTGCTATTTCTGTTTGTACAACCATCCTTTTCTCCAGCAGATCTGCTTTTCACGTTTCACTTGGTCTGAAATCCAGCTACTAAATGAGCACATTAGAATTTTTATTTATGCTCCTAACTACTCAAATACTAGAGTTGTAATGCAGTAGAAGGTGTATTTACACAGTGGTGTGTACAGAGAGATCATTTTATGTTACAGCTCCAGGGTTTCATGTATCTTATAAATACTGGGGTAGTTCTGGGAAACAGTTCCTGGTCCACAATATTCGAAAGAGGTTTAGAATCACCAGACTCAGCGTAAGGATCCCCAGTGGTTTCTGGACTGTTCAACATAAATATTACAGACAGTTTTGGGTTTAAATCTTGTCTGTTTTTTTTTAGGAAAGCTCCTCAAATGATACTTGGCCCACGATGTCTCTGTAAAATCCTGACCAACTGACAGCTGTTATATGGAGTTCTCAGGTACAGCAGAACTTGGAGAACACCGAGTTCTCCAAGTGAGCAAATACTTAGTAATTCATATGTTCCCTTGAATCTTTTATCTTGAAGACTCTCTTGAATCAATCCTATTTGAAAACACTGAGGTGTTTTTTTTCCCCCCTGGAACTTTGGTAACTTTTTCATCTCTCTTGTCTTTCTTTTTAAAAAGAAAAACAAAAAAACCCAATAGCATCTCTCTCATCTGCTTCCAATGCATTGGCAATCGCATTTTCCCCAAAATACGTATGAATTTGGAAGGCACAAACCTGGAAAAATTATCTTGAATTACAAACAAGACCTAACTTTTCTGTGAGTTTATGTTTTTGCCTTCTCACAAGGAGTTAAAACCACTGCCCTCTTCTTGCAGCACAGAATAACTGTACCATGTCATTGTTAGTGGCGCTGCAATACATCTGCTGTCAGTTCTTTACCAAACACCTAATGACTAACCACAAACCATACATCAGACTGAAGGAATGTCACACATCTGACCATTTAGCAGCAGTAACAATCCATCTGGTGTGCATTATTACTTCTATGAATCATAAACTTAATTCTAAATTGGGTGATTAAATAGTGGCATAATTCACTTAGATGGTAAAGGGATAACATTTTGTTTGTGGTTCCAGCTGTTTACCTGGAACTACATTAGCTGAAGCTCAGGGCATAGCTGTGTGAAAGCCAGGTAATGACTGGAAATCTACACCAGGTCTTGTGTTTAGAAGTCAGACAAGGAACACTGGAGATAATAATTTTGGAGATAATAATCTTGAGGAAACAAGGGTAAGTTGATATCATCATTCCATGGGATGTCTCTGCACGCTTTTGAGTGACAAGTGAGAAAAAGATAATGATTGTGTTTTTCCATTGTTTTTCATCCACAGCACACCAAAAGATCTGGGGTTTGATGGAATTTCTTATGACAAAGTCCTCTGGGATACAATAAGAATGTAACCAAACATCGGTCATATGTTTTAAATGTCAATCTCTTAATAATATAATATGCCTTTTCAGAACTGCAAAAAGCATTAGCAGTGGTCGTGACTTCTCTGTACCAGGCTCTAAACATACACAAAATCAGTTTTGACCCCAGGCAGCTACTCCATAACCCTATGGAGTCACCCTGCAGAAGCAGGAAGGAACAGAGAAGTGAAAAGGTGCCCAGGAGATCAACAGAAGAGAAAGAATATATTAGAGCTGCTCTCTCTCTACTTCTGACTGCTGCAGTGGGAGGAGAATATGTAATTTAATTCATGCTCTGGTCTAAAGTGTTAAATAAAAAACATAACTAACATAAATCCCTCTCGAACTATCAGCAAGTGAAATCAATGTTTGTGTTACTTATCTCAGCTGACCTAGTCCGTGATGCTTTTTTCTACCTTTAAATATAAATAAAAATATTATGTGCCTTAGCTCGAAAGCTAAGAAGGCAACCAGGAATGTTCTGTTTCGTTGACCTCAGCAGATTTCAGGATACCTGAGCAACCTGGACCTGCACAGGAAGGAACCATTAATTCATCAGTACTTTGTTCCAAAATATTTCTTTTAAAAAATACCAAGAAAACCTGAAGAATGGGAACACATAACATTTGGTTACAGTCATTTAAGTGTAGACTGTAAATGGTGTCTCCCCACAGCCCAGAAACCCTGTGCTATCAGAAGTACAAGGAGGTCAGGGAAAAGAGAAGGAGAAGGCGTAGAGTAATAACGTCCTCCCTCTGCTCAACTGCAGAGACTTGGAAGGGTGCCTGTTCCTCAGCGTGTGCTGGGATTTTGTGCCTGTTACATTTTCTGCTGCTTAATAAATTTACACTGACAAGGAAAGTATAATCTCCCGTGAGATAGCAGAGCTTTTGTCTTCCCTTATTCATCCTGTGTTCTCTTCTTTATGGGAATGGTGAGAACAGGAAGGCAGCCTTGGCCCACCAGTGGCTGCTGCTGGAGGTTGAACCATTTTGGTGTGTTTTTTATTAAAAGGAATTTACCATGTTGTCTTTAAGCTTCTCTTTATTACTCCCTGGTTGTGCAAATTTTATTTGTTACTAGCAAACAATGGTTCTCATTACATCTGCTGTAGGCAATGTCAGAATGTCCCCATCCAAATGGCTCATCAGCCTCCTTCAGATCACTGTCAGTCATGCCATGGGCAGATCACTAAGAGAAGACATCCTGCACTGTTCTTACAGCCACAGAGCTGCCCCCATAACGACAGGCAGCTCCTGGAGCAGTGCCTGCAGCAGCCTGTAATTTCATAGTCCACTTTCTGTCCAGTTTTCACTGCGCTGTAATAAAATGCCGCTGGCAGGTGTAGATAAAAGAGGTGAACAAGGTTCTGCTTCGAGTTTCTGCCCTTCGAATTGCTTGTCTTTTAATAGCAATATGAGAATTCAGGAGTGACCAGCACAGCTGTGTTTCAGTGGAGCTGGTGGCAAAGCACTCCTGATGTGCTCAGAAGCAGCTCTGCACAGTGAGCTCTGCAGCCCAAGGAAATCCCTGCACTGGGTCTGTTTGGAAACCACGGCTCACAACTGACCTGCCATCTGGCACTAAAGGGAACGGGGTCACTCTTCCAGCACAGAGCAGGCACCAGGGATTACTGTGAGTGCTTTGCCAGACAATACTTTGCTTGAATGAAATAGCCTGTACAGCCTCATTAACTGCATATTTTAACTCTGTGTGACTGTAATAGTTTGCCATAGAAAATAAGGCTTATTTACCAGCACGACAGAAAAAGAGACAGGAATCCCTAAAGTGAGGGACTTGTTAATTCTTGAAATTTTTCTGTCATTAAAACCTAGGACATTGCTCAGTCCAATAGATAACCATTTAGAGAGAAATGTATGTAGCACCCTGGACTTAAACTAGAAAACAGTGCATTAGATGGGCAGCAGGAAGGGTCAGTGAGCTCTGCTGCAAGGACAATCTATTTTCAAGGGCATGGCCTTAGGAATAGAGAATACAGAGAAACAGCACAAAAACTTCCCAAAACAGCAACATTTATCAATAGAAATAATGCTATTATCTCAGAAAATCTCCAAAAAGAAAAAAGCCCCAGTTCCAGAGTTCCTTGGTCAGGCAAATCTCCCTGTGTGTTTCCTGACTGATATGGTGTCATTAGCAATTATTTCTAATGGCCAAAAAATTGTACTAAACAATAAAGGAAGTACCCACACCACAAATATTTTGGGTAAGTTGTTAGGAACAACAATAAATAGTTGTTTGCAGAATAATGTAAACTCCCAGTTGGAAGCCACAGCAGGGAACCTCCTTTCCTGCCTGGGACTCTTCTAAAAATCAAGAGCAAGAAAGAGAAGACAGAAGATAACATTTATCTTTAGTTCTTCTGCTTTAACTAAATTGCATTTAAAAAATAATACCAAGTTACTTATTTGCTTACATTTCAAACAGATGTATGTTCAGCTCCTTAGATCCCCTGTGTACAATGTAGATGATTAGAACCAAATACAGCAGGGATGATCTGGTCAAAAGCTGATAGTCACTATAAATAATACCCTCTTAAAACACTCTCTTAGAAACATTAGTTATTTTTGCTTAAAGCCTCTTTAATGCAATACTAATTTTCAAGATAATAAAGAAAAATTTGTACAAGCATGACAGATCAGTACCTACAGCATCATTAATCAATGTACAAGATAAACAAGCACATTACCCATAAAAAATAGATGTTATAATAGAAGTTTAATTTATGTACCTCAGCAATAATACACATAAATAAATATTAATTGTTGGGAACAAGATACCATCTGCAACCCATTTTATGGAAAAGTTTGGGGCAAAAAAGGCTTCTTGCTATGACTATACTATCTGTCTACCAAGAGAACTGGAGAACTTACAGTATCATTGAATCATTGAACTGTTTGGGATGAAAAGCCCTCTGAGAACATTGAGTCAAGCTGCAAACCCAGCACTCCTAAGGCCACCACTAAACCCTGTCCCCAAGTGCCACATCTACATGTATTCAAACACTTCCAAGGATGGTGACTCTACCTCTTCCCTGTAGAGCCTGTGGGAACGCTTGACAAACCCTTTGGGGAAGAAATATTTTCTAATATCCAATCTAAATTTCCCCTGGCATGACTTGAGGCCATTTCCTCTTATCCTATTGCTTGGTATTTGGAAGAGACAAACCCCCACCTGGCTACACCCCCTTTTCAGGCAGCTGGAGAGTGATAAGGTGTCCCCTGAGCCTCCTTTTCTCCAGGCTAAACATCCCCAACTGTTACCCTTCTGTGGACACTATGGCTATTGGTAGACTCCAGCACCAGAAAATATTAAAAAAAATTACACAAAGATATCACACAAAACTCTTTTTGAAATATTACATATTTTTAAAAGACAATCCTACATTTGAAACCAGTTTTGATTTTTCCTTCTATTCTCTCTGTTCTTTCGTAAGCTCAGGCACAGAAGCTGGAAAGGCAGTAAAGCTGCCTTGATTTTGGCTGCTTTATTTTATGACATTTTATTACATGTTCCTCTGTAACACAAAGCCACTGAAACAGGGCCATTTTTTTATAGAGTTGCCACCTGGTAAGCCTGCTTGCTGCTTTGTTTTCCCACCTGTCCTGGTACTCAAATGACCCTTATCATTAGTGCAGCATAAGAGTTAGGAGTGCATGGACTCTATTTCATGTATTCAGGGCAGGTTATGGACTGAGAACAGTCTCCAAGGAAATGTTTCACCCTCACTGATCAACTAGGTGAGCTCCACACAACCCTGTCAGGCCACCCAGGCTCAGGGAAATTTACTGCTCAGCACAAGGGGGGCAAAACTCAGGCCTTGAAAGAAATCCCCTGTTTTTGCTTTGCAGAACAATTCACCAAAGAGCTGCCAAAATTCTTCATTTCCTCATAGTGACAGGGCCTCATCCTTGTCCCCTCACTTGTTTCACAGTGAGGAGGACAGTGCTACATGGGTCAAAGAGCAGGCAACAAGCCAAGGTACCACAGCAAAGTACGTCAAAATGCCAAAGGGTATTAATTGATGGGTGTCTGTAGCAGCTCCTTCTCCTGCTAATGCAGATGCCACTGAGTCTCCAAATGTGGGGAACAGAGGACTAACACACCTCAGAGATGCTGCCACGGTGTAGTTGTATCAGTACAGGATCTCATCTGTAGATACATGGTGGAATTAATTTGTCAGTATATTTAAAGCAGTGTTTCAAGCACCATAAATGAGTACAACAGAAAAGGCACACTTGTCTCTTGTCCAAAGGCCCAGTGAGCTGCCTGAAAGGCCAGCCTAGCCTGGCTAAGCAGTGCCAAAGGGCTCACAGGAGTTACACCCCATAAATCACACTGAACAGAGAACAAATGTTAAT
Organism: Lophotriccus pileatus; assembly: GCA_035583135.1. Classification (NCBI taxonomy): domain Eukaryota; kingdom Metazoa; phylum Chordata; class Aves; order Passeriformes; family Tyrannidae; genus Lophotriccus; species Lophotriccus pileatus. The sequence continues at coordinate 6,720,047 of JAWWES010000035.1, read as the reverse complement.
TTGCTCATGCTAACACACAGGTCTGACTTGCAAAGTGAGATGAATTATCAGCTTTCCAGACTCTGCTGTTAACACTGATAAATCTTAAATAATGAATCACTCAGGACTTGCAGCCCCTTTTAGGAATGGTCTCTTCCTCTTCCTGGGGTTTTGAGACACTCCTGAGGGTATTCCTGCTTCATTTCATTCCTGTGCTCCATAGACAGATCATGGCAACTGCTACTTTACCTACCAGGATCACAAAATCATGATCTCACCTTCTTCACACTGAAATTGTCTTATCTCTGCACTTTCAGCTCACTTTTCAACTCAAACTCTGCTTTGGTAAAGTTAATGAGTATCTGGAAAGGTATCTTTAGTGTTCCAGATTGACTTAATCTTTAAAAGTCCTCAGAACCCGCATGAAAAAAAGTACATTGCAACAGTGCTGAAACCTTTTTAACCATGGAATACAGAATTCTGCTTTAAACTGCTTTAAAAAACCAGCATGAGTTATTGAGAAAAAAATATGTCTAGCAAAACACCAAAAGTGAGGTTTAACAGCAACTAAAGACAGTCTGCTGCCCAAAAAGACCCATAAGGGTGGGAGGGTGGGTGGTTTGGGGGGGTTTTAATACTTCTAGAGAGGTGAAGGTATCAAGAGACTTGATCTGCACCTGAGCTGGTATGAGTTGAAAATACTTCATGCTCAAATCATCATCCCTAAGTCACTTCTGTAATAAAAGAAAATTAACTACAAATATATGAAAAACTTGAATAAGAGAAACAATTAACCAAATTTCACAAAAGAAAGTACAAGTGGTTTCCTTCAAACCACAACTGAGAGCTGAGAGAGCCTATTTGAAAGGACTTATTTAAAGAAAAAAAATAATGGGGGCCCAAGGCACTGGGAGGATAAGGAACATTTGTTCCCAATGCCTCCATAGCTGGGCAGAGGTGGCTCCCACAGCAACGATCTCAGCTGGGCTTGTGTCTCTTCACCACCCAAGCCTTGCCAGCCGTTGCTGTCCTGGCTGTCTGTGCCCCTCCTGCAGTCAGGCACTACTGCTCACCCACGTGGGAACAACAGCTTTACTCATTCACACTCCGAGCTTCTCTGAGCCCTGAAAATAACCCCCTGCTGCCTGCCTGTTTGTCAGCCCTCACAGATTGATTTCTATTTTTTCCTGAGAAGACAGAACTACTTTGTTTTGGGCATGCAACAGGAAACAGCTTTCAGCATTTCTCAAAGTTATCTACATAATATGCTAATAAACAAGATATTTATTCCAATTTCCTGAATCAATGATAATGATAAAAGCTATTACTTCTGAAAGGAGTTATGGTTGTTTCATAACAGGTATTGTTACCAAATAATTTATTTGTCAAACCATCCAATACAATGTAAAAGAGAATAAATTTAGTTCCTAGAATAAATACAGACTATTTCCCATCCCTTATGTTAAGCTTGTTCATTTTGGCTTTCCCTTTATCCTGCATACTCCTCCTCAAACTATTCAATTCTCTGTCAAACACTGTCCTCTCTTCTATTTATCTCTGGTTCTTGAGCTCTGCTTTACATCTTCTGATCATCATCTCATTCAATAAATTTTTTATGCACTGGAACTGCAATTTTAGGATCAGGAGAAGTAGGCATTACCCGTTAGAAATAACCATCTTTCTGGAGGAAAATCTTGCAAACTGATGCTTCAGAATGTGTCTAATTGCATTTATTTATTTTCAAATGTTATTGGGTTTAATTTCAATCAGACCATTCACTCCCATCAACAAAGGTTCCCTCCAATACTGAATTCCCTAAGTCAAACAGCAGCAATTCCAGTCAGTGTCCCCAGCCCACTGCTGGAGCTCCTGATAATCCACACCCCTATGGTCCTACCCTGGTACCATTTGTCCCTTAAACGTCAGAGCCCTTCCTGTTCTCAAGAATACAAGTTGAGTTTTATCACAGAGAATCTCCTTGTGGTTGACAAAAAATTCAGTTAGTAATTCTTTTGCACAGTGAATCGCCACGTACAATAACAAATGATGTGTTTAATCCTTCTAATTTCTACAAAGGCTTTAGGTTTTCACAGATTTGATGTATCAGCAATAGTTTACTCATAGAAGACATCCCCCCATTTGATAGATGTTTTTGTCACACACAGTCTGAGCCCTGGACTCTCCCCCCACACTTGCAGCACATCAGTACAGCCAAACCCTCCTGCCACTCCTTCCTCAAAGCAACACCAGTGGCATCAAAGCCATGCAGCTGGATAAGGTTTTCCTGGGCTCTGCCACCTTTGGTAATGGATAATCTCATTTCTGCTTCCACCACTCAATTTTCTATCACTTTACATGTGTATTTAAGTGTCTCTAAAAACTGAGATGTTTTACTTCACAAATGCCTCAATTAAATAAACATAACAAGATGGCTCATGGGCATTCATCCTGAAAGAAAAACTACAGACCCATGCATAAGGAGAAAATGAGAGAACATCAGGAATAACCTGTTGTGGATTTGGTTAAAGAGTTCACAGTACCTACAGCTGGATGTTATTTGAACAGCTTTTACTCCAATCCTCAGCAATTATAACCACTTAGGAGTTTGATTATAATTTTCTTCCAGAGGTTCATTTTATTACTAGACCCAATTCAATTCATATCCTCCATCACCATCAGGAGACTAGAAATCAGGCACCATTATCATCTCACTTCCAGTTGAGAGAAAAAAACTCACCAATGAGTTTCTTTTTGAATTGTCAAATCATGGTCTTCATTAAAGCCCACTTGGGCTCATCAGTGAGCTTTGGGGTTATTTTAACCCTCATTCCTCTGGGTGCCACTCACACCTGCCAGGGGAAGTATCAAGCAAATCTTTACAGAAGTGACTTTCTGAAAAGAGGAAAAAAAAAAACAAAACAAAACAAAACAAAAAAAACACCCATACCTGAATAAGAAAAGCAAAAAATAAGGATAGCATGCTATGACCAGCTGGTTTTGTTCTGATGTGTTCAGAGTTTAACACCCCTAAACATAAGCCCACGGTCTGTGTAATACCATGTACGTGTTTCAGGATGGGAGTGCTGGGGGAAAACCAGCTATAATCAAATATTTTTTTCCCCTTAAGAATTAACAGAAAATATATATTTACGAAATAAAAACTTCTAAAATTCATCCATCTATCGTGCATGCTTTGTTTTCCTGTCATACTTCAAGTTGTTTATTTGCAGACCTTCAGCTGGATAATTTTCTTTTTTGCATTTGTTTGTTTCTTCTGCTACTCTTGATCAATTAGAAAAGAATCTGGGAAAGACATCACAGTGTGTTTCACCGCTCTTTCAAAGGCCTGTAAAAAAGACTGAAGCACTTTTAGAAAACATAAATGAGTAAATCATACACAATCATCTGGGTTTCAGATGATTTAATGATCAGTTGGGGTGACACAAAAAAAAAAAAAAATCACACTGGCATCTCAAGCAGCACTTGGTAAAAGATGGGGAACGAGATCTTTAGTTCTCAATTCGTTTTCAAATCAGTGCAGAACAGCCAAGGTGATGAACACTCAGAACATAACCTACAGTGCAATGACTTCTCTGTGTCAAAGCACTCCCAGAGTCAACAACTGCTTTGCTCACTTCCGGAAGCGATGCCAGGCTGGTGAAGTGTTTGCCAGGTTGGTGCTCCAGACCTAAGTCAGTCTCAGAAACAACTCATGCAGAGCATAAAACACAGGTTATAAGGAGAGATCAGTGCCCTTCCTTAAAATTGTCATCTAACCCAGAATTACAGGCAAGCTGTACAGACTAATCCCAGTACAGGTTTTTTCACTCTTTAAGATGTTTAAACATCTTGTGTTAACCTGCTATTAAGGGATTTTTACATTAGTACCTCATGACATTTTAATAGAAAATAATAGCATCAAGCAAATACCTGTGTGACTGGGATTTAGAAAGCACAAATATTTGTGCAATGTTCATGTTCAAACATTCTGTGAATTCTGAAATTGCTTCAGAAAGGGGCAGACTGTAATAAAACAAATTTTATTCCTCTGTCGTTCTAAAATAATAGACTGAATATCTTGTAGAAAATATTTGTACTTCTACCATACATATTATTTCAGGAAGAGAAGCTGATAAATGTTTAAGTCATTATCCAGAGAAAAGCAAAAGAACTGCTTTCCTCTATAAGCAGTTGATCAAAAATCTATAGCAATTCCAGCAACAGGAAGAGTCTGTATTCCCACAGACACATTTTTCTTTGTGCAGTATCTACTGAAGACCTTTACAGTTTATCTTTGCACAGAAAATTCGAAGAGAACTCAGAAGTCTGAAGAAATTCTGTGATAAGAACATGTGCTGAACTGACTCACTGGTGACACCAAGATGAAAAAATAACCAGTTTCTAGAAAAACATCCTTGAACTCACAACACAACAAGAATAGACTAAGGAAGCATTAAAAAACCAACAGTGTTACCAGTGGAGGAGAAAAAAAGAAAGAGAAAAGACAGTATTAACAGCAAATCTAGAGCGGAAAAAAATGAATAGGTTTCCTTGCTTTGAGAGCTGTTAAAAAATACATCAATACCTCTAAATTCAATCCATACACACATCAAGGCAGAGAAAGTTTTCTACTTATTCAACAACAGGAAAGGTCACTTACTGAGGTAAAAAGAAAATACCCTGCAAAACACACACTTGAGGAGACAGAATCATTCCTTTTTTGCTTGTCATCTAAGACGTAAACAAACTTTAAAATCAATGAACTGTTCTCAAGTATTAACAAACTGAAACAAGATGTGGCTCCACGTGTCCTAAGGAAATACTGAAAGAATGAGATTACATTTCTATTTTTCTTTTTTATTTGTGAACTTTGAGCATAGAACATCACATTGCACAGTCCCAGGTGTCCTCCAGAGCCTCTGAACCCAAACACCTCCAGACAGGCACGTCCAAAACAAGGTGGCCGAGTTACCTGCCAGTGATCAGAGCTCTGGCTTTGGTTTGACTCCTTTCATTCATTCCCTTTGTGCACTTGAAGCAACAACCTTGTATTAGTCTTTCCACACTCCCCATCCAGCAAGAACTTCTAATCTTTAAGAGATGGTGCTGTTAGAGCTGGGTGTGATTGCTCTTCTCACAATGGAAGATACAATTAGAGAAAGAATTTATTCTACAGTAATTTCTTCAGTAATTACTTGTGCAAAGTATGTTTTTCTGTAGTTGAAGTTCTACAGCGTACAGTTATTTATTAATACATCATTTATTATGGCATTTCACATCTTAATTTTATTACTTTCCTTCAATACAATGTTTTCACAGTCACATTTTTAATTCTTTTTAATGGTCAAGAGATCCTGAAAGTTTCAGGGCAAGTTATAAGCATTCAAAGAGAAAAGCATGCTGTAAACAGAATAAAACCTGAGGAGAAGACAGAGCAGGGCAGCTACTAACAGGAACAGAGACACAACCTTTTACCTCTCCAGAGGTAGAAAGTAGCCCATATGTAAATCAAGGAAATATTCTCTTATATTTCCCTACTTTATGCAGCCATTCAGCTACAAAGAACACTTAAACACTCCTAAATAGCATTCTTGCCCTCTAACAACTATTCCCAACAGAACAGTAAAATGAATCACAATGTCTTTGGAGAACAAATTAAAAGGAGGTCCCGAAGGACCCATTTGCTTGGTTTTTCCCTAGCCAGAAAGCACAGAACAGAGCCAGAAAGCTGTTGTTTTCCACACAAGCACTTTTCCTGAGAAAATAATTTTTCTAGGTGTTGAAAAGCTTCTCATAAAATTACTGCATATCGGTCTGGAGAGGACAATATTGCACAAGAAGACTACAGAAAGCAGGCAAGCACAACTCTGGCAAATAGCCAGACAGTGGAGCAAGGAGTAGTTGGCTACTGAGAGGGAAAATTCAGGAGGAGAGGCAAGAGAGGTGTAAAAGGAGGAAAACGGGAAAGAAGAGACTAGTCTTCTAATGCTGTGCTTTCAAAGGGGCATCAGAGGAAGCCACCACCTTACCTAGAGAGCCTACAAGGAACCTGGAGAGGGACTTTTGATGAGAGCACATAGAGATAGGACAAAGGGCAATGGCTTTAAACTGAGGAAAGGCAGGTTTAGCTTAGAAGTTAGGAAGAGATTCTTCCCTGTGAGGGTGGGGAGGCCTGTTGCCCCGAGAAGCTGTGGCTGCTCCATCCCTGGAAGTGTTCAAGGCCAGGTTGGATCGGGCTTTGGGCAACCTGGTTTAGTTGAAAGTGTCCCTGCCCATGGCAGGAGGTTGGAGCTGGATGGTCTCTAAGAGTCTAACCCAGGCCATTCTATGACTCCATGAGAAGGGCAGAATGGAAACAGACCCAGCACTGTGGAAGCAACTGCTCAGCAGTTCTCAGGCACTGGTGTGCTGCTGACACCCTTTGCATCACCAATGGCACAACACCAGCTGATGTGGAGAAAAGCAATTCCATCCCCTCCAGCTCCAGTACAGTGGGATCCTGCACTGCTCCAGCCTCACATATCTCCCACAGGCTCGTCCATCAAATCCCAGGAAAGGCTGTCAGGGACTCATGCCTGGGGACACTTAGTTTGATTTTAGTGAGAGTAGACAACTGAGTTTAGGAATGAATACTGTTGTGCTCATAATAAGAAAAGAGCATCCTGAAGGTTATGTTTTCTGCTGTTCTGCAATTGTAGGTCAGCTGAAAACATTGCCAAGAGCAGCTGAAACCAGAGAGTGTTGCTAGATTTTTGTGCAGAGTCCCTGGGATTTCAGAGGGTAACTTTGAGACATTAAGTATTTAAAAGACACCTGCAAATAGTTTGAAGACATCTTTTAGGTACCACTTACGAAAAAAGTGAAAAGTACCACTTATGAAAAGAGAAGTATATATATTTGATAATCTTTTTATTTACAATTTTATTTTTCTTTGTATCAAATCCTGACAACAGTGAGAAAGACTTAGCTAAAGAGTATTACCTGCCACCCAGAAAGAAAACCTTTCCCCACTTTCAATTGTAAATGACTTTCATAATTGCAACTGAGTCTCTCATTTTTTCTCTAACATGACCTACTCTGTGAAAATCAATATCTCATTATCCAAGCCATAAGGTGAAGCAATTTCAGATCAGACTGCACAGCGAGTCTGTCCTCCCTGCTTCTCTGGAATCAGATGAACACAGTGAACCTTGATTCAGTGGGAGTTTTGCCAATTGACTTAATGTAGAGTTATTTAATAACACTCTGTGTTTCATTCAGAGGAGGCATAAATTTAAATAACCCAAATCATCTATAATGAAAATATCCTATTCAGTTGGCTTGTGCCACAATTATGGGGACTTTTTGCTTCTTTCCAATAACTGCTGGAATATGTTATTGCTCAAATTATTTCAAAGCAAGCATTGCTTTGAGCTACAGCATCACCAACTAAAATAAAACTTTACTTGGAAGGTGTTCTAAGAACATGAACCAGTGGCAGACATACCATGCATTTTGCTCCCTTCCCAAACATTTCAAACTCAACATCATCTCCTTAGAGGTGATCAGAAGATTTGGCAATGGAAGATACCACTTCACACTCAGTTTACTTAATCTTTTACCTTGCGAACACAGAACAAAGCAGAACAAATATAGCCAAGGGAACTGAAGGCACTCCTGGTTTCTGTTAGCACAGACTCGTGTAACCCTTCCCTTCATCTCCCTGATAAGCACACAGTTGCATTTAGTGCCATGATTAATTCTGCTTAGAAATTGGCCTGCATTCCCAGATAATAATATATCCAGACACACCACTAACTTTGAGCTAATTTCAATTTCTTTTTATTTTAGATTCTTGGTGCAAGCCTCTCCCATACACTTGGATACCTTCAAGTAAGCTAGTCCTCTTGATTCCTTTTGAAGTCGATGGACAGAAGTGTAGTACTCACCTAGGCTGTTTTAGATGTCAGGATGGGATGAAAGGAGGCCTGTCTATTAATTATGAAGGCAATCACCTGCCTAGTTTAAATGGGGATACCTACATCTACAGACACAAGACTCTCACCTAAATCTCATTTTTCCTCAGAGGAGTGAAATCCGTAACAAAAGGCTCATTCTCTGGGTCTGTCAGAGCTTGGACATGCTCACTGTGTGTTCCCACTGACATTCAGAGTCTTGGCTGGGCACTGCTGGCAATGCAACCTCACAGCCAAACTCCCACATGCAGCCTCCAAAACTCCAAGGTCAAAGAGCAAATCATTTCGTTTTACGATGGGCTTTTGTCACATGCCTTTGTTTCCAAACGCGTTTTGTTTTACTGTGCCACTGATTTCCCAGCAGGTACCTGCAGTGATGGCAAAAGGTTCTGTGCTGAGAACATGTGTAAATATCAATAAATATTATTTTCCTTCAGCAAGGATATTATCCAAGCACTGCAATCATCTGATCACAGTTAGACTTCCTCCCTTTAGATTTAACTATTTACCCCCTTGTCTGTACAGTCTTTATGCATATTTTTAGAACAGCAAAAAAATAAGAAGGAACATAAGCTTAGGGATGATGTGATTACTCCTATTTGCTCAGGGAACACACATTTCCTTTTTACAATGGGATTTCCAAGAGGCTTTTAACAGACACTGGACCTTCATTCAGCATACAAAACAGGACCAAATGCACAGTCTAGTGCAGGATGTATAAACAATCCTGCAGACCATATTTTTTACTGAATGAGATGCCCAGGAGGGGCTTGAAGAAGCCTAATTCCTGCCACAGTGAAGCTCTGCAAATACAGGGCACTACAGACAAGACAAGAGCTAAATACAACAGACAGAACGGGCAACACAGAAACCAGCACTGCAAAACTGCACAAATTCCACAGAAGCGAGAATACTGTCTTCAGTTTGGGAGGAAGCAGAAGCATGAAATAAAAGAAATATTAGCGAATAATCTCAGTACTTTCCTTCTTTTATTTTCAGCAAGGCAAAATCAGCACAAAGAGGGGAGAAAGAAGAACTCAGTACATTGTATCGAGCCATTTCAGCACTAAAACCTCAGTGCAGCTCGGCTGTATCCATGAAATCTGTGCTACTGATACTTGAGGATTTCTGTAAAATTAACTTGACCTTGAGAGCAGGTTAATGCTGGTGTTCACCTGTTTGCCAGCCAAATTACAGTTGGTAGGATACCTCCTTGTTGCTTTAAAATGATGGCCAGAGGGCAGGTGCAAAGCAAGCACTCTCAGCACACCCAAAAGAGCTCTCATATTTATGGACTGTCAACCTCACACCTTTCTAGAATTCAAAGGTGTTTTAAAAGATAGGCTTAAGCAACTCTTTCTGAAAGGGCAAGGTGAAAAACTAGGATTATATTTTTCTACAGGCCTCTCCCGTACCTCTGTTTTTAGAGCTCTTCCCATGTCCACACCTCAAAGCCACGCTCCTCTCCAGGCAGGGGACTGAAGAATTGGTATTTTCTGCATGCTCTCCCTATCCTGGGAAGTAACGATGTGCAATTAAGACAGGAAATTGAGTTCTCACAAGAAATATACTCTAAATTGCTTGAGAAGGTTAAAGCAGTAGTTAAAGAGAAAATAACAAATATTTTCTACTTCAACATAATCCACAACACAAAAAGTTTCTGCAAGTTCAAAGATGTCATTCAAAGGCATTAAAGCACCAATGTGATTAACTGATGCCATTAAGCAAGTACAAACATTTCACAGAGCAGTGACAACATCTGTGCATTTCGTCATGCTCAGCAAACAGGTTTAACCAACCATCACAAAAACCCAAAGTGGCATTTATTGATAGTTGGTTCTTTTATTCCTCGAGTTTGTAATAGAAAACATAATTGGTATCTATTATTTATTGGACCATACCTGGGGTGTTTTTTGAACTCGCTGGAGTTTATTTCAAAAGCTTGTTTACCTAAACATCAAACTTCAAATTTCCCAAAAACTGCAAACACACAGAGGAAATTTAATCAGAACCTTACCAGCCTCAGCTCTTCTGAAAACCTTTCTAATTATCTTTAGATCAGGTTTTTCTGCTGCTAAATTAGTTCCCCCTGGATAGAACAGGAAGACAGCTTAAACCAAGCAGATGGGTGGTTTGAGAGTTAATCTACAAAAAAAATCAGTGTCATGATGGACTCCACGACTACTGCTTGCCTACAAGTGTAGGTAGAATCTAATTTGAAGACTTGTGGTTTTGATTCCTTTAGTTCTTCAGGAACATTTCAGGAAGAATAGAGCAACTGGAGTAGAAAGGATGAGCAAAATCACTAGCTGACCACAAAGAAAAGAAATGAAAATAAATCCAGAGGAAGGTGTCTTTAAAAATGTAAAAAGGTAAATATCCTGTAATGTACTTATTCAGACTCAGACTGGTAAGTCTTCACATTTCAGATCTGAGGCAGCTTCCTCTCACATCCCACTTTTACAGCATATTGGACCTTTTCTGCCCTGTCAAGTGAGGTGATACTCCATGGACTGTTCCTGACATGTTTGGAGCCAGTAACCTTTTACCAAGTGACCTCAAATCAAAGATAACTCTCTCCATAAACACTGAGAATGAAGTGTTCTTTAGAACAAAAAAAATTATCTCAACGTTCCAAATTTAAACTGTCTTCTCATTTTGGTGCAGAGCCTCTGCCTCCAGTGCATGAACATTCCTGTATGAACTCTGACTATCGCTTTCAGGACTCCATGTATCCATCTCCTTTCCTTTTCTCAGAGCTTCCTGTACAGATAAACAGGAACTCGGATTTTTAAAACCATACATTCAAATGAGGGAGAGACAGCAGTTGGTTCATGAGAATTTCCCACAAATAACCAACCTGTGAAGCAGCACATGGAGACAGGGCACAAATCCGTGGTTACTCCCAGCAAACTCATCTGACATAAGGCAGTGACGGTGTCCCCTCCCAGCTCCTGTGCCCCCCTTGCCTCCTCACTGGTGACATGGAATGAGAACTGAAAGGCTTTGGTGTGGTATAAGCCCTGCACAGCAACAACCAGAGTGTTACCAACATAATTTTCATCCTAAATCCAAAACACAGCGCTCTCCAGCTGCTGGGAGTAAATTTAACTCTATCCCAGTGAAAGCCAAGACACGTGTTGATCTGCAGCTCAGTCCTCAGGAAGACACCCCCCCCATGTCAGAGCAGCAGCACAAGCAGGGTGGAACAGCAGCTCACAAGGTCTTCCCATTCAATGTTATTTTATCATCTTAATCTTTTTATGTAGCAAGAGAAATGAACCAGTGTGCCACAGTGTTATTAAACAACTTCAACCTTGAACCAACAAGTTCAAGGCCCTTGAACAATGTCAGGCTATAACCAGCTAACTCTGAGAGCAAAGATTCACAGCATTCCTCAGGTGGAGAAGAAGACCCACAAATATTCCCAGCTCCACTTTAGTCTCTGCAGGTTATTCTGCTTCTGGAGCAATTTGGGACATAAAAGCCTGTGCAGCCTCTATCTGGATACCTACAAATGCTGACAATCGAAGGGGAAGGAGAAATAGGCCAGAAGGTTATTTTTCTTTTGTAACTGAAAGAATTCTTCTCACGTAGACCTTGAAGCTATTAAAAAAATTTAGGAGAATGAACATTTAACCTGACTTTCAGGCAAAGCTATAGCTACAGTTTATACCACTTGTACCTGCAAGGTGTGAATTTAGCAAGGATTGTAACTCTTGCTTCTGTATGTGGGTACAGATTAGAATGAGAATTAACACGATCTCCAGTTATTATCTAGAACATGTCATACTGAAAATTAAATCCAGGTTTTTCCCTAAGGTTATAGAACATTAATTACTATCTGGCACTACTTGCTTCATAAAAATAAAAAAAGAAACAAAACAACAAAAAAAAAAGCCAACACAAACAAACTAGAAGAAACTGTCAGTAATGCTTTAGGACTCACTGGTATCAAGAACCACAAAAAAAAGCTATTACTGTTGTCACTGCCACATTTTTTTCTTGTGCAACCTAGAAAGTAACTCCCAAGTTGAACATCTCTAAAGTAATCCAGTTCAGTTTCAGACTTAAACTTGCAGCTTCATTTTCTCTGACAAAGAATGAAAATTGCTTCCTCCTGCACATTTCTGGGAGTCATCAAGAAGAAAGGCCCCTCTACACCACACTTTTCATCATTATGCTTTTTCAGCACATGGAGAATCTCTGTTTCAGTTTGCCCCCTTGTTTATTGCTGAGCAAATCCCAGCACTGCACAGGCTGTACATCTGTAACACCAAACCTCCCTCTCTGGCCGGCGCTGCTCGAGAAGATGTACGAGCAAAAAGGTCGGGCATAAATGTTCACACACAGCAAATTCCAGGCCATAACTCAGACTCATTCCAACCACTAAACGTGTCTCCCTGCACAACAATTCCAAGCGAAATTACCTGACAGGGAATCTGTGCCCTCCCAAACGTGAGCTCTCACCACAGACCACATATTTCAGGTGTCAACCTCCTGGACAGTGAATATTTCATACACTTGTTAGAGCCCACAGTTCCCAGAATCCACGGCTTAATATCTCTGCTTCAGAAAATTACAGGTTTGAACCTCAAGTTGCAACCAAAGTTGTCCAAAGAGTGGGCAGAGACCAATTTGTACTTGGCAGTGAGGCACTGTTTGGGAGCACTGACTGCTGCCAGCTGTTGGGCTGCCTCTGATAACAGCGGGGTGATGTGAAGATTTAAGTTTATACAATGCTCAGAAGGAAGGTGGAAAAAAAGAGCAAAATCCAGTTATGCTCAGTTCAACCCCACTACATCCACACCATTACTGAGGGCACTGAAATGCCAGCGTATTATGACACTCTGCAAATCAGTCTCACTTATTAACTGATGCAAGAAGGAAAAAGCTGGTACCATTTCAGGTAATATATTGCTCATTTATGATGCATTTGCCTTCATAACCTCACAGAATGGAGAGATATGGGTTTGCTCTGAATGTGATGTGAAACTGATTGATTAATGCCAACAGTAAAATTATTTCTGCCCTACTCACCAGCACCTAGAACACACCTGCTGGCAGAATATATTATTTCTTACATTTCAACAGTTTTTAAATCAAATCCATATAGTTTCAATGCTAGAATTACTTCAGAACTATTTTGCAAAACATATCAAACAGGACACTTCTGCTAAGCGGAATTTTCCACTGTTTTTGTTTCATCAAAAGCCCCAAAACAGAGTGTAGAGCAGTGTGTATTCTCAGTTAACTTCTAGCAGAATTAATGCCAATTCTTCATTCTGTCTGCCATCACCATTAATAAATTATCAGTCCTCATAACTATGTGAATCTATTTCAGCTCATTAGCTTATTTTGAGAACACTATTAATAATAGAATTTTTCATAAAAAATAAATAGAAATAAAATCTTTTAGATTCCAGTTTAAGATTTGGATACAGAATCCAGTGGGATATATCCTTCTGCTCAGTATCTAAATTCCCATTAACGCTAAGAGTATTTAATATTAATAATTCTGAGTGAGTATGGAAAAAATCAGGTAAGCTTGAGTAGGCTTAAGGAAGTCTCAAGTCTCTGGTGAATTAGCTGCAGGAATTGGTAGTTGACTACTTTCAGTTAGTATTTCTTTTATGTTTAGTTTGCAATTTTGCATCCCCACCCTTCCACATTAGATTTCTGGCAAAAGAATATTCTGCCAGCGGAACACAGTGTTTATATGTCACAGGACTGTAAACCCAAAGGGAGACAAGGATCAGGCATTTAAATAACAAATCTTACATTTCTGCAGGTTTGATTTTGGATGGCAAGTTGTCTCTAATAGTCTTGGATCAAGTATTGCAAAAGGTCACTGTAATCAGGGTAAGTTTTATTGGCAGTCAACTACCAAGAAAGGCATAACTGGAATTTACACTGTAAGCATAACTACTGTGATTTAGCAATATATTCCAAGATTTCACATTTTCCTGAGACTATCTTAGAGCAGCACTTAGATTTAGCATGGAAGTTGCTGCTAGACGCAGAAAAACACGGGATCAGTTTTCATCTTTATGGATTTGGAGAAGAACGTAGGTGGATGGAGATATCTGACGTGAAACAACACTACCCATATAAAATGTGACATCTGCTTTCCAGTTTTCCTGTCTCTGTTTCACAGCTATTAGTTTCTGAACTAGAAGATTAGACTTTTGATACTAGTTCAAATATTTAACCTTGTTATAAGACTCCCTGGGACAGTCCTAAGGATTAACCCCACACGGGGGCTGGGATGTTATCCTCTCATGTGCTTTATACACCTAGCATGAAAGAGCTTCTGAGTGAAAAACATTAATCCCCTCTCTTGACCTGCAGTACTCTGAGCCCAGCAAAGCAATGAGCGCCTGGGGAGGGATGTGTCATATCAAACACACACAAAGATCTGCTTGGTTTGACTCACCCTTCGTGATGTCACCGTTTTCAGCCTACACACTTCAAGCTGAGCTTCATCAGGCACGTCTTTTATAGGTGCACGAATTACATTTCTGATGAGCTAAGCAGCAAGAATGGCTCAGAGTGACGCAGGGACAGGTTTCTACTTATAAACTTATGTACAACTGCGATTCCATCTGGGAGTCTAACAGATGACGAACAGGAAAACAGGGCGCGAATATAAACATATTCTATTTGAAATGGCAACACCTTGGCATGGGTTTGGGTTCTTTTAAATGCAGAAAGCAGTTTACCATAACACTGGTGCATCTTTTATGATGATTTACACTCAGCTTTCCATCAGCCATCCAGCACATTTCAGACACTTGCCTGAAGTCACAAGGTTGCTCAGAAAGTTCATCGCAGCTAAGCATAATTTATATTCTGCAGAAAAATTAAAGTGAGTTACTTTTTGTTATGCTAATGTCAGACAACCTTTCAAATATAAAATATTAACAATTTCAAAGCAACCAAGCAACTCACACCAAATCCAGGTGGGTGTGACAGCTGCCATAATGAATAAATGAGCTGGCTTTCTGCAAGATGCCTTAGGGAGTTCCATGTACAGTTTATACACGATGGGTTTGGGGTTTGCTGCACAATTCCATGCTTGGTTAGAGATGATCAGATGTTTAGTCTGTGGTGCTTCAAAATCTCTGCAAAGAAATCCATTACTTGTCATCTGCAGATGTTCCTTTCTTTCCTCCATGGCTTTTTATTTGGCCCTCTAATTTTTCCCAGTGCTCTCCCTCTTCCCATGCTTGATTTCAGAGGACAAAGTGTGACTTGAGCAGCTCAGAAATTAGTCATGCAGCTCAAGTGGAGGATGTAGTAGAATGATAAGGATTTCTCATCTTCCTTTCCCTTTGCAAACTGCCCATCATAGACTGAATCAGCAAGACTTGACAGCTCTCATCGTAATTTTTTTTTCTACTACAGGATTCTGTTCCAAAAAGTCTTCATCCCACTGAATGAGACACACAGCCTGCCTAAGCTGACAATTAGGAAGTCTAGTGTTCAGGCAGACAACTTGTTTTAACTCCATCCTGGAATGCGCAGTTTCAAACGGTGCATCATTTCCCCACAGCGTGGCTCCAACGCTGCCTCCAGGGGCAAGCACATCCCACCTGCCTTGTGTTAGTAACAGCTGTAGGCATTTCACCCTCTTTTTCCCCACACATTTCAAAATGAATGCACCAAACCTACCAGTCTCATTCTTCCAATGTTATCTGGCATTTCATGAAATCACCAAGGCCACTAAAAGGTGCCCTCAGGCTTCTCAACTTTTGTTTCTTGCTTTTGATCAAGAACACCACAGACAGCGTGCTAAGCCAAGACACAGTATTAACCCGAAGTTATCTGCTGCCTTCTGCCCTTTTTATATATTTTTCTCTTTGCTATTTAGTCACTTGCTCTACGTAGTTCTTCAGGAATACAAAAACAACTGAAAGTTTCTGTTTTCCCTGTTCAGCTGGCTCTTTCTTCTGCCTTTTCTTTCTGCTATCAGTTTCTAACATCTCACCCCTATGTGCACTCACATCCCCTTAAAAGGAGTATTTAAAATGTCCCACTTGGCTAGAGATGGTCCTATCTTCATCTTCTGCAACATCATGCATCACTAAGAAAGAGTTCATCTTCACATGGTGGCCAAGCTTCTATGCACCAGCACAGCCCAGGCTGAGGCAGTGGAGTGATGTCTGTGTCTCTCAGAGCACCCATTCCCTGTGGATACAGGGAAACCCAGTTTCAGAGGAGCCGAGTTGCTTGGGAACAGCTGATTCCCATCACAAAAGATATTGCAGCAAACCTGCCAGGAGAGCCATGAAAATCTCGTGCTACAGGGACAAGACAGTGTAAATATCACGATGGGTACACTGTTGTACTTGTAAGACAAATAGAGGAAAATTAGCTTTCCGTGATAAACTGCGGAGAAAGGAAGATATCATTACTGAGGAGGCTGAGAGCACACTGTACATGAGCATCCACTGTTTTACCAGCTAAGATAATCTCATTACATTTCTCACAGGAGAACAGCAGTAAACCTTTTCTGTTGGAGCACCTGGCTACATTTATTGTTGACATTTTAAACCCTAATGCATTTTTACATATCAGCACAGATGGTGCTCAGATAAACCTTCTCCCCATGGCCCTGACTAAGAACCAGTTATGCTCCATTCAACCCACAGATCCAGAATAAACAAAGTTCAGGAGGTGTGCACCTCCTGGTGTGCCAGGGAGGAGACAAATACCTGGAAGTCAATGGGAGCCATGAACTAAATGAGAAGCTGTTTCTGGGATTCAACATTGGTCACTGGCAGAAGCACTAACAACCCTGCTAGGCAATATGAACTGAGTAACTCTTGGCTGCTGCTCTGGCATAAGTCAGTGGCAGGATGTTGGTGGATTGTTGAAGGCAGTGGACAGCACTGGGATAATGTCTCACTTGGGCTGGCGAGCAAAGCCACCAGGCAGCACTAAAGTTTTCAGGAAATTAGGGACAGAAAGAAGAAAAAAACCTCCAACATCTCCATAAAACCAGCACCCTATCCCAGCGAATTCACATGCACTTCACAGATCTGAGTTCTTTAAAACAGTTACTACAACAAGACACATACAAACTTTTAACTGGAACTCCCTATATACTCACAGCCTGCTGACCTCGCTAAATTAAGCCAGCTTTGAGGTTGCAAGACAAGCTTTTGCTCAAAGCACACCACAGGCTGATGGTTTGGCAGCTCCAAAGTGCCACTATTCCCCAGCACTCACCAAATTCCACCCACTGCAAAGTAATGTCTGGGGTAAACCACAGGGAGTTAGAACACCTGCAAAGAGGTGCTTAAGAGCACCTTAGAGCACCTTTCCAGATGCTAATGGCACTAGGAGGATTTTTACAGGTTTCTTTTTACAGAAAATCTTGGAGTTTGTTATTATTTCCAGATAACTTGCTGGGTAACATGGGCAGGATCAGCCCAGAAGAGTCTGCAAAAAATGCAAAGTGAGAACTCAGTTGTTTGAATCTGAGCTGCCTCATCTGGAAAGGAAAGCTCCAGAGACAGCAACTCACAGTCCAGCCTTTCAGAGTGCCAGGAGCCTAAAGCAGTTGAAGACCAGCAACATTATTGATTAGCTTCGTGGTTTGTACTTCAGTGCAACTTTCCCAAAGACAGTTTTCCCAAAAATGTGACAGCACTGCTGACCTTTACAGCGCCTGTCTTACCAGCAATCATTTACAAGTGGGAAGGTCTGTTTGTTTCAATTTTTCTACCATATTTGTCCACAAATACCTGCCTCACTAATCCATGCACTTACCACAGCCCAGACCCATGTCTTTGCACTGCTTTGCACCTGATCTACAGCAGAGCAGTCCCAGCCACAGAAAGCAGAATGAACAGAGGTCCCCCTCCTGCAAATCACTGCTCCTTCCTCAGCTCCTTCTACATGTGACAGGGCTGCTTTTCTTCACACTGATGTTTAATATTGCATGAAGTGTTAGATAGAAGTATTTTCTTTCTAATTCAAACTAAGATATTTTTATTATGGCATAACCTTGTATGACACTTTAATTTCCAAAGTATGCAGATACACAGACCTTCACATTCAAGGGCTTAGGAGCAAAACAACCAAGTATATAAATAACATTATTTAAACCTGTCTTGTTTCTGCTTCTCTGCCTCCAAAATCAGTAACTGATACACTTTATGCAGTTACAGTGGAAAAGGATGATGTTTCTAAAGGCCTTTACAAATGAAGGGTGTTACAAAATAGTTCTGCATTGTTTGGCTCTGAAGCTGTTTCAGCCTGTCCTGCTCTGAGGCTTCTCAGAGAAGGCATTTTCCTGAGTACCCAGAAAGCACATTTCTCACTTTCAAAATCTGGCAAGGTCCTCAGCTGACAAACCCATCCTCATAGGTGCTGCTGAGAGTGGGGTAATGTTTGCACACATACTTAACATCTTCAGTGAATGCACCTCTACTAAATTAAGGGTGCTTTTATCTTTTATGTTGCTTTAGTTGGTTCCAAGAGCCAAAGGTAACATGTTCTTTCTCAACTCCACATTCTGTTTGCAAGTTCTGAGAACAGATACAGGTGGTTACCCAGAAAATTTTAGGTACTCAGATTACTAAATTTCCCTGCAACCATTTTGGCAATAGTAAAAATGTATACATGAACCAAGAAACCCATCAAAATCAGAAAGTTTTCATCTGTTTAAATTATGAATAAATACTTTCTTTACTCACTGTTATCAAGACAAAAAGCAGATTACACTTTTTAAGAAGGAGGTTTTAGATATTGTAAAATAAAAACGAAAACCACAATCCCAAACAAAAAAATCCAAACAATCCAAATAAACCAACAAACCCAAAAACCACGTGAGAAGGGAAACTTGAAAATTTTAATCAAGTATAATCATCTCATTTGCATATTTACACATGAGAGGACATGAATATGCAACTCCAGAAGCTCCTGAAAATAAAAACTGCTGGATAACAAACTACATTTATTTAACACACTTACTACCCTTTGTGTTGCTTTATTTGTTAAGAAAATAAGCTCACCATTCAAGGTCACAATAAATGCCTCCAACCTAATCCACTAAAATGGGATCACAGGAATAAACAGCCTTCACTGACACCTGTTTCTGATGCATGATTCAGTTGCTTATGCTTTTTAAAAATATAGATTTGACTTACTTTAGATTCAATTTAATTTTTAAGCAGTCCCATCTTTTCCCTATGTGTTCAACAAGGTGACTCTGTGACACTGGGGTAAAAGCAAAGCAAGCTTTACTACCAAGCAGCAGAGCAGATGTTTGGAGAAAACAGAAGCCTTGGAGTGGCAGGAGGAGGAACAACCTTCCTCAATCCATGCTACAATCCACGTAGCATGGATTATGGCAGCAGCACTGGCTGTCCTTTACCTTCCCACATGCTCAAAGCTGGTGTGTATCACTCCAGCAGCAGTTACACTGACTGGCATCAATGAGAGCTCTCTTCCAGGCAGCCACCAACTGCAAGAGCTATTTCTGTCTGGAGAGCTGCTCACACAGCAGCAGCAAGAGCAAAGTGAGTCACCACCTCTAACAGGCAATGTCATGAGAAATATCTTCAACTTGCAGAGCCTGGATTTGCCCAACTCAACCAGTACTGCTATTCAAGGCTCTATCTCCTTTCTTCTTTTATTTTTCATAGGAATGTTTTCCTTGCAAAATCCTGTGGCCTAGGAATACAATGCAAAGACTTGTGGGTGAATATTCCCTGTTTTGAACTGATAGTTTAAAACAACCAGGCCAATTCCATACTGAATAAGGAAGAAGTCAGTTGTTTTCCTATTACTTTAATTTTTTTGCTATGACAGCCCATGATCTGTATCCCTTCCCTTGAGGAATATTTTGTCCCTGAATTCCAGGTTTCCTTCCACTGGGTCACCAGATCATTACGCTTTATAGTCACCCCCACACACTCCCAGTTTGACCACAACTCAGTTCTTTTTCACCTCCATGACCCACAGCCATCCCAGTCGGCCCCAGCAGTGACTCTGCACAGCCCTGTCCACAGCTCCTGGAACCACTAGAGTGCACCCCAGCTCATTGCCAGCACTTCTCTTGCCCAAGGATTTCAAAAGTGAGCACTTGACTGGATGAAACTTTTGGCAGAAGCAGCTTATGGTAAACCCCCCTCTCTGTTCTTCCCCGTGTGCCTTCCTCAGGCTCAGAAGAGTTTTCTGAGACTTTCAATCTCCACCAAGCAAGACCCTGAGCAACCAAATCTCATCTTAAAGTTCATCATGCTCAGTTTTAAGGAGGGGCTGCACTTAATTCTTTCAAGCCCACGTTACTCCACACAACGAACAAATCCTCTTCAGATAGCAGGGGAGGAGCCAAGAATCCACTTTAAATGAGACAGGAGCTGGCAGCGTGTGCAGAGACAGGGGATTGCCTGCCTGGTGGCAGACTGCACACCCACCCCTGACGGGGAGGCAGCCAGGGCTGTGCTGTGCCACTGCAGGCACTGCCTGCCCTCCCCTGCAAACAGGTCACACAGCCCAGCTCCCAAGGCTTTCAGGGACCCCCAAAGATAATATACTTCAAGCATATAGTGTTATTTTTCTTTCCAATTTGATGGCCAGCTGAGAAATCGAATTTTTTTTAAAACATAAGCATCGCTAGAGAAAACTAACTACCTTAAGTATTTGACAGCTTTCTTTTAAAAATAAATGCATTTGTGAATACAGCCAACCTTCAAGGCTGGATAGGAAGAGGTATTATCAGCTGTGATTGCCAATGGTGCAACAAATCCCTAAGAAACCTTGTTTAAAACCTTTGATCAATTCCTTTTCCTTAATGGTTGCACAGAGACTCATCAGACTGCCTTTCCTTGCAAGAGAATTTGACTTTTGCGTGTGAGGTTGAAGACATTCAAAGTTCACTACCTCTCTCATTTCTCCACTGGCAATTAACAGATAGTGGTTATGTACCACTAGTTTGGTGCCAACATTTTCAGAGCCTAATGTTATCCAGCAACAGCAATGAGGTCAGGAAACTAGTTCAGATACATTACTTTCTAGTATCTTCCTGATCCTTAAACTTACTGATGCCAATTAGTAAAGTACTAATGAACCTCTACCCATATTGAATGGCTGCTGCAATTCAGTTGCAAAACAAGCCATTTCCAATCCTAACTCTCTAAGAAAAAGTGAATTGGATCATGATATGCATGCCAGTTAATGAGTATTTAATGTAGATCTTGCTGCAGGGTGCTCAAGTGGGTCACAACCAGGTAATTGCACTGGCACTTTATTGCAGCCAATCTTTAGAGTATTGATAGGCTGGATTGTAACAGTTCTTGTACACACAGCTCATGGTAGTGAGTGCTCCACTTCTCACTTCACAGTTCTGCATACTGAGGATTGACTGCCAGCAGCCTTGTGTGACTGGAGTCTCTATTTGGTACTACTGAACTCAAAAATCAAACTGCAGGGAAGATTTTCAGCAGTATTAGTGTCTGCTTTCATAGCATCCTATTACCCTTTTGGTTGAAAGCTACCTCTGGAAATTGTCTGGTCTAACCCACCTTTTTAATAACACAACTTCACAGAAGATATTAACAGCAGACAGACTAGGGGAAAATTCAAATCATGGAAGACATTTACATATTTAATCATGGTATCTATTTTACATGGCCCTAGTTCTCTGTCACAAAAGCCAGTGTTTCCTTTTCATCAGAACACAGGGCTTTGTTCACACATTATTGAAATGCACTTCTGTGCCTGGTGCAAACAGGGATGACCCTGGTAACACTGAAGAGCTGAACTCCTCTTTCAACCTGATCAAAATTTAACTACAACTATTCAAAGTACATCACATTAGATGAGAACTGAGAAGGCTGTCCCTTTGCTTGTGTCACTAAACAGTGACTTTCACTCCCACTTCCTTTCCTTGATGTGTCAGTTTATTAATTGCGGTAAAAAATAAGAAGCAATTACCATGAAACTCAAAAAGGCACTGCCAGTGAGAGGTTCCAGGCTGTGCAGTGCTGAACAGTGTTCCAGAGAAACACTTCAGGTGAATGGAAGAGCCTCACTGCCATTTTTAGACATCCAAACAGAGCTTTGAATCGAAGGACTCCCCTTAGAGATCAGTGAAGGTTAAAATAGGAATCTGTTCAAGAACAGATAAAACCTTACCTGGATTAGAAAAGGACAACCACTGTAGATCTAGGGCTGTCATCAGGAATACTGATACTTCAGAATTCAAAAAGTCAATTGATAAGATTACAATAAAATAATAGTTTCCAAACTGCTCCCTTGGATAATAGTCACATTGTAAGAAAACAGACCCCAGGACATGTAAGACTCTACCTGGGAGTCTCTCTGTTGGAGAATTTCTAATTTCATCTTTTATGAATTTTGTTTTGTGTAACCTTAGTGTGCAACACAATTTGATCTAAATTCTCCTGGATCCAAAGAGTTTCTCCCTGAACAGATTGTATAAGCCTCAAAAAAGCCATACCAGATCCTGTTCAGCATCCAAGAACTTTCTTTGGGATCCAACACACGACTGCAGTAAGAACTTCTCAAAATCCCCACAATGTACCACTAATAGAGCAACTAATTGGGGATGTTTTCCAAGATCAAGGAATTCTGGATGTTCAGCTGTTCAGTAACACACAAGGAGATTTCATCCAATTCCATACAATGCTAAACTGCAGCACTGTCTGTTCACCTTGTTATTTTGATGTCAAGTGTGATGGGGCAAACCCAGAAGAAAGAAGGTAACAACTTTGGTGTGAATGGAACTGAACACTTACAGAGAAGTGTTGAAAACAACCTGGAAATTTCTGCAGGTTTCCTGTTTCTCATTTGATTGGCTTCAGCAACCAGAATGTGAAAATATTATTTCAAATTAAGAACATATTATGAGTTCCAGAGCTGCAGTTAATCCAGACCAAGACAGATAGTAACTTGCCTAGATAATGAAATCAATTTTCAGGGTCATTCTGTTGGATGAATGAGAAGCCAATCCCTTAAAAGTACTTGGAGGCGCACTTAGTGGTAGATGAGGCATGAAACACTTTTGACATCATGCCTCATTCAGCATATAAAGCATTAGTAGAGTACCAAACACCTTTCCTGATCATTCTGGGATCTGGTTTAGTCTAAAGATGGAGTGATTACTCCAGCAGCAAAGTTAAACACACACCATGATGCCTCCCCACTTCTGCAAAACGCTGCAAGCAGGTTTCAGGTGTTCCCATGCTGATGATTTCTGGAGTTGTTTCCTGGACACCCACATCAAGCCCAGCAGAATCCACCCTTCCTGGGCATGCTGGTGAGCACAGAGGAGTATTGCCACTATTTTCCTGCTTGCACACTTTATGCTGCCTGAAGTGTCAGAAGAGCATTAAGTGCCAAAACCAACCTTCAGGCTCATCTGCACAGGGAGGAGCAGCAGAGAGCACATGATCACCAGGAGCCATGTCCCACCTTTTCCTTACATCAGCCTCCAGCCCAGAAGTGCCAGTAAGAAGCAGCACTGTGGCTTCCCACAGCCTCTCCTGCTTCCTGCCCTCGCTGATGCTTCTCCCAGGACTATTGCTCTGCTCAGTCACCTCTTGCAAGCTGGTCTCCCGCTCTGCAAGTCCCTCACAACACCGTCCTGGCGGGGAATTCTGTTCTTCACTTTAAGAAACACTACATGAAAAACACCTCATTCTGGACGAAGATAGTGGGAGAAGAATGAACCGTGGAACAGATGAAGAGTATCTCCTCCAGGGTTCAATTTGCCTGGATTTAATTCAGGAAACACTCAGTAAAGCAGAAAGATGGTGTGTGGGTGTGTACACATAGTATTACACCTCCTCTTGAGGAGGTTCAAATCTGGGAAAAAGCACAGATCAGCTGCTCAATGAAGACATCTTTAGGCTCAGTTGACCTCAGATTAATAATATGCTTTGATGGCAATTCAGTTCTCATTAAAACATACTGCACTTTTCAGTCCCAGGTACCACACTGTCCTCATACAATCTATGTTTTCCTGATATATTTATAAATACATTAAATATTTGATTCAACGAAGCACAGGTATGTTTATTCATAATGCCCTTCTGTCTTCATGAGATAATTTCTACAATTGTTTGGCAGAGAGAACTGAATAAAGGAAGGCTTTCTGAGGGGGCAGAAGTTTCACAGTCATCCCTTGGACAGTGTAGTTGAAATTACAGAAGACAGTGCAGACACACTGAATAACTATTTAGGACAGGTTCAGGGTTTGTTTTTTTGGTTTATGCGGGTTTAGGCTCTTCGTGGTTTGGTGTTTTTTTGGTGTTTGTCATCTATTTTTAATCTTTTTATAAAATAAAGCCTCAGATAAACACATACATGTTTCCTAAAATCCTAAATCATGATGGAAATAATTGTTTTCAAATCAGCAGAATACAAGAGCTCCTGACTAAAATAGGAAAGAACAAGGATAGCCTGATTCAGTCAAAAAGTTGCCTGCAGAGCTCCTCCAAACTTCCTCATATTTTTTGAAAAGCAAGTGATTTAAAGAGAAATTATCAGGGGCCTGATACTGAAAAACACAGAACAATTTCTTCCCATTCCACTATGAAAATCTATAGCCCTAGTTGGTGATTCTGAGAACAAGCACAAAAAGCTTCTTTGAACAGGAGGAAGGACACAGCTATACAGCAATAGATACTACCTTTTTTTACCAGCTAATGAAAAGCATGCAAAAATATTGAGAAAGAAATAAAGGAATCACTTTGAAAAATGTTTTCATCTGAAATGGCACAAGTTATCATGTTCTCTGATTACTTTGTTTGCATCAATTTTTCCCTGCTTGGCCACCTTGGGGGCACTTGGCTCACGTTCAGCCACTCTGGACCAGCCCCCCAAGGCCCTTTTCTGTGGGGTTGCTTTCCAGCCACTCTGCCCCCACACTGTATCATTGCGTTGGGGGGTTGTGGCCAAACTGTAGGACCTGGCTCCTGGCCTTGTTGCACCTCAGAACGTATTTCCTTGCACTGCTTTAGCACCCAGCTCCAAAATATTCTCTTACAGCACACAAAGGTTTCAGCTGCCCTACCACTGACTCCATAGCATTGCCAAGAAATACACTTTATAGCCATAAAGCATCTTGCCTCTGAGACTCACATATGTAAAGAGCAGTTAAAACAGAGGACTGAAATAATTATGCAAGTAATAAAAAGCTTTTTGTACACATGGCATAGTTATCTATAAAGTAACTCAGACTTGGAATAACGTGAAATATAGTGTAATTGTTCAGCTTAAAGCTTTGTCATAGCACACAAATCAACAGGTATTACAAAATAAAATAGACTTGTATTCGAGTTTTCTTGGCTGAAACTTCTGCTTTGGAAGGAAGACATTTCATTGATATTAAACACAAACTTATTTTGTATGACTCAATTTTTCACTCCCCAGGATGTGTTTCCCCCACTACTTATGTATGCCAGAGCACAGTTGGAAATGATGGATTACACTTCTGAAATCACACGTACACCACACTGTATAACAGAAAAAATGTCTTTCAATGTTTGCTTTTTTACCAAAAGAAGCAATCAAACAGACCTGCAGCCTCAGAGGAGTGCACATTCCCTTCATATCACTTGCTTGATTAATAAAGTCCATCAAAACCAAAATGTATAAACATGGATAATCTTGACTTCACTTACACAGACCATCAAGATGGGAATATATATATCCGGGTGTACACAATAATATAAATACTATAATAAAAAATGTCATTTTGGAATCTTTTCTTCAAAAAACTAGACTTATTTTTAAAGATGGCTGTACTGCAGGAGCCAAACAGCGTGTGCCTGTTCCCTGGGCAAGTTTTGTTAATTTGTTTGTTGGTTTGTTTCTCGGGCAAAGGATGATGCCTTATCTCCTTGCCTTGTGGTAACAAAACCTACAGCCCAGGAGAGTATGTAAAGGATCTCACTGTTATTGTTGTTAATATCTTTAGTATAAGCTTTTGCAGAATATTGGTCAAATTAGTGCAACACTGTTACCCCTAGTCTAGAAAGCCACAACTGAATCTTAGAGGGAAAAGGAATTTTATCCATGGCCGTGGAAGACAACATGTGCCAACCTGAATTCCAAAATCCTGAGTACATGAACACATTTTCTGTCAAGTGGCCAGGTTTATACTCAGGGTATGTCCAAAAAGCAGTTCAGACACTGCCCCCTGACCTAAGGCAGCACAATGCCACAAGGGATCCCTGTGTGCTGGGGTATCCCAGAGGGCTGACGGGACCTTGGGAGGCAAACCTGGGCAGTGCAACCAGAGGCACAGAGCCAGGCTGTTAAGGCACAGCCACACAGCTCACTCACATTAAGTAATATGGTTGCAAAAGAGATATAAATACACTCACAAAGAACAGTTTCACATAATAAACAACCAGGGGGTTTTGGTTTTAAATATCAGTCTTCAAGGAATAGAAGCAAAATAATTCATAGTTGAAAAAAAACATTTCCTCACCTTCATTTCCCCTCTCAGCTGCACAGATTAACAGTCATGTGCCCCAAGGCTTCCATGTCATTATTCTTCTTTTTTTTTCCTTCAACCTACTGACGTTAAGGAATAAGGAAACAACCAAACCACTGCAGAACAGAGATCCACATAGGCTATTTTACCCTGCTGAGTTATTTCTAAACCCCAACCGAATTTTTAGAAGACTTTTACAGAGGAATGTTGTTTCCAGCTACTGTAACAAGTGTTATGAAAAATGGGTATTTTCTGCATATTCATCAGAGTACTTCTTTCCCCCCAACTAGGGGCAAGATTTTAATAATGTTGCCTCCTATTGCAAGAAACTACATTTCTTTTCCTCTCATTTACTCTCACTGTGATACAAATATTAAAGATTCATTTCTTTTACTCTGCTTCTGCAAAACACCACATTTATAAAGGTGCCATAAATAATATAGTGATGGAATAACTTATATTTACTGTAGGGAGGAAAAGGTTATCTGCCAAATTTCAATTCTGAGTCCAGAGAATACTAGCTCATCACTAGTTTTGAACAACTTATTTATATTAAAAGAAATTAAAAAATGATGCTGGAAAGTATGTGTATGTGATACACATCATATAATGAGTATTCCTTAGGAGGAAGCTTTTTCCTGGGAGGCTGATGAGGCACAGGTTGCCTGTAGAAGCTGTGGATGCCCCATCCCTGGAAGTGTTGAAAGGCAGGTTGGATGGGACTCTGAGCAGGTAGAAGGTGTGGAAGGTGTCCCTGCCCAAAGAGAGAGGGATTGGAAGCAGATGATGTGCAAGTGCCACATGTCTGTCACCCACCTGTAGCAACTAAATTCCTATAAAGAAGGAAACTCTTGTCTGATGAGCTCTTGCTCTCTCTACTGGCACTGAGCCATTTGTAATAAAAGCTTGCTTTATATCAAGAGTGAGAGTTACTAGACAAAACATAGCTGCAGACACCTTCCAATTCCCTTTAAAACAAGGCTTTGAACAAGGCTCTGCATTCAAAGAGCCACCATAACATGAAAAACAAAAGGAAAATGCAGCAGGAAAACAATGAAGATCAGAAGCCATCAGAGGGTACAGAGTAAGGAACAACCAGCAAGAGCTCACGTGGATGGTGCAGATGCCCAAAAAAACCCAACAAATCAACAAACCAACAATCCACACACACACCCCTTTATGTTTAGAGAATGTCTGCCTGTTGTTTGTTATTTCTAATGCAAATATTTTTTCTTGGACACCTCAAAGCTCCCACAGAATTGTTTTTTCCAGAGAAGAAAGCTTTCCTCTGCTTGCACCAGTGGTATCAACTATCAGCAACGCTATTGCTACTGCAGCAGGTTATTGCAGACTATAATTCTTATGATAGGAATGATTATTTTGTGTCTTGTAAGCTTTTTTTGGATGGGAAGGCAGAAACAGAGCTACACCTCAACCCTACTCATCTTGGGAAATACATCTCATGCTCTACTTTTTAGAGATGCAGCACAGTTTCTGGAACTGGTAGGTCTCAACCTGTTTGATCAGTCAGAGAGGTTATTTGTAACCTGCTAGCAACACAAACAAACCAAAAGAGTAAAACCAGGGAGTTTACAGAACCCACAAGGGAATTTCAACTTGATAAGGTGTGAGGTAACTTTCTGCTCAGGGCATAACTCATTCATTGGCTGAGATGAGGTCAAATAAAAAATTATCTTAATTATTATCCCATAAATATGCAGTGACATTCCTGTTTGCATCTTTTACCACACTTTTACAAGGCAGCAATTCTTGTGGTCTGTGTAGATATACTTTCTGTTAAATTTAAGCAGTCTTTCACACTGTGAGCTACACAATTCTGACAGCCTGGGGCTTGGTTTCAAATGCAAAACCCATCTGAGGAAAAGGTGGGTGGATATGTGGCTGATTAGCCAGTGTGAAGTCAGGTCAGTCTCCTCAGTACTTATCTAGCACCTAGTCAAGATAGACATGATCAGCACTTAATTCATTACAAGTGTATCAAGAGAAAGAATTCCCGGCTAAAAAGCCTCAAATATAATTTAATGGAGAAACGTTCATCTGCATCTTAAACTCTGTAATAACTTCAATGACAGTAACACCGAAGGGTTTCCTGCATAAAACAGCACAGACAAGAAGTGCAAGTAACAGGTAATAACAGGCAGAGTAGGTAACAAGGAAAAGTTGGGGAAGAGAATATAAGCAGCAGCACATCCCTCTCCCAGAAAACTTAGAGCAAATACACATGTAAAACAGCAGAGACCTCAGATTGGGGTTTGCCTTTAAGAGGGAGAGAGACTGAGATTTCCTTAGCTATCAAGATGATGTCTGAGATAATCTAATCCACCTTCAATTTACTGCTGTTCAGACATAAGGCACTCCTAAGAATCCTTCATTTTCTTAGTCTTCTCCCTACATTTATTTTCCATTCCATCTGTAGCATTCAGTAAACACAGCAGCTGTCTGCAATCCATCTAATCTGAAACACAGACATTTCACTCTGAAACACTGAGTGCATGTGTTTTGAAAAATAAGTCATGTAATATTCTACATTATTTAAAAGCTTTCATCATTCTTTGAAGGCTACTGTAAACAGTCGCTGCAGGGGAGTTCATTTCAATATATTCACTTTGAACTGCAAATTGTGTACGGTAGAAAACAGAATGACACATACAATTTTACCTTTTTTCCTGCTAACTGTTGTTTACAAATGTTAGAAAATCTGTTTTAAAATTCAAGGCTGTGTCAGGTTTCATGCAGTTAATTATCAGTGGTGGAATGAATACCACAGGCTCATAACAATTGATGGGCCTGGGGGGGGGGGAGGAATTAAGTGGCATTTGGATCAGGCAAACAGGATTGCTTCTGACCAAAACACCCAAATCCACAAGAAAAATTAGCCACTGAGATCAGGATCTGTGCCCACTGATAAGCACAGACAGGTGGGAAATGTGGACTATCCCTGGCAAAGGAACACTCGTGATTCCTTTGTAAGCCATTGGCATTAGTGTCACAAAGAGACAGCAACAACTGAGCCAGCACTGTCAGTGAGCCCTTTTCTGTCTCAAACTTATCACATCCCCAAGTGAGCATTTTGCGAAGGCTGATGCTGAATAATGCCTCATTGAATAACAGAGGACGCTTGGAGTGAAGCACAACCACTGGTACTACAGCACTTGGGAACAACAAAGCATCCCGTGAGAGATGCCCCAAGCACTATCCACAGGACCACACAGAAAACATGGACAGAGTGAAATAAGGTTTTCTACTAACACAAAGTTCAAATGGGAAAGCGATAATGCTTTACAGACCTCACCAACTTGCAGAACCCAGATCTTAATGGCACTAGAGCTGCAATAAAGCTGGGTCACTGCATTGCAAGAGCATCCCAAAAATGACTAAGATTAGTTCTATTTGCTACGGGCAAAATCACTTTTTGATGTTTAATATGTAAACGTTATTAACCACGACACAGTAATTACACTTTAAGTTCACACTACTCCCCAGTTCTTAGATTAAACAACACCCTTTGATACACTTATTAGCAATATATCAGGCTAAAAATGAAGAGCTACTGCACTGCTGCCAAATAAATGGTTTACTGGATGTAGGAGGATTAGTGGAGGAGGAAGAAGTGTGACACTTATGCACAAGCAACCACTGCCCAGCCAGGTCAGCAGTGCTGATCACTGATGGCACAGCAGCTGGTGCAGCTCAGGGGAGCCAAGGGACACTCACCCCTAAAGTCACACAGTGCTCAGCTGGAACTTGGGCAGCCCTTGTCCGAGCCTGCTCAATCCTGACAGCAAGACAAAGTGTGACTTGTACAGTGGGCTGGAAGCCATGGAAATGCACCCTCTGGCTGGACAACCACGGAAGGCTTTGGGAAAACAGGAGAGCAGGGTGAGGTGCCTGGTCAAGGCTTGACAGGCCTGTGCAGACCAGCCTGCTGGGAATCTTCCTCAAAGCACCTGCTGTGTGATACAGCACTGCCTTTCTGCTGCTGGGAGGAGCAGGACTGTTAAATAAAAGCTGTATGGTTCCACAGCTAACTCCTGTTCCAACTCAAACATCTCTCTCCTTTCACGAAAGGCAGCACAAGACTCAAGTTTCATTAAGGACTCTGGGTTTACTGTGGTAAGACAGAAAAAGGGTGGGCAAGAAAAGCAGCTCCAGCTGCAGCACAGCCTGGAGACAGCAATGCCACCCAGAGGCCAGCCTGACTCCTCACCTCGAAGAGTCACAAAGTGGGTACTGTAAATAATTTTTTTAGTTTTGAGACAAGAAATCAAAGGTGAAAATCCAAGTTCTAGCAACAGTACTGGAAAGTAAAATGTTCTGCTTTGAACTTGCAGATGACAGTTCTTTGAGAAGTTCTTTATTTTAAAGAGCAACAGCTGGAAATTGAACAAGCTTGCTCTTTCCTACCTCTCCCTTTACCATATGGATGTTTTCAACCTGAAATAAAGAACTTTTTTCCCCAACTTAAAATTACCTGCCCCAAAATCTGGTTTGCAATTGGAAAAATAGATGACCTTGTTCAGATCAGAAGAGTATGAATTCAGTAGATCTTATTACCCAATACATCTGCCATTTGCTTGTTTAATTCTACTTCTCTCTCTTTCTCACATTGTAGTGCTGCTCTCAGAGTTCCAGGCACAGAACAGTTACAGAATAAATCCTGAGGAAGACCTGGATTAAAGAAACCTGAAAACTTTCCTGAGATAAAAATATGTCAAAGGAACCAGGCACTGTGCTACCCCTTAGACACAAACCCTGAGTGCTGATTTCACTGGATTCCTTGGAGAATCTCAGCTAAACACTCGGTGCGAAGGCACAGGATCAGGTTTTTTCCCCAGGCTGGTCAGATGTACCCACTGCACTGTGTTTTGGGAAGCGTGTGCACAGAGAAACAGCGTTGGAAACGAAAACACTTCAGCGGAATTGCCTCAATACCGATTTTAACAAACATTTTGGCAACAACCACTTCAGTAGCGTCCTTGGATGAAAACTCTGCACAGATAATTAGTTTGTATGCATCAATGACGACACCATTGTTCCAGTTTTTGAGGTTTTTTTTCCTGCCAAATGTAAAGTGTTCCAACAACACTGTTTAGACACATTAGAAACTATGAGTGCAACTATTCCACTGTAGATCCCAACCAACAGGATTTTTGGGGGTCAAAACAAAACAATGGCTGATGTTGAAAGAAAAATATTTTAAGGAGAGAAACCGCAATTTTATATTTGTTTGATGCAAACAGGTACATATTACTTTTCCACTTGGTGACCAACCCTTAAAAGTTCTGTTTTTTGCATTCTGTGCAAAGCCTCCAGCTTGCAAAGGCATTCTGGAGCTGTAAATCACCTCTGCCTTACACTTCAGCTCAGCAATGCAGGATAAATATGCCACCATCTGGGTAAGTACCTGCACTCTTTGTGTCAATTTATCTCAGGTCTATGAATTTTTCCTTACTGGCATTAAAAAATGCAGGACTCTCTTTAGAATAATTGCTCTTCATACAAACTTATTTGGAACAAATACCTTCTGGGACATTTCAAATGAAGGGATGCCATGGAAAGTTCAATTTCACACCCTCTTTATGATTCTACCTCTCTGAGGTGCTGCAAACACTGTCCAAAACATGCCCAGACATGCATCAGATCTTAAGCAACTACCATGGCCCAATACTCAAGTCTTTCTAGTGTTTGCCAGATCTTTGGCTTCTGATTTTCAAGAAGACTCCAGTAAATTAAGAAAACCCCAACCTTAACTTCCCATTCTATTTAGATATGTAATACCCTGAAAGCTAAATAAATCATTGGAAACAGCCATGTACATGTTTTACTATTTGCAATCAGGAATTGCTTTCTTTTGCAAAATCCTAAATGAAATGTTTCCTACATGACGTGTTTCACAGGAGTTTTATAAAATACCTTGGCTGAATAAGGCATGTGGCACCTTACATATATATTCAGCATTTACAAGGTTTTGAATCATTCATAACCCCAGATAAAAATGGTAATAGCTTAAAAAGCCTCCAACCCCCCTCAGATGGTTCCATGGGCCAGTTGGCACTGAGGGCTGCTCATGGAACAGAAGCTCTGACAGACAGAGCTGATTTAACTCTGATGCTCAAGTGTTTGATGGAAGGAAAAGACTGTTTTCATACAGCTTCCATGCCCAGAGAGAGGCTCCAAGTTAGTCTCTGTCAGGATTTATTTTCCCTTATTAAGACACATTTCAGAGACTGAGAGATTTTTCATAACAATTTCTACTTCTAACTTAAAAAACAGGAACATCCAAAACTTTTTTCCTAATCTGATTTCTAATAGAAATTATGTAGTAGAGCCATTATATTTATTATTAAGGAATCTGAGCATGCATCCCTTATTTCTTTCCCTTGCATAGCCAAATTATAAATTAAAGAGTGCCAAAGCATGCATGCTATTAACTGGTTGACCACTGAAATCCAGAGTCATGGGGTTGACTGCAAAATAACTTAATTAAATCAATGCAAATATCATCTGAAAAGTCATGAACTCTGCTGCCCCAGAAGTTCAACTGATCCTCCTACAAGAGCAAACAAAGTATCAGAAATAAGTCTGTGAGCAGTGATGTAACATAGGCTGATTTCTAGTTTCTTGCTTTATATATATTCTCTCATGTAAAATAAAGCAACTCTGCATTATTACCTTCAGTGGAAGCACTCTTATGGTCTATCTCCCATCTCTCAAAACAAAATAAATTAAAAGGGGGAGGGAAAGGAAAATAAATATGTTTGAGATCTCTAGCCCCTTTCAAAAAAGTTTAAATTGGTCAACAGGTTCAAAGATACAGGGTGAAAAGGAAAAGGAAAAATCTTCAAAGGAAGCTGGGGTGAGACTCTCCATGGTTGTCTGAAGGCCTTTCCTGTCTCCTTTCTGTTCTCAGTTTTCATTTCTGTGTGTGGACAGTCACAGCCATTGCACTTGAAGCTGGGACCCCACCTGTCTGAGCAGGTCCTGGGACAAGTGTCTGCCTCCTGCAGTTCCTGGGGCATCCTTGAAACCTGAACTAAGTGATCCGAGTATCGGGACAGCTGCCTGGAATTGTTGGACCTTAAATAATAATTCTAAGAAAAATGACTTGTTGTATTCATACCAACACACAGGATTCAGTCAGTAATACTTTAAAAATCGATATTAACAATGTCCCCATTCTTCCCCTAATGGAACAGAACAGAACCTCAATTTGACTCTCATAGGAGGGAAAGAAAAGGGCTCTACTAGAATTAGACACAAGATGACACAAGTTATGATTTCCAGCACTGGAACAACTGGTACCTGCAGGGCTTGATTTTTGCACAGCTCAGGCACTGCATTGTCAGCTCCAAACAGCTCAGAGTCTGCAACAAAGCTGGTGAGCAAATCTGCTCCTGTTCGACCGAGTATTTCAAGCGGTTTAACCAGAACACTTAAAACTCTCCTTTTCTGAGAGTGACACGGTGCAAGCGTTTAACCATCAGGCTGCAGATTTGCTACTCCCTGATCAAATTGATACTTATTTTTCTGGTTTTCCTCATACAACTGAAAAGCTTTGCCAAGAACAAAAACACTGGAATAAACAACCAGCACCTGGAAAAGGAACCTGTAGAGCAGCTCCAAGACAGGACTTGGCTAAAGGATTTGAAAATCTCTTGTAGGGCTTTTTTGCTTGATGCTGCATTGGCTCTTCCCAAACATTAATTCTTTGTTGTCTCTGATCACTTGATTGCCTCTCAGCTTCCTTCAGTACTTTTCAGCACTCCCCAATTCCAGCCCTTGCACTGAGCTCTCCCTGGGTGTTTCTGTTTTCCATCTCTACTACTCTGAACTGGTTTTTCATCTATTCAACTTTCTTGCCTTGCCCACTCCACCCACCATCTGCTCCCCTCCAGTCCCCTTTCAGCTTCTCTCTCCATTTGTCAGCTGTTCTCTCTTAGTTCCCTTGGCTGTTTTCATCCTTCTTTCAACTCCCACAAGCTTTCCGAATTTCCCTTACCTGCTCTGTTATCCTGCTTTATTCACTGCTTTCCTCTCCATGACACCTACTTCTTCCTGCACAGTTCACTCTATCACAGCAAGAGCATTCCCTTTGGATTCTGCACACACAATACTGTAATTAGACAATTATTTCTCCTTCCTGTCTCTAATCTTTTTACCTCTTCTTATTGTCTCTAATCTTTTTACCTCTTCTTACTGCTTAGTACTTCTCCATTTGTTGCATTTATTTTCTCGAGACCTATATATGTGATCAGAGAAGAAATCACACAAGATTTGACAGAACAAAAAAAAAAAAAACTGATTTCAAAGATCATGCTGGGAAAAAACATGTAGGGGTTTCTCTGTTTTTCATAGCATCGATGAAAGAGAGGTTTGGAGAAGATGGCAAAAGACTAATACATCCTTTCCATGAACAACTGAAGAATATTGATGTAATCTTGACAGATATTTATCAAACCCATTTTATCAAACAACAAAGGAAATTCTTTAGCTTCTATAAGTGGCCTGCTTTAGTGTTTTCCTGCTCTTACTCTTACTGAAAAATATCCAACCTAAGGTATTTGCCTGCATCCATAAGGACCTTGACTTCACAAGCACAGCACACAGTCCCACAGCTGGGTTAAAAAAAAAAAAAAAAACCAACCAAACCACAAACCAACAAAACACCAGAAATACCTTTTTTTTTTTTTTCAATATAATTTTTCAGAAAGGTCTTAAGTTTTTGGAAACCCATTTTTAAACCACTGAGGAGAAAGTCGCTCGGATCACATCACACCCACACCAACAGGCAATGGGGTAATGCCCAACTATCTGCCCCCCCATGACTGTTTGGTGGCTGCTCCTGCTGTCACAGAGTGAGGAACTGCCACTGCTCCATTCTTCCAGCACGGAGGCAGCAGTCTGACCCTGACTCCTCCCAAGGTGGGCCTTGTTCCTGCCAGCTTTGGTTTAACACCACAATGGCCACGGAGTGACACGGAACTGGCTAACATTCATCCCTCACATTAGACACTGGAACGACGGCAGCAGCTCCCTAACGCAGGAGCTGCTCTGGAACACTCTCCCGAGGTGGTGTCGGGATTTGTCGGCAGCAGCACCACTGTCTGCTCCACATCTTCCTGCCAGAGCCAGGCGCGGAACAAGGAGCAACTGAGGAGTATCACTGTCCTGCCCTCCCCAGCCTTCTGACTAAACAAAACTCCTTCCCCTTCATCTTTCTTCCCAGGTCATGATTTCCATTTTGTTCCCCTTTGAGATGTGGCAGCATGTTTGACATCCCCATGTCAGGCACCATCAGCATGATGTCCAAATCTGAGCAGTGTTTCTGCCTCATTAGCTCCAAACAGCACAGATTAATTACCTCCTGTTTCTTACATACAAAACTCTTGCTAACACATCTTGGAGCGAGATGGGGCTTTATGAAACGCACCCTCAACCTCCTGACTAACTGGCACGCAGCCTGCCATCCAAAACATTGGAGCAGCACCAGCACGGGAGGACGACGGCAGGAGGACGGACGGCACAAGATGCACCAGCTACGAAGAATCTCAAGACAAGCTTCTAACTCCAAGAACTATAATAATGCTTGTCTCAATTTAAAAAAAAAAAACCCCACAACTTTTTATTGATAAAACAGAAATAACTACCATAGAATGATCAAAATTATTTCTGACCAAATGTGCATCCATTGAAATGTGAACTGTAAAGGAAAACTTTACAGTGAGCTTTATCAGTGATTGATTTCAGCCTTTTCAGAATTCTTCATAACTCCTTTCTCAAGGACCATCTATATCCTTCATTTCTATTTGAGAAGATAACACATTTCAAGTTCTTTGACTTCCTGAAACAACAACTCTACAGAAAAATAATAAATGCAAAGATCATGGATACTTGTGATGTTTCTAGTGTTCAGCTATGAAATGGCAATTTTTTGTTGCCAGAAAAAGAAATACAATGAATAGATAAAATATTCTTGCATATACTTCAAACAGAGATTAGCAGAGATTCAGGAATGAAAAGGAAGTAGCAATGAAAGATTTCATTCGTCCAATGAAATAAAAATAGCTGTGTTGAGCCTTAAAAAAGAAGTGCTAAAAAAATCTGATGAGTTTTGACATACAAACTTAATTACGCTCAGATTTTTTTTTTTGTATATCTAAATGTGGATACAGGGGTCTATTTTTAAAGATCAACTCATTTTCAAAATCAGAAAGACACTGACGTGCTCCTGACAGCCCCAGAGCTCTGTTACTCCCAAAAATCACACTTCTCTGTCTCTCTCAAGGTACATAAAGAACACAACTGAAGATCCTGCAAGTTTTCCCTTACTTTAACACCTATCCCAAATGGATATACCTGCCTTTGATCCACATCAGAGGCAACATGGCTGGGCTCCTTTAATGCTTTTCTTTTTCAACCTAAGGTTGAGATCAGGTGTTTTTCTGAATAGTGACATCTAGAAGTGAAAATAGATGTGTACAAATAAAATGTGTGAACTTACATAAGCAAAGTGCAATGATGCCTTTTGATATTTCTTTTCAAGCAGAAGTATAAATGAAATTCTACCAGTACTTGGGGTTTTGTGTTTGCCTTATTTTGTTCACAACATTCCTGTTTCAAACAGAAATGATAACCTATGGAATTCTTCAATTAAAATGCTGGGACTATTTTCACTAGGAGCATGTCTCAAAGTGACAGCTCTTTCAAGATATCCTTTCGTTCTGAGCCTCCATGTCTTACATTCCTACACTCAATGGAAGACATCAGAACAGGATGAGAAGCATGAAAGTAGCTTTTAATCCTGCAACTGTCCACAGAAATGATTTGCACACATGAACAACTCAGAAAAAGTTCCCAAGTCAGTATAAAAGATTTCCTCTAAAAAGAGTACATTGTATTAACAGGGTTCCAGGAAAGTCTTCTGGAAATTACTGACAATTCATCGTCCCAGACCAAGTTCTACAGACCTTGAAAATAATCTTCTAAATTCTATCCATGAACTGTCTCTCCTATAAAGAAGGATTGAAAGCAGGTGTTGTGCTGCTGTCCTGGACTGCTCACACTGCTTGGAACAGCCTGCAGAGACCCACCAGGGAATCCCTGCAATGGGAGAAGGCCTGAAGACAACAGGGAAGGACCACGTGGTCACAAAGCTCTGAAGGCAGTTTGGGAAGTGACCACAACTATCAAGAAGGAATCTGAACAAAACAATGAGAAACACACTCCATGTAAAAAAAAAAAAAAAATCCAATCAAAAAAAACACCCTTGTACAATAATGACATTAGATCTGAAAGTCTTGAAAGAGCAGACAAGGTGAATTACAATGAATTAATTTCTGTTCTCTGCTATCAACTCCAAGGCAAGAGAGAGAGGGAATCATCAATAACATTTTAAGTGTTTGTGTGGATGCTGCTCAAGTTGTGCATTTCTCTTTACAAAAGCTTAGATTTCCAAGGTGGTTTGCATGACAATGTGAAGTGCATATTAACTGAAACAATTCACAATCAGATCAGTACTAATGACTGTAACATTTAATGCTGCCAGGACAACTTCTCACACCCAATTTTCACTCAGTATGCATTAAAAAGTCACTGTCACCTCTGAGCAACAGTTTAATGAATCATCATCATGATTTATAACAAACTTCATAATCTGACACTCAAAAGACATTTGAATGTTCTACTGAGCATTTCAGAGCCTGCAAAAACATAAGCATTTTTTGTTCTTGGGAAAGCATGTCCGTGGTAGTGCAGGGGGCAGTGGTGCCATTACAGAGTGCAGCACGTGCTGACCAATGTTGCTTCAGAACCACACACAGAGCATCTCTGACACACTTAATATTCAGAACAGGGTGTCTCAACAACAGCACTGAAAGTTTCGAATAAGCTCTACCTGTAACTACAACTCGGCATGACTTTATCACTCAAAGTGTCCAAAATGTATTTGGAAATATCCAGTGAGTATGGAAGGATTGGTTCTTCAACATTTGATCTGCCTGCTTGGCTGAAATAGGGCAAGAGGGAGAGCAGGGGGAACAGAAGAGAGCTTTTAAAATTTATTTTTTGTCCATAAAATCCTGGAGAGCCAGGAGGCAGCAGCACTGACAGGCAGGGCAGCCCAGCCAGGGCACCCCTGGGTTTACAAAGCCTCCAGGCATCACCCAGCAGTGAGAACAGTTCCACTGCAGGATCCATCTCTAGCCCAGCCCAGGACAGCAGAGGGATGATCTCCCTCCCACTGCCAGGCCACGGAGTCACAGCAGCACAAAACCAGGCGAGTCAAAGGCCAGAGCAGGAAATCAAAGAGCAACACAGAGACAATAAAACTCAGTGTCACAAAGGCCCTCCCCCAGGCTCTCACTTCTCACCCATACTGAGGAACACATTTTTAACTCATCTTGTTCCATGCAACAGCACATCAGAACAAGAGATGATTCATTTAACTGCAGGCAGTCTCCCAGATTAAAACCCCAAATATAGTTTTGATTTCCACAGATTTCTTTCCTCCATATATAAAATATTCGTATTTCTGGTACCATTTCTTTTATCACTGAGTCTCATTTATTCCAACTTTTCAGCAGTGGGACTCTTCCACTGTAAATCTGCACCAAACCTCACAGGGAGCTCCAAGCCTGACTGTGTTTATACAGCAACATGTGCAGTTCATATGATGAGTAGAATATTTCTATTAGTGTCCCAAGTGGTCTGAGAAGTCCATAATTCCCTGCTTTTGGCAGAGTGACTGTGGCTATGCTCACTAGAATGTGCTCCAAACTTTGAGAATAAAACAAATATTTACAAGAAATTTGCTCTTGAAGAGGAACATCAACAAAACTATTCAGGAATTGTTTGGCTGTGTTGAAATAGAGATTAATTTTTCTGCCTGGAACCCAGTGCAGCTTTCACCATGACAAAAATCATTACACAAGAAATTTTTGGGAGGTTTCCAAAGTCCATTCATTCCCCAGCATTCATAGCTACTTAATCCCTTCAAGAAATGCATGCCTTTAGCTACAGGAGATGTCTGAACTAAGAAGTACATCATACCTTTAGTCTAGACAATTAATTAAACCACCAGAAGTAATGCACAAACAGCAGGAAACTATTTTCTATTTTTTAATAAAAACACAATAATGTATTCAGAAATATTCAGTAAATCACAGCTACAACCAAGAGGAATACGTTTAAAAGAAATGAGATTTTACATTAAAAAACACATTCCTCACGCACCCTGCTGACAACATACAGCACAGAAATTCAAACACTTTGGGCTTCCCTGTCTTTAAAAATAAGCCAGATGCCAGCACTGAAAGTACTCCCCCCAAAATATAAGCAACTTATCTTCACTGGAAGACTCTGTTTTTTGTTAGAAGCTTCATCCATGTACTGGAGCACAAGATTTGGCTCTCAGCTTTGTTTCCAGTTGTTTCATTCAATTTTGTAGATTCGGTCAGATGTTAAGCATCTTCTTGATACCTTTTGCAAATATGCTGTTCCAAACACAAGGATTTACCACCTGCATGTGAGGGACTTCAAAGCTTCTTTAAGTCTAATCCCATATAAATGAAACCATTAAGGTGCAATGTTGGACATGGGGATTGGATCCACAGTCAGAATTCAGTAACCAAATTATAAACAAAAAGGGACAATTAACACAGTCAAGAGATTTCAAGAGAAAGGCCTGAAAGAGAGAGAGAGAGGAAGGAAAAGGTAAGAAGGTGTAATCATTATTGGTTCCTCTCTGGACTGAATCTTTGTATCAGGGTTTAACAAGATATCGATGGTGTAGATCTGTTGCACCCACAGAAACAGGCCCGTGCCCTGCACATGGGCTGTGAGAGCTGTGCCCTGACCATACCCATGGGCATCCCTCCCTGGGCAGGGCAGGACACCTCCCTGTCTCCCCTGCTCCCAGGGCAAAGGGGGCTCCCCTGGCCAGTCACCTCTGCTCACTCCCTCTCCTCAAGTGCAAACACCCCTGGCAGCAGAACAAGAATCTCCCCTTGCTCTCCTGGCCCAGACAAGCCGATGTGCAACTTCCAGCCAGGTTCTTGATTCACTGCAAGCAATGCTGTGTTGCTTCATAAACAATGGCTGGCAGTAGCACAGCTGCAGAAAATTGAATGGCTCCTCTCTTGGTGAGAGGACACATGATTCATGTTGTATTACAGAGATTAGGTCCCTTTCTTATTTAATTGGGATTTGTCTTGTCAAGTGATGGATAAACTTGTCAAATCACTGCTGTTGATTATACACTTGAAGGACTTGTTGGGTAACTTTAATGTAATGCAATTAATTATATTTCTGTAGAATTTGCACTGATTCAGCCTGAAGTCATGCTAGAGACTGCTGGCAAAGGGCTGGCCTTGCTCTGCCCCAAAGGAGGTCAAAAG
Source organism: Lophotriccus pileatus (assembly GCA_035583135.1). Lineage (NCBI taxonomy): Eukaryota > Metazoa > Chordata > Aves > Passeriformes > Tyrannidae > Lophotriccus > Lophotriccus pileatus. Next base: position 6,679,218 of record JAWWES010000035.1, on the reverse strand, counting down.
AAAGTGTGGGGGCTTTTTTCATGCCTTGAAATCAAAACCACCTACTCCAGAATATAATAGAGGGCCTTCTAAGGGAAATACTTCTCTGGCATTCCTAGCAAGCACCTGCCTTATAGAAACGATTCATTAACTTTAAGTGGCATGTTTTCTTATTTTGAGCATTCATTTCAAAATTTTACAGATCCGTTGACAGATCAGCCCTAGACATTACCTATTAAAATGTTAAGCTACATTTGATGAAATATAATTATAGCACTTCTGACATCTTTAGGTAACACACATGTGTTTAAGTCATATTAAAGAAAAATAAATTCAGCAAAATATAAGTTGAAGTTTTAAAGCTTTAAAGAAATAACAACATGTCAACCTGAAATTTAATTTGAAAAACTGCCTACACAAAACCGCAATTAAACTTATTTTTGAAGATTTAAGCCAAACAATATACTTTGAAATGGCCTTTCACCCCAAGATTAATGGCATTGCTTCGAAACAAAGCAAAAAACGTCATTAGTCTGGTCTGGCAACTGCTTGTGCAAGCTGTCCAGCCATGGCAATATCCCATGCATTCCATTAGTAATGTACAACTGAGGCACAATTCTGGCAGAACATTTACAGATCTGATCACTTAGTAGTTCCAGAATTTGAAGAACTCATTACAAGTTCAAAGTATGGAACAAAGCTGCCAGTCTCTCCATCAGTATAAATCAAAAAACATACAAGCTCTTCTTGAAGATGCAAATATTTATAGTGATATGAGTGGACTTCCCCATAACACTGCAACAGGTTGTAGTCAAAGTTTACTGAATGAATAACAAGGAGTGTTCTCTTTCATATATGTATGTCTTCTTGGGAAAGGAGTCACTGCATCACAGCAAATATTACTGAAACTAAATCTGTCTACACGTGCACACACCTTCACAGGTATCCTGTCACAAAACCCCTGTAGAGTTCCATTAATCTGAATATCCCCCTGCACAATCCAGTACTAAAGCCTTATTCCAGGGCATTCTTTAATGCATGACTTACAATTGCTTCCATTCTTTTACACCTGCAACTACCAATGCAAAAAAGGTTGAGGGTCTCCTTTCTTGTCTGAGGTACCTTAATGGCCACTTCCAAGAGGGGGCACAGACAAACCAAACCTTTTTTAATAAGGAGTATCCTGAGATGCCAAGTCTATCCACTGTCATTCTGCAGGACTGAAAACAGCTTGAGGAGAGGGGGGAAACTTCTAAAGCTCCCTTCAAGGTTCCCTCAGCTCAGTGGTTTCCCTGGTGCCTCTCAGCTGCCTTTGCTCACTGCAGCCTGGTTTCCCTTCAGGACATGATTAATTCCTTCAGAGTAGCTCTCAACAGTTTCAGCGTGGGTAACAAAACACTTGGTGACTCAGGAGTAACAAACCAATTCCTCTCTTGTATCAATGGCCAGCTACCACTTAAGGACTTCCCTGCAAGATGAAACGCTCCTATTTTCTACGGCAAATAAAAGCTGATTAGTTGTTCCATTCTACATACAAAATCCTGCTTTCCCCACTCTGCTCTCTGCAATTTTGCCTTCTTTCAGTTGAACCTTCGGGGTTTTTTCTGCTCATTAATTACAAGAGATACATAGTGGCTCATCTATTTTTTGCTAAGATGAGGATATATCCTTTATAGCTGAGCTCCCTGGAGTCACCCAGGAAGTGGATTAGGTCTGTAATTTGCAGGAATTTCAGCATGTCTTTCTTTTATTGCACAGCTTCCTAGCTACATATTGCAGTTAATGCTCCATGTAAATCTATTCCTTGAGACTTCAGCTTGGCAGGCACATAAAAACACAGTCTTGGCCTATATTGAGGAGAGAGTGAAGCAAACTGGTATTTTATACCAGAAGGCCAATTACAACTTTCTGAATTGGATTCTGCCAGCTTCTGCTGAGAAACAAAATATTTCTCCCAAGAAGTACTTCCAAATCTTGATCAGAGCAGCCACAGTACTGTCACACTAAATTAAAAGTTACATTTAAATTTACACTATAACATAGTTGCATTTATTTGACTGAAATAACGTTTGTTACTTTTTCTATACTTTTTCTTTGATAACTGTATTTCATTAGAAAGAGTATTTTGATGACTATTGCTAAAAAAAAACAAACAAAAAAAAAAACAACACCAAAAACCGAAACAGCAAAATTAGGTGGTGCAAAAACTGAAAACAAAATAAGTTACAGAAGCAGAATTTCTGTCTTCACATAAATTCGAGGGCATGAACAAGACAGGAAGGTATCACAGCAGCTTGTGAATTATTACAGATTTTGAATTTCCCATCCTCAAGCCCTGAGCCCTGCAGAGAACACAAGTGCTAGATGCTGCTGCTGTTTGTGCCTGCTGCAGTACTGATGGACAATAGAACCAGCTCCACCTGCAGCTCCCTGCACAGATGAAGAGTGAGCAGAGATTCCAGTAAACAGCACCTAAAAAAATCTCCTCTGCACTTCTTCAATTAGGGAAAATCTTTGCTCAAGATACACAGGAATATGCCCTTACTCCACCTTCACTCCTATGCACACCTTGCATTTCTGCTCAGGTGAGTTTCCAATAACCACTCCCAACATCAAAGATTTTGTGCTTTGAACAAGCAAGTGACAAAAACTACCACCACAGAACCCAGGAGCTTAGCCCATGTTTCAACACACAGTGCAGGGGGATAATGGGGCCAGAACTGAAAAATGCAATTATGATTGAAGAGTGGAAATGCAACAGGGGAGCTTGTAGAAGTAGTAGTGAGTTTGTAAAACTGGTGGAAGAAACTAAGAATCTGGAGGCAGTAAATAAAAAGGTTTGACAGGAGTTTCATTGTGTCAGGGAAAACTAAAAGAGAAAGGAAGTTGGGGTCCTGGAACAGAGGATCTGGTAGGGGGCACTGAATAGGTTAACTCTGTTGTTTGGGATGTGCTGTGGGAACTGAAGGTGTTGTGCCCGAGGCTCAGGAATGAGCTGGAAAGGTCCAAGAGCTCCTGAGTGATCAGAAAGGGGAACATGAGCAGACCACCTGCAAGATACTTGAGGGGATTTGAGGCAGCAGGGTTAAACAGGGTCAGCAACCTCCTACCAAGCACCCCTTAACACTATCCTTCCTTTCTAAAGACACAATTCCACAGTGTTTGTTCTCTTATTTAGCTGTTAAAAATAGGATAAGAGGCAAAACATGCCTGATCTTTCCAGTCGTGGGATTTCTGACATAAGTAGCCCATGGGTTAGAGTCCAGCCCAGCTTCCTTACTCGGCTCTAAGGCCGGCAGAGCAAGTAACTGTGCCCCCTGCAGTGCTGAGCAGGCACAGCCTGTGGCCACGACTGTTTTAAAACTGCTGTTCCCACTGTCAGTGTCAACCAATTACTCCCATCAAAGCACAGGGACTTTGGGGACCTCTTGCTAAGTATAAATCTACACAGGCTATATTATGGCTTCCAGTCTAGGTGAACATACACCTGCTTTGTTATTTTCATTTCAGCTCCCAACACAGGACAGTTTTGTTCAGCTTGGCCTGGATTTCCTGCACATAATGTGAGCCTGAGCAGTCTCAGCAGCACCCCTGTGCATTTGGGGCCTATATAAAGTGTCTGAGTTCTTCACTGAGGTCTTCCAGGTGCTGAACAACCATTCCAGAGCTTTTTCCTCAGTGAGCACTTAGCTAAGAGTAGCAATGTAGGTCACTCCTCACTTGGGCCCAGAAGGTGTTTTCATTTCTTTATTGCCACAAAATTGTCACCTAAGAAGGCCAGCTGTGGACTTGGCTTCAATATCCTTATCTCAAGTGTTCTGCTCTATGGGACTACAAACATCAAAATCTCTCCAAAGTTTGTGTTCAATTTACACAACATGTAACTGCAACTGAGAAATCATCTTTACTTTCAGAATGCTTACTGGACTCTTTTTGGCCATAACAGGTTTTTCATGATCTGTAATTTTAACAGTGCAGCCACAGAGATGCTGCCTCAAATCCCCTCCAGTATCTTGCTGGTGGTCTGCTCATGTTCCCCTTACTGATCACTCAGGAGCTCTTGGACCTTTCCAACTCATTCCTAACTCTTCAGTAAGTTTTGTAACAAGTCACCACCCTTGAGTACAGTCTTTATAAAGTTACAAACACTGCTGTGAAATCTGTGCCCAGCAAAAGAAGCAGAAGAGAGGATACTCCCGGAAAAAAAAGAAGGAATGCAAAATTAGGGCTAGCTAGCTAGCTACTAACAACGTTATACCCCATTGCTGCAGATTGACAGCACAGTCAGTTTATAACCAGACACAAAATTGCTCCCTATCACATCCAGATTCAGGAGGCCAGGTAATAAAGAGGTGACACCACCACTTTTCTCCCTCTAACTTCTGTTTAACTGCTCTGTGATGTAACTTCTGAACATAAAGTTGAAACTTACATATATGGTGTCTTTTAAGCATCCATACTGAAAATGCACACCAAGGCAGACAATTTAAAATTAACTCCTCTTACGTGGATTCCTCATTAAAAATTCCTCATTAAGGAGATTTTACTTTTTCCTCCAAATAAAATGGTTAAATTTTTTACATTCCTCTTAATAACAGAAATGCTAGAAAGAGGGAGAGAGCTTGATTTTTGCTGTAGATCTCCTGCTGTGTTTAATACAAATGAAGGCAAAAGGAGATTTGATAATCCGTACGAATCCAGCGAGTGAAAGAACTCCTGGCAAAGAAACGGCACAAGAGTAGCTGTGCTGGTGAATTGTCAGTGTGGGATGGATGTGCCACAGGGCATAATGTGTTCAGGTTAGATAATGCCTCCTTTTCATGGCACAACTCAATCTTTAGCTGAGCTAGTTTTGATTTACACCAAAGCATAACAGGAGCATCTGGTGATCTTAGCTGGTGTTCCACTGCTTATGCTGCTTATTGCTAACAGTGGGTAAATATTAATCATCTCTCACAGATCTCATCAAATGGCTCACCAAGAAATGGCAGCTTCAAGTTTTTCTTCATACTTTTCTTCCTATTCCCCTCCTCAGATACATCTTCCTCTCCAGGCATTTCTAGCGTTATGGACAGAGAATGAGTAACAAAACAAATGGTCTCCACAAAACCTTCTATGGCTGTGGCCACTTCAGCAAAAATTTACAAAATATTATCTGTGACACAACATTTTCAGAGTCCTACTTCTCAAAATAACAAGGTATTGTCAGAAATTTACTCCAAGCTTTCCATTCCAACTGACATTAAAAATTAATCTAATGATCCTTGCTGTGTTACCTACACCAGCTAAGTCTGGCATCCTCTCATCCTGAGGGATGATCCTTCTCTCCCAAAGGAACTGGGCTGTGCACGGCTGGCCTTGATTGGCTGCACTGGTGGGTACCCTGAGCAGTCCGGCTGCAGTTGAAGAGCTAAATTGCTGAGCTCTGGGACCGCTGCTGCCCACAGGGAAGGGCAGAGCACACGCGCTGCCAGAGCTCCCAGCTGTGCCTCACGTTTGTCCCTCCACTTGCCAAGTTGACACTGAACATTTTGTACAAAACACTGAAAACGTTTTTCTCCTCCTGTCCCCCCACCAAGAGCTCCTGTCAGCAATTTAAAGTAAATCAAGTTCATCCTTCCTGATTGCTACATTAGAGACACTGATGAACACACACCAAAAAAAGGATTTTACATTTTCCAGAGGTGCTTGGCATGTTGTTATCAACAGGAAGATTTTATTTGAAAATCAATGGTTGCTGATACAGACAATAATGTGAAATGTGAAGATTTCCAAGCCAAGCTCAAAATAAAGAGATGATTTATAGATCTGGGAACTCCAATCTCACAGTTACTATCAACAAATGCAAAACTTTCCTCAATATCTATTTGGTAAACTGAAAAGGCCAAGGTACCTGAGATGCCTAAGTCAAACGACTTGTCTAGAAGAGAAAGACCAAAGTATTGTTGTATAATTCAGTTTATGTCTCTCTCAAAAAATAAAAATGCCCAAATAACAAAACACATAAATTCACAGAAGAGATGGATATTTGTAAACCTTGTCTTGTGTATAATATATTTATGTGTATAATTAGAGCTTTGCATAATTTTTACCAGCAACTGTTTTTCTTCCTTTATGGGGTTCCTTCTTTATTTGTTTTTGATATTCCCAGCCTAGATAGTTGTAATCCCTTATGCTGAATCTCAGATTGTTGCTGGACAATAAGCTGAACCCAAAGGGTCAGAAAAGCATGATTAATTTCTACGGCTGTTTACAGAAAGATGGATGACAAGAAAATGCAACGAATGTTTGTCCTTATGGTGCCACCAGACAAAACATAGGCTTGTCCCCCTTCAGTCAGCTGTGGGAGATTTGGTGTTGTCCTGAAAGCTGCTGTGACAAAGTGGAAGCGGTGACTCACTAGCGACACAATAAGAAAAGTTTGTTCAAGTGAAAACAAGCCTTTTCCCTTCCCAGTCTAAAATCTGTTTGCTTCTGGCTGGCAAATACATACTTCTGGAACAAAAACCTAAACCTATTATCTGTAGGGACAATTATTTTGGATATTAAATACTCAGTTCAAATTTTTGTAGGTGATTAGAGTGAAAAAATAGGTGCCACATGAACATGAAGCAGAGGCAGATGGACTGCTGAGAATTAAGGATGAGTCGAGTTGTTTAATGAGGAGCTCACGCTAAGTTCTAGTCAGGACAACGATTGATTCCCTTCAGGTTCTCCTCGAAGGCTCTATCTATCAAACACAGCCTATCCAAGCTACTTGACAAAACTGCTTGTGGCATAAAGATTTTCTTTCATGTTTATCACCAAAATTAATCGATTACTTGACAAACAGCAGCGGTTGTTATTCCGCCTTCAAGTTCCTAATGAATCAAAAGTTGTCTGTGTTGACCAATATGACCTTTACCTCATGTGCCCTAACCTGTGCTGAAATGGGTTTTTTTAAATGTCAGCATTTAATTCCTGCTCAAAAAGAAAAGTGTTCAAAATATTTTACCAATTATTAGCCTTTAAATGAAACACACTTTCATGGCTAAGACACACAGGCTATTGCTATAAAGTGACACATGTATGACAGCTACTAGACATTATTCAACCTACAACTGAGGCTAAAAATGTATTGCAATAGGAACACTATTTAATATTATATATGCAGACTTCCAAAAAATTATAAGTCCTTCCCTATCAGCACAGCTCTGCGTATTCCCTTTGCAAGGGAATTTTTTTTATATAAGTAGTTCTTTACCTGTGTTTATCAGAAAAATAAACAACCTTTCAAAACTATTTCCCAGACTAAATTGTAAGGGTATTTTCTCTGTGTGAAATCAAGCAATGCAGCAAGTGCTGAATGACTTTCAAGTGCTATTAGTTTCAAAGAATACATTTAGGACACACCTTGAGGTATGGCAGCAAGTCAATAAACTGCTTCCTGAGGACTGTGTGACCTGCCCGTGGGACCTGGGCAAGCCCCTCATCTCCAGGGCAGTTACTGGGAACAGCCACTGCTGTTGCTTCCTTGCCTCAGGAAGGTCAGCTGGGGTGTCTGCATGACCTGCCTGGCACCAGGAGGCAGGACCAGCCCACCCAGGGCCAAGGATTTCAGAGGGTGCCTTTCAGCTTCTCCAAGCAATGTAGCATTTGAGACACTCAACCAACACACACTCCAGGAGGGAACACCAACTCTGCACTCTTTTTGGCAGGGTTACTAAGGGGAAATCATTCTTGATTTCAATCTATGCACTCAGCTTTGACCTCACCTGGAGAAGAAACAACTCACATTTAGCAAAACCTGTTAAGCCTTATGATTAACGGAAGGGAAAGATGCTTTTAACCGGTTTCAATTTTCCCCTAACTCATTTTTCTCTAGGCAAAGAACAGTTGTTTGGAACAGTGAAATCTGGCAGGCAGTTAACCTTTATTTCACAGAGACAAATTACTTTTTCATCACAGTTTATCAAATCAGCAATTCAGCTCCATAGATCAACACAGTAGGAAAATTTTATCAGATCTGAAAGAGGACTTTACTAAGAACAGATTGACTCAAAATAAGATATGGCTGCTTCTGCAAGGAAAAACACCAGAGGTTTTCATGGTACTGAGAAATGGGAACAGGGAAATTAGAGGAGGCAGAACGGCTTGAACTGCCACAAATCTTTTCCTGCAATCTCTTAACGTAGGGAGAGCCAGCTGTCTGCTGTGGATTCGGGAAATAAACCCTGTCTCCACACAGGCTTCTCTCACTGCTTCACCTTCCAGATATGAAAAGCAAAATAGCATTGTTTTCTATAATTATATCAGGGGAGGATTGACAAAAGCATATGGTAAGCACAGAAAGCTTGAAACAAACAATTAATCTAAACTTCGGTGTGCTGAAGAGACACGGGAGGAAATGCTTCAGACTTGGAACCTGTGGGTCCCAGGACACCGAGATTTAGGTTTTAGTTCCCATTGTCTATGTGCTCCATGAGAGCCATACAATACAAACTGGCTCCTCTAGTTTCAAATCAGTTTCTTCAAAGCTGCATGGCCTGTTGCTCGTTCTCACCATCTTTTCAGTGTTCTCCCATCATGTTTGAAAAGCAAACACAAGATTGGCTGAGTCCTTTCCCAAAGAATATTAGCTCTCCTGGATCAGGAGTTTCCAACCCTCCAGACACACAACTAAACTACAATAAGCAAAGCCATATAGTTACAATTAGAACAGAGAAAATGTAGACATACAAATGGCAACAAACTTTCCTTTGGATAGGACTGACAGTTCTGCTCCAAATTGCATGCCTCTGCCTGTTCATCTCCCTGAGTTTATTTGGAAAGATTTTTTTTCTCTCTGTGTTATAGGTAAATTACAGCTTTATCAGTATTTGAGCGCTAACATCAATCATCTATGAAATAGACTTCACATTATTGTCCTGGGATACAGAAAGAGTGTATTTACTCATAATGAACTAACTTTTATATATTTTACTAAGGTGGAAATTCTCAGGAATCTTAAAGTTCATGACTGAATATGGTTCCGTCCCTGTTAAAAAGAAACTTCTGATGTTGTAGAAATGCAAATTAAAAAAAAAAAAATCTAGAATAAGTTGTGCTTTATTGCTTTCTGATTTCCAGTGCAGTTACTGCTCCTGAATACCATCCTTAACACACCTTGAGGCTACAGTGAAGTTGGCTGATTCCCCTGAGTTCTCAAGACAAACATTATTTGGGGAATGAGAATAAATAGCTCTGAGAATCTTGAATTATTGAAACAAAGTTCCATCTGAAACATTTCTTCCCAGCTTTTATTTTCTTCTTCAGAGTTTTCTGGTGATGGAAAAAGGACTTTTCTGACTCTTACTCCACATAAAACCAGGCCAGTGCCTTTTTCCTTGCCCAGCTCAGCACAGAGCAAGCAGCTGCCATGGAAAGCCAAGGAGTGGAGGTGGATCAGTGCCACCTCCTCCCATGGGAACATGCTGGCAGAGACACACGAGCTGTCACCAGCAGAGCTCTCTAGGAAAGGGAAACTCAAGAGTGCCCTGGGACACGGGCCCTATGGAATACTCTAAAGGCCAACAGGACTTAAAGAAGGTTCAGGACTAGACACATGTTTAAACACTACTGCAGAGTTCAGGACATTCCAGATTGAAAGGAAACATTCAGCTTATAAAAGACACTACTGAGGAAAATGAGACTGAAAAAACTGGTTAAGGATGTCACTGCTGTCAACACAGGTGGAGAGCGAGGAAACCACTTCTGTCAAGAAAGCATATCATTCTCTTTTCAAGTAACTCTTCATGCAATCAATTTTCTCTGTGCTGAAAGGGACAATGAGGCTTTGCCTAAAAATAATAGTACTGTGGATAAGCATGAAAAAGCCCTGATTATAGGTCAGGTGCCAAAGAAGATGAGAACGGGAACAAAGGAGCACCAACATGCTGTTACCATGTACACCACAGATACTATTTTGCTCATTAATTGCTCATTACATCCCACTAAAGTACTTGTTGCTTCAAATTCTGCCAGTGCTCCTGCAAAAAGAAGCATAAAGCAAAAATTGTGATTCACTAAGAGTAACAAAGGAAAAAGTTTTAGCAGTTTGAGTAGTGGTGCTCTGCACCAGGCTTGGCTGAGTCCTGAGTAGGAGGGCAAGTGTCAGAATCGTAAGGAACTTTTCCAACTTCACTCTCACCATGCAGAACAGTTTAATTCTTTCCAAGGCAAATCAAAAAGCACTTTTAAAAGAGAGATTTAGGCCTCAGAACACCTATGAAAATACAGTAGTAATATCATCTTATCTTGTCCTTCCAGTTGCTGGGAATGCTGAGGGAAGAAAGGAAGAGCCAGCAGATCAACACCTGGCTCTGAGCCTGGCACAAGCAGCAGAACTTTGGGGTTTGTGACTATGGGTCAGTTCCCATGACAGGTCTGCTGACAACAGAGTGCACCTGTGTCCAAGGGGGAAGGGGATCTGTGCACGGGACATTGTAGGGATCACTGGCAGAGTTTTAACTAGATCTGAAGGGGAAGAGACGCAAACAGCTCACTGGAGGCACGGCTGGGGGCAGCAGTGTTGGAGGGGTGATGTGCTGGTGAGCTCCCTCAGTCTGCCCCTCAGGGGAGGCAGGGCATGGAAGGGCATGGACAGGAGGAGCTGAAAGCCATCACACACCAGGGACACTGTGCTAGTGGCCCCCAAGGAAACACAGTGGGACGACTCCCACAGCCAAGGTGCTGTGACGGATGGCCATAAACTCCTCAGCACTTCCTTCTTCTCTCAGTGCTGGCCAAAAAAGTGGCTCCTCAGCTGTGACTGCTTGCAAATCCCCTTTGACAGCATGGCCACTTAAACTTCAATTACCGTTTAGCTTCAATTACTTTTTTTTACATACAGAAAATACACTTTCAAGTAGCATATCAATTAATTATAAGCAGTCATTCTACCAAGTATATCATCATATTGTCTTACACTTTTCCTATGAAATATAATGGAAATTCTGAGAAACTACACAGCACAGGATCCCACTCTGATCTGAATTTAGGTCACTGTCTGTGTGCCACTAATAATGGATTCATTTATAAACTTACATATATCCTAAACACTGAGAATTTTTGGGTTTAAATAATAAACCTTAGAGCAAGTGAACTGAAGTTTTGCTGCAAGAGGTGGCTGTATTTGTAGGATACATTCCAGGAGACACAGCAGCTCTGAGGCAGGTGGCCCTCTGTCAGCAGGGAATTATATATAGCATCCATTACTGACACAGAGAGAAGTGCAAGTGAATCACCCATCACCAGAAAAATTTATAGTAGGGAAACACCTGCCTGCCCACCTGTTTCTTTGCATTCCTTTGTGCAACTAAAATGCGAGCTTTGTTTGAAAGGGCTGTTTGCTAAAATCCCTAGACTAGAGGGAAGGGCTCGTTAAACGGGATAAGAAGTAGGAAACAACTGAAAACACCACCAGCCTCCCCAATCAGTCCTGAGACACCTTTTTCTTATTCAAGACCAAAATTATTTTAAACCCTGAGTTTTCTTCCAATCTGAGTCATTCTGTGAATTGTGTGGTTATTCAAAATGCAGGAAAAGAACTCTGGGTGACCTTCACCTGCATTACTGAAGAAGAATCGTTGTTTTTTTGTTTTCCCTGCAGTCAGAACATTCTATTGTCATTCAGAAAAAGTGCAAAGAATACACACAGTAGGTAGAGAATTATTTTTTGAAGTGTGACAATTGTGCAATTTTAGAGTATTATTTCTAGCATATCAGTGTTCCATTTCTGGGGCAAGGAAGCCAGAAGTCAAGAAAAATGTGAATAAACTCTTAAAACATTAAAGATCTTGAAGTTTACACATAAAAAGCATTCAGCAATTTTCAAATGAGTGATTAGAAATTATAGATATTTCTCCATCAACCTGTCATTTCAGTGTATGGGACAGCTGTGGCTAAAAGCACTCAAATTTGGGCAGGATAATAGTTATCTGCAACTTCTGTTCAAGAGTGAAAAATGATGGAAATTTGTCACCTACTATACATGCAACAGAAGGAGAACATGCAGGCATAGCAGAATCACTGCTTTTACTTTCTAATTAATCTCACAACTCTTGACTTTGGCCCTTATTTAAATCATTACCTCTCTAACAATAAAAACATCATTGTCTACATTTTATATAACTGGATACTTGAACATGAGGCAGGAGGCACAGGTTCTTCTTTAAAGTATGGCGAAAGCAAAAGGAATCTCCTCATCACTTTCTATACAAAACTTTCAGCTAGACACTAGAAAATAGTTTAGGAGTGACAGATTTGCAAAGCTGTAGAAAACATCAACAACATTGCATTAAATAAATCTTACTCAACATCGATGGCCACTGTCGTGCCATGAACCATGTATTTGGCACATACAATTTGAAATAAGAGATGAACTCCTCCAGCTCTTCCCAAAGATGTTTTTTTCAGTTATCAAATTGATTATCTTTCATAAGCAGGAAGAAGGGAAAGAAAAGTTTTAGAGAAAGGGAAGAAAGCCCCAGTCAATCCTGCAGTCGGGCAGATAAAGCCCTGCATGCCAGTGTCTCTAACAGTAAACTAGAGGTAACAGTTACAAATCTTTGTTAAATTGCTCTGTAATAACCAGGGATCATTTCACACAGTACAGACACAAAACTATCTCCAGGGTAAAACAGAACAGCAGTTTAATGAAGCACAGCCATGCAATGGAACACAATTTTGCTCCAGAAGCAAAACCAGAACAAGGCAATTTTCAGTCCCTTATTGTTGAAAAGAGTCTAAGCAGACAAGAAGCTACTGGAGGTTTGGTCAAGACATTGGCCTTTAAAATTGCATTATTACTGAAAAACATATGCTTTCTATAGGGTTTTCTTTTAACTTGAAGGACCAAGACTTTCCCATACACACTAAAGTTTCTAGATGGACATTTTCATATTCTTACACCACTGATCTAAAAGAACACTGTTCACTTGGAAAATTACACTTGTGGGAGAAAAATGAGGTATGGGTGCAAACAAGTACAAAATTCTGCTGGCTCTGCTGCTTCACAAACTGGTATTTCTGTGACAGACACAGAAAAGTTCACAGATAAATTCATTTCTGAATAAATCTGAAGTGTCCTACATTTTTCTCAGACCACACAATTGAATCCACTTTTTAAAAGAAATATCATAAGACCTTGCCCATCTAGAAATTCCTCTGTGCCTACACAATATTTCACTCCCCTCACCCTCACAAAAGAAGCAGAAGTTAGCAATGGAATTTTCCTTTGAGAACAGAGGATCATTGCTCAAGAAAAACTTGGAAGGGAATCCATAAGTCAGTGTCACTCAGCACAGTTCTTTGGCTGCTTAGTTTGATTCTTAAAGACTTGCAGAGCCCCACCATCAGAGAAAAAACTTTAGGATTTTTTCACAAGCATTAGAAGGGAGCTCAGCTTTTATCGGCAACAGTATTAGTACAAACTCAGGCAACCTCCAGCTGTTATAAACTAGAGTAGATTCACTGGAGTCAACTTAAGGGGCTGATTCAGGATCACTGGAGAATCTGACCAAAGCAAAGTAATAGTTCAAAACAGCCACACATTTCTGAGTCTGCAGAGGGGGGCTTTTAAAGGTTCTGAGCATTTGGAAACTTGTGCATATATATATATACACACAGATGTATATAAACCCATGTAACATTTTGATCATTAAGACAAAACACTATTCTAATCCCAAAATGACCCATTCATGGTGCAACATACAAGAAAGAAACCCTACTGTTTGAAAGGCATTAATTCAACTCAAAACATATTTCACAAATTTCAAGTCTCCTGATGCCATGTATTCTGAACAGATGTTCCCAGACATTCACCTTTCATAGAACTGTCACTGTCTTCTTACTAAAATCATTGCTAGAATTTAATTTTCAGTCTTGCAGGGACAGAAACAGTCCTGGTCTACCAAGCTGGGACCGTCAGAGCCGCAGACACCCAGCACAACTTGGTGGATCTCAGTGCTCAGCATGGCAGTGAAAATGCAGATTTCTCAACTCCCCTGTTTAGTTTGCTTACAGTTTAGAGCACTTGAGTAACACCTGAACTCTTTATAAGTCATGTAACTAAGTACTCAGAGCATCAATTTGTTTATGTCTTCTCTCACAGAAAAACAGACTTTTGCTATGTTTTATATCCATGGGAATGGTAAGCCAAGAAATTTTGCAGACAGAAGGACTCCATTTCTTTTCACAGAACAGGGTTTAATTTTCTACAAAATATATTACTTTCTGCCTTTTTTTTTAATTCCAGCTTTTCTATGTTGCCTCTACAAAACAACAGTAAAAAACATACCCCTTCCAGTTCAGTTCAACCTCAGTGTGTTGCTCTGTCACAAAGATATTCCCTCTACAAGTCTTTCAGAAATATGGGTCCCAGTGTATCAAGATATATTAAATGTAATATCTGAGACTGATGAAGTGAAAGAACCATAAATACATTTAGTAGATTTTCAGTCATCTTCTCCCTCTGCTTTTCCAGCAAAAAGATTTTAGTGCCCCTTTTGGTTTCTGCTCATGGTGGTGATAAACAGCTTAAACCATTACACCAGAATTAAAGGCAATATTTCTATCTGTTCTTTGTGCAGGTCAAAGACAGAAGAGTCACAGTTGCCCACTTATTACATTGTGTTATTATAACAAGGATATAAAAGGACTGAGTCTGGTCAACATTTATCTTAAGTACAGAACTGTTTTCTCAACACTGAAAGAAGGTTGTTTTTTTTTTAAAAAAGAGAAAAAAAGAGAAAACCAGAGAAACTCTCCATACCACTCAATACATGCATGTGGTATCTCTTGATTCTGAGCATTGTCTTTGGCTCACTCTCTTCTCAGAGCATCTCTACTGAAGTACTTCACAAGTTGGATACCCTTCAGCTTGGCTGAAGAGCACATAATCATATGTAAAGAGTTCTGATCCAGGGACTGCACGATACAAAGGGAAGATGGAGTTGGTTTGACATGACAATTTGCTGTTATTGTTCCGGGATTACAACAAACCTACAGCTAAACTAATTGTGCCGGGATGGTTAAGGTTGTGTCAGCACTTTCCTTGTAAACCTCTTATCCAGTGGATTTATTACTAAATAAAAAGTTTTTCAGGGGCTGAAGCCTGGCATGAAAGACTGCATTTATCTTTAGAGACTCTGAAAGAGAAATTCAGCTTTTCTTAATGGAGGGAAGAAAGAAGATTGCTAACTTGGGATACATAAATTTCTACTGCTAATCTTACCAGCCCCATGCACACTTTCCTTGCTTTAAAAGATACAGGGAAAAATACTTCGTTGATGGAGGTTCATTTCAACATAGAAAACAAAAATCCCATGCAAGCCACCTTCCCTTGTTATGGAGATTTTAAATTTTTTACAACATATGAAATGATTTTTCCCTGACTGTCAATACAGTGCCACAAACAGGCCCTAATTATACCCTCTGGTTACACAAAAGACTGAAATAACTATGAATTATCCAATATATGTTTATAAAAAAAAAAACCTCTTGTGGTAAGCATTTATTTCTCAGTGACAGTGTTCATGGTTAGAAAGAACCCCCTTAAATAGAATTAAAAAAAAAAAAACAAACACACAGAGCACCTGTTATATGACAATAATTACAAAAAAGAATTTACACTAATTTAACATGCCAGGGAATCTGGGATGGCCCAAAGCAGTGCCCTGGCTCCTGCTGGGAGCTCCTCAGGCACTTGACAGTAATACTGAATTGGATCCCATACAAGCCTCATATGAACACTTTATCTGCAAATAGATTCAAAACATCTTAGATCCAAACTCTCTCTACACTGGTGACCTCAAATTTAGCTATATTTTGCCTTATTTTTACAACCACCTATTGCCAGCCCTGCCAACTCACAGTGGATCAAACAGGCACACTGGCTTCTTTCATACCCCCTGTCACCAACAGCAAAGGTCTGAGTCTCAACAAGGCCCTTCTGCAAGTTCACTTTCTTTAAGAAACACACAGAAAGTGATCCTTTTCTCAGTATTGCTCCTCCTGGGCTCCTGTGCAGGTATAATACTTCCCATGCAGTTCAGAGGTGCAATAGAAAACCAGTACATTGTTCTGTACTGAGACTCAGGAGGAAGATTCTGGCAGCAGTTAGCTCTTCTGCAGCTGTAGCACTTGTGTGTGCCAAGAAGAGTAAAAATAAAATAAATAAATTTTAAAATAATTCAGCAGATACAAATGAAAAGATCTGAAATGCAGGAGCTCAGTTTTAATAGGCACTCCTTTTAAACATCAGTTTAATGTCTAGATCACCAACATGAGCTATCTATTGGAACATGGCCAGGAGATTACTACCCTTGAAATGGTTCAGCAAAAGCTCTGCACAGCCCTTTCTCCTTCAGTGGAATGCCTTTCTAAAAGTTTTATTCTTGTTCAACTGGATAAAGCCTTGGCCACCTTCTTCCTAGCTTTTTTCTCCTCTCCATATTTCCTTGCTGTAAACACCCATTTCAGACAAAAGAAAACATATTAAAGAAGGATAACAGAGCAGCAATCACTACCTGAGCACTGCTTCACGTAGAAGTGATTTTACAGAGTCAGACACTGCCTGTTCTCCTGGGTAAGTAAGTGGACCCAGGCCACCCCACCCAGGAGGCGAACGCTCTTTATCAAGTGGAAAAAGACTCAGATGAGGCAGACACGGTGCCATCAAAACAAACACGCATTATTTTTGCTTCAGGATGGCACGTCAGAATGTGTAAAGCCCTTCCACCTCAAAGGGCACTCAACCTTCCCAGTTAGGACATGTATGTTCAAGGCTTCCTTCAAAAGCAGCGTCTCCCACGGTGTCTCCCCAGCCTTGTTTACCTGCCTGCTGAGTCTCCTTTCCATTCTCTGCCCTTTTGCTGCACAGCATCTGCTCCCTGCACTGAATTAAGTGTAAGCCAGTGAGTCTGCTCAGCCAAGCTTGGCTCTGATTCTCAGAAATAGCTCGTGTTGTACCCTTGTGCATTTATTTAAAGTTTGTGTCCGCATGCACATACAACCCTCACAGCTTCAAATTTAAAAAAACCCACAATTACAAATTCCTATTCATATCAAGCAGTGGCAAATCACACAAAGTTCTCCCTTTGTTGTCAGAATTTTTTAGTTGGTTTAACTGACATACACTATCAAGTTAAGTTTGCATAGGAAAAGTAAACACTCATTTTATTGCAGAGAATAAAATAACAAATTATTCTGATTTGAGATTTTTTCTTTTCATCTTTTGTAACTACAGTAATACAATCCCACATTAAGTAAGCATTGCTTCTGCAGCATATTCCCTTGTAACAAAGGATACTATAATCAGAATAATATTGTTCATAATGAATATAGAAGAATTTTCAAGTTGTCACAGCACTGGGCCATCAACATCCATGGACTTCTGTTGGATGTTGGAATGCAAGTCCTCAGTCATGTACCAACAGAAATCCTATTTAGAGCCACCAACATTAAGAAGCCATTTTACTGAAACCATTTTAGAAACATGGCACAAATTTATGTGCCCTGAGAGCTTCTATTCAAAGAGGAAGTAAAAACAGTGAAATTCAAAACTGATGTTTGAAATGCATGTTATAAATACAAGAAAACAGCAGAGGACTGACATGACCTCCCCATATGCATATATTGTAAAGATCTGCATATCCAGGGCCACACTGCACAGCATTCCCAACAACTCCCAATAATTTATATCCTCCACCTCTCCAAGCATCTCTGAATAGCTGTCATTTTGTACTCAAAATCTTGCCCTAAGAGATACAGTTTCTCTATAATTTCAAAAGCAGAGCATTTGAATATAACAGAGACTGGGGCAGGGAGGGGGTAGGAAGAAGTGAGCCTTGCAGTGCTTACTGCAGGAGGATTATACACACCAACAGGTTCCAAAACCTTTGGGGGGCAAAACACATCTTATAAAACTCTGTCCTGGGAAACAGCAAACACAGTGCCTCTAACACACCTGCAAGGTCTCCACAACAGTAAGAAATAAACAGTTTATAATTCCCATCACAAAACTTCCAAGAATTCCCACAATCCCAAACTGTTCCAAAAGGCCTTTAGGGAGCAGTAGGACTGGATCCCAGCCCTGATGGGACAAGGGAGGCCCAGGCAGTGTGCCCTGGCTGGCATGGGCACCCCCAGTACCTGAGCAGGGAGAGCAGAGAGAACAGAGCTGGCCAGGAGCAGGAGCCAGGGTCAGGCACAGTGCAGGGACTGCACCATGGCCTTACCAGTGCAGCAGGTCGGGGTCAAGCCAGGGAGTTCCATCAGTGGGTCAAGATCACATTGAGCAAGAAAAATCGTCCAGAACAGGCAACAAAGCTCAGGCAACTCCCTAACAAAACCAGGGAGGTCTCCAACACAGTGTCCCAGTGCTCTTCCCACAGCAGCCAGGGCAGAGGAGACACAGCTGCCCCCCATCAATCTGGCCTTAAATACAGGCAGCGAAGCCTGAGGAGTGGGAGGGGTTTGAATCAGGGCCTGGCACCCACTAATTGAAAGCAGATGTGTTGTGGAATCCAATTTAAGCTGGCAGAACCAAGTCCTTGACTATCACTACATCTACTTAACTAGTTCTTAATTAGCTTGAGCTTATGGAAGATGACAATTTTGAAATGCTTTTACAGCACCAGAGTGTCTGATAAGATGCAGAGAATTGTGAAGCCCCGTGCAAGAGGCTCTGAAGATCATGAGAAACTGATGGGAGCTGCACGATTTAAGATGTCGTTAGACTTTCTTGGACAGTTCTTTCTGACCTGACATAGTCCACCTTAGGGACACATCCATAATGGAGAAAATGTGTGAATTATGTATACACACACAGACCAGCCCACATATAGAGACTGCAGAGCACCCAGTTTGCTCTTGCTGCTATAGCTTTAAATGTGTAATGTCAAAATAATTTTTGTCTTTTAGTTTGTATTGGTTTGCTAGGGGTATAGAAAAATCTTTTGCTGACACAAGACATCAGTTTGGTGTCCTGAACATTGGTCTGACATGGTAAAGGTGTGAGAGGGATATGGATAGCACTTACAGTATGTTTGTTCCGCCATCAGAGCTTCAGTTAGAAAACAAAACATCTTTCTTGAATTAGAGTGGATGCTTATTACTGAGTTACAACCTTTGTATCCAGTGTGCAAGGTTATTGCTGCTACAGGGTAATAAATCTGCTGTGGCTCAGTGAAGAACTGGAATTGCAGCTACAATTATTCCCTTCCCCTCTGCTTGTGCTGCAAACCACAATTCATCCACATAGTTTAAGTGTGAGCAAGAAAATGCTGAGAAGATATTTCACACACTTTCTAGAAGGGAGATACAGATGTTCTCCCCTTGCAGCTGAATTCGCCAGAAGTAATGATAGAGAGGGAACACTTTGCTGTACTGTGCCTTTGGATTTGTGCTCTGATGAAAATAAATCTTACATTTTGTCCATGCCACAGTCTCACACAATGTTACTTGGCACTGGAGCATTTGTACTGTGCTAACTACCTTAAAAAGTCAGAGTTATTAAGTGCTCATTTAAACTAACATTTGTGATCTGCCAAACCACTTAACACCACACAGTAAGAAGTTTTAAGCCATTAACAAGCTTGCAGTTATACATAACAGGGAAGATGGGTTTAAATAAAAATCACTTTCAAGGAGGGGAGTGATTAATCATTGCTGTTCTCTCCTTCGTTTGTATTCTTAGCAAAAGTTGTCAACCTTTGTCCCAGCATTAATGGTGAGTTTTATGTGACTGTTCGTGGTATTCTTAAACTTGATTAATTAGCAAGGCCACATTTTATTTGAAAGTGGAGAATGGAGTCACATTTTCATTCAGTTCCCTAGGGAACTAATTATAAGGTCTGCTCCACATACATCACAACAATATCTCCTATATGGCACAAGTAATTATTTAGATACTGTAAATATCCTTCTGAATACTTAAAACAGAGCTGCTTCGGCTATTTTAAAGTTTCATTAGAAACTGGTTCTAGCTTCTGCTGCAAAGTTGCAAATATTCCCTGCTCAGGAAAAGCAGAAGGTACTCAGCATCATGAGAATGTAAACTCTCTAATGGGAATTTATCACATTCATCTCTGAACGAGCACAAAGGAAAAAAATGGAGAGAAAGGGAATAGTAGTTAAGATTACACAGCCCTTAAAAAAAATGAACATAAATGTTTAACAACCAAATGATGTTGTTTTTTGTCCCTTAGCTCCAAGGCAGCAATCAATTCTTTCTATTCTCCACCCCCAGTACACCAGAAAGTGGCAGTTTTGCTGCATTAAAAATCAGAGTAGAATATGCAAAAGCCCATCTTTAAAAAAGGAAAAGTTCTTCTCTCCCCTCTTGCACAAGTCTTCGGGCAGTGGGTAGGAGGCTGAGGAGTGGCAATGGCTCTGACTAGTCATATTCCAGTAGCTTTAGGAATAGAATCTCATCATAGCAGGTGTACAAAGACATCGAAAGAAGTTTTGCACAGCAGCACTTACAGTCTAAAAAGATTAGACAGTGTGTGGGAGAAAGAAACCATTAATTTGTACCTGGGAAAACGACACAGAGAAGTTTCCCTCAGTAGCACAAGACTCCTCTGTAACTCTGGAGCAGAACTGGAACCTCGAGTGCCACAAAGCTGCAGTTCAGCACTGGGAACACACAGGCACGGGGAGCACTCACAGTGCCTGAAAAGGGGCTGAGGAGCTGCACCAGACATCAGGTCACTGTTTCCTGCCTTGTGGAATTCTCAGCTTCGACTGTGCTCCGATTGTCGGGATTTGCCCCCAAAGGCAAATTTTAGGGGGAAAAGTGCTGTTTGATTGGCTCCAAAGCTCTTCTAAATTGGCTGATACAGTGAGCATCAAGCAGCAGAACAGCTTCCATAGCAACACACGCTCTCTGTGCTTAGTTATTTCTGGGGCATCTGTCACTGACTCTGCTCCTTGAAAACAATTCAGAGTGAAGGTTCCTTGCAGACCTGTAAACAGCCCACGTTAGTTCAGAAGTGTATCTGGACTATTGTCAGAGTGCCCCTTGTGGGGCAGCAGCAGCAAACTGCTCTTCCACATTGATTATAATCCACATTTAGGTTTCCCAGCATC
Organism: Lophotriccus pileatus; assembly: GCA_035583135.1. Lineage (NCBI taxonomy): Eukaryota > Metazoa > Chordata > Aves > Passeriformes > Tyrannidae > Lophotriccus > Lophotriccus pileatus. The sequence goes on along the minus strand of JAWWES010000035.1, from coordinate 6,658,128 downwards.
TCCCAAAGACTTCAGAGCAGTCTACAAATAGGCTTCAGAGCAGTCTACAAAACACCCTGCAAGAGCCTAAAATTATAGACTAAACTTTCTGAAGCCAGAAAGATTAATTACACAAGACCATGCTCCCTAGAATTACACATCAGCTTTGTTGAAGCAGAACACAAGTCCTTCCACATAGGAACCAGTGTTAAATATTTCTAAAATCTTCCCCAAATCCACTTTTTCTGAAGGGGTAGAGGTGTACATATTATAGCTGTAAATATTAATTTATCTCACCTTCACTATGTAGCAAAACAAGCAGTATAACTTGAAGTCCAACCTACATGTCAAATGACAAAAACTTGTGCCATTATAATGCTTTAGTTAAAATTATTGTCTTTAGACTTTTAAGATTTTCTTCTATTAGCTCAGAAGTTACACAGCCTCAGGAGCTCTCCTTATTTCCATCACCTTGGAAACACCACATGCAGGAAAACAAATACCAGAAAAAATAAATATGGATGGATTATTTGTAATTCAATAAATTTTTAATCCTGAATCTTCTGGTTTATATTCTTAAAGAACTTCACAACAGTTGAGACATTTTTTTATCCAATAAATCACTTCTGAAGCTGAGTAATAACAATTGTGACGATGATTTTGAAGATTGTGAGTATAGATAAATAAACAATGAGGTCTGATAAGCATGCACCATTTCCCTCCACAATAAAATCACAGGTCTTCTGAAAAAAAAACATTGATTGCCTTTTAATTTTAAATACTGCTAATTTGTAAAATATCTGAAATGGACATACAGCAGAAAACACCAGTTATAACTGTTCTAGATAAGAGCTCTCAGACGTGTCAGCAGCTACTGAAATCAGCAACAATTAACACTATAATTCACAGGAGAAAAAATGTAACTGATGTTCTCTTGCTAGTTAATATTTTGCTAAAGCAGACAGACTGAGAAGCTGTGTTATAAGTAGTTTGGTCTGGTTTTTAGTAAACAACACTGAACAGTCAACAAGTATACACATCAAGCACACAGTTAGTAGTTTAAATGTTTTTGTCTTTGGGGCATTTTCTAGTCCACTGCCATATTTACTGAACAATGAGTCAGTAGAGAAGATACCGAATGTTCTGCATCTGATATAATAAATATATTTATAAAGAAGAGAACAAAAAGGAATTTAAAAACACTTGATGTGAAAAAGAAGAAAACTCAATTTTTTTCTTGCTCACTTGCTGTTCAAAACAGCCAGTGTGTGTTGACCTTCAGGGCATGCAGCAAACTTTATTTAGTTTTATTGGCATTTGGAAAATGCCAGAATTTGGTGATTCTTGCAGACAGCAAAACTTTGCAGCACTCTTTACCAATGTTTCCTGTTGCAATGGGTTTAATGTTTTCTCTCACTTATACCAGGGTTGCTCATGGTCTTGGAAACAGTGTTCAGGGTTCAGCAAAAGTGAGAACACCCACAGAGTTCAAGAGAGCCAAGGAGACCCAGTATGAGGAGCATAGTGTCAGGGAGAGAGACACTTAAAATAGGTCAGAAAAGTCTCATTATGGTATAGACTGTGAGCAAAGTGCCCCAGTTAACACTCTTTGCTATCAACAGTAGCTAACGAAATCAGCAGCGCAATGCAAGCCTCACCTCGCTCAGATTGCTGGCCAAAGGAACCTGCTGCTGGTGCTGCTTCAGGAACTCCAGCAGCAAAGGGTTTTTGCAAAGGTTCTGTCCTCAAACACGTGGTAAATGAAAATATGGACTCCATCGAATTTGAGGGGTTAAAAGGGAACTCCTTTTTAAAGATTGGAAAATATAAGCAAACACATCTTAGGGGGGGAAAAGGTAACAAAAGCCACGCCTCTGTGTCAGATCTATTGGCCTCAGCATCCCAGAACTGTCCAAGGCACCTGCTCCAGAAGGTTTTCCACAGGACTCAATTTCCAAAGGGTGTCTGAGGCATGAGGTCACACCAGGAATAATAACACCAAAGACAGTATTCCAGTTCACTCACCGTGTCAGCACCATCCAGACTCAGCACTGACAAAACTGAGGCAGAAAACGTCTCTGCTGAGGTCATCTGAGAGTTGCAGGAGGAGGAGCAGCAGCACTTCACTCACTCAGCCCACGTTCTCGTGTCTGTGAAAGGGAGCCTTCACTTACCCTGAGAAACGTGCCATGGAAGTGGTGCCATCAGCTTCTGAGAAGTCTGTAAAACCTGCACCTTCTGGCTGAGCCTGAGCCCTTACCTGGAATCACAGAGAATTGTTGACTGGGATAACAAGGAATTGTTGATATTATCTACCCTGTTTGTAAATACAGCCAGACAACATTGCACATCCAGCTCTAAGCTCACAGCAATCATCCAGAGTCAGGTAGAGACCCACCACAGAACTGTGGGGTAAGTGGAGCGTGGGGCCAGTCCCAGCAGAAGGGCAGGGGCAGGGCAGCACCTCAGCTTAGCTCCAGCATCACATGGATTCACAGCACAGTCCAACAGGAACTGACTCATATCAAGAACACTCAGATAGCACCAGATAGTAGATCAGAAGCGTTCTGTTCCTTTGGGAAGAAAACATGCAGCTCTTCCAAATGCCCACCAGTCACTTTAATATTGAAATATAGTTTTCTTTCAAAATCCAGCATGTAATTCTCAAGATTAGGCCAGAGACAGGAAACATCATTTCAGCAATCAAAAGATGATGCTTTCATATAAAGACAAATATTCCAATAAAGTCATCCCCAACACCTTTATGCAATCAGTTACCAGTTCAAAGCCAAGGCAAAATGTAAGTACAATAACTAAACACTTTAAAATATAACATAAACGCCATAAGTGTAATAAAAACAATACTATCACCTCTTTATTTCAGTTGAAAGTCAGAAATAGAGAAACACACCTACAAAACTGCAGTCCTGATGCAAGACTGACTGGTGAAAATAAAGAAACATATTAAAGTGCTACTCAATGACTCTAATTGCTCTGTATCATTCTTCATAATCAACTGCAAAGAGATTAAAACCATCAGGAAACAAAAACAGTAAAGGAGAAACTCTGCCCCAAACGATTAAACGACACTTCAAACTGTACTATTACGTTTTTGTTTCAGCAAATTTTGTAACCTCCTTTGATTTGGAAGCATCATCCACATAGGAACAGAGGAGTTCAAATGACAACATTTAGAGAACATAAAACCAAAGACAAGTTCTATGTCTTTGATATGATCAAGTTCTATGAATTCAGGATTCAGGTCACCAGCACAAAATGGAAGCAGCAGCAAATGTCATCAACAACCAAAACACTGCCAGGCAAACAATAAAACTGAGAAGGCATGACCTTAAACCAACTTTCAAAGAAATTTCGTATTACCAGATTGCAAAGATGAGAAGTTTTTTTCCTCCAGTTGACTTGAACTGAGACAGATGAAGGGGAATGACTGGAACTGAAAAAAAAAAAAAAAGAGATACAGAGAGTTCAGAGAGAGTTATTCAAGTTGCTGCAGACTCAGCTGGATGCTAATAATGTTGGAACAAGAAAGAGACATTCCAGATAATTGGGAAATTAGATTTAGAAACAAGAGCATTTGTTTCTAAAGAAGTATTTCTAAAAAGAAAGAAGCAGGATAAGAAAAAAGCATAAGGGAGATTGACATTTTCTTTGTTTTTGCGAGAAATGAAAACTTCAGTAAAACATCACTAAGAACCTTCTAGTAAAGCTTTCCAGAAACAATCAGTGATTCTCAGTGACCAATTAGACATATCTATAAGGGTCCTGCTACTCCTAAAGTTTCAGCACCCTAAGTAAACATTTGCTGCTACACAGTGTTTTTGTTGATATACAGGCACTCCATGGTCTCCAGGAGTGATGTTTGCTTTTCCAGCCCAAAACCCAGCTGTGCAGTAGTTCTACATCTATGAATGAGAGACAAGAGTAACCACAGCTTGGCTATGCTCATCTGAGGAATGAGCAAACTTAATGACCTTGCTGTGGAAAAAAATTTGTCAGATATATTTATGTCTATAAAATAGAGTGTAAGGCCTCCCAAACACACATCTAATCAGGGACTAACACAGCAGAGTCTGTAACTGCTGTTACACTGTCCCTGCTCAGCTGACAGGGTGGGGACTCCCAGCATGGCCATGGAGGAGCAGCCACAAACACCATCCTCTGTGTTGGAAGGGCCCGTGGCTGGGACTGTTCTCACTGTGCTTCAGCTGCACTTCAACTAACAGTGGAATACTCCTGTGCCATGACAGCAGGCAGAGCCTGCCAGCAATTTCAAGAAAAATTCATATAACCCATATAACTGATCTTCAGATGATCAATATGTCTAAAACTACTTTACAAAGGAAATATTTAAGGTAGGAATGAAGGAAATCTGAAAAGAAGCTCACATTGTGATCTCACATTGCAGGGCATGGGTTGTGTGTTCCCTTCGTTTTTGAGCATCCACAGAAAAAGAACTCCTGAGACCAAGTGGCAGAAGATTAAAAAGTCATCTTGAAAGGAGACTTTTGACACTACTGCAAAAGAAAGAAAGAAAAAAAAACCAACTGTTTTTAACATGGTCTCTGGTTTAATATTTCACTTCTACAATGTTCTGCTTCACTGCTACTGAGTGACAGAAAAGGAAATAACAAAAAGTCTTTCTGGCATCCATATCTTGATTTTTTTCTGTATATTGTAAGAAGAAATGACAGAGCTGATAATTAAAAATATTACAATTAAGTCCTGCAGTCACCAGATGTACAACTGAAAAGAGAAGTGGGATCAGTTCTGAAAATTACATCACAGAGAGATTAAAACTGATGAATAAACAGAGGAAGCCATTAAAAAAAAAAAATGTAGCCTCTTCTGCTAGACTGGAGGTGAGGAGAGTGGAAAAGAGGCAGTGTTATGTTGTTTGAATAATCTAATTCTCTGTTAAGCACTTTTCCATGAACATGTTTAATGTAGTCTTCATGCAGGTTTAATGTAGGGTATGATATAACAACAAATAATCAATTTTCTACTCCTCCCACCCCAATTAAAAATTATAATAGTTGGAAATATGTGGAATCAGAATAATTGATCCTGACTGGGACACTCACAAGTTTGGCAACTGTCACCTTCTGCAACCAAGCACAGGATGTGTTTGCTGCTCATGGAACCTCCCAAAGAAACAAGGAGATGAGTCAAGGCATCAGACATGGTTTGGATTTTTGCTGGTCTTGCTACTGAGCAATAACTAAAATTCTGAGTACCCTCCATTAGGTGGTTACCACAAAGTTATTTCAGTGGCTGCAAGTGCATGTACAGAGAGCATCAGCCTCTCCCTTCTCATGCACAAGAGTGAAGGAGACCTTCCCCAGCAAGCCACTCCTCTCCTCTTATTTCACTGATTTCTTCATGCAGGTTGAATTTTGGGTTGTCGTTTTGCAGTTATTTTTCTGAATTCTGGACCCTTAAAAAAAACCACAGTTGGTAAAAAAGCACAAGCTTAAACCAGCTGGCATCAACTTCCTACACCATCCTTTGGGCTGTTCTCATGTATATTCTCACATATTACAAAAATATACTTATTGTCATATATATATTTTCTCAGTTATTTATATCATGTATTTAATTCATAAATGATTGACAACTCATCTTTGATAGGTAGAAACAGACAACTTCCACCAACTGAAAGGACAGAAAGCTTGATTCAGAAGAGGGTATTAAAAAAAAGAAGCTGACTAACTTACAATGTGTATTCTTTACAGTCAGAAGAAAATTGAAAATCCACATGAAAGACACCTGGAAAGATTCTAATTTAGGTTTTTTTCCACCTGACAGCATAATTTCAAATGCACGTAAAGATATTAAAAATTTGAAGGAGAACTTACTTGCATATGATAAGAGAAAAGGACTTCAGCATGAGGCCAACAGATATAAAAGTACAATTCAAATCTGATCACGAAAATCCCCCAGGCTGGAGGAGATGTGAGGAGAAGCCCTGCTCTGTCAGGAGCACGGGAATTCCCACTGCTCACTCCTCACCCTGCCCTGCACACACTGCCCACACTCCCCCAGTCCACCTGCTGCTCTCGCAGTTCTCACCAACTCAAATGGATTCGATGCACACCCCAAGAGATAATCACCTCCAGAAATCACTGCAAATAAAGTCCCACATCGTAGTTATATACATTTTATAATGCCAAATCTCTTACAGACACGGGTTGGAAGGAGGGGTTTCTGTGGGAAATGAGGGCGTCCAGACAAAACAATTTAGAAACAACAACAAAGGTAAGGATACAAACCAAACCCAAATCCTCAGCGATTCCGTTCTTCAAGTGTTTGGAATTTTGATTTTAAAAACATATCAACATTCAATAAAAACATAAAAATGTCTGAAACTTTTAAAACATCTACATGGTCTAGTTGGCACTATTCACTACCCCGCCTCTCCCATTATGTAAACACTAATTCCCTTGGCAGTGTTTATCTGGGGACACAACACAAGAAGGAACATCCCAGCTCAGGACAGGGTTACCTGCACTGAGACCCTGAATTGCCCCCAAAAGAGGAAGTGTTTCACACCCACACAGAGTCCAAAGCACTCCCCACAAGACACCACTGCCTCCTGCAAGTCTTTCATCCCTGCAAACCAGGAGGGATCTCCAAAGAGTCAGGATATTCCATGTTTTCAGGCAATGAAAGCATTCCCCATTGACTGGAGTGAGACAAAGGATCAGGTCAGAGCAGGCCCAACTGATGCCAGCTGTATTTTGGAGTCTCTAAATCACAGCTGAATTGTAGAGCAGAGGGAAATGCAACACACAGCCATCCAAGGATGGAGAACTAAAATGCCCCCATTTTTGCAGCAATAAAGTGCCATCAGGAAGAAGCCATCCCACCTAAATACAGATCTCTCAGAAACTGGAAGCAAAACAGGCTTATTTTGGTTTCTATCTTAAAGAAAGGGAAGAAAAATACCCCAAACCAGTAGTCACATTTTCTTTAGCAAAGGCTCCTTTTGTCATTTCTGTTATTCTGAACTCAGTGAAGAACTGTAGAGGTTGCTGTGAACTACAGCCAAGCGGAGCAGAGGGAGCAGAGAGCAAAGGGAAGGCTGCTGGCTGCCGAGCAGATGGAGCCATTAACTGCACTGGGGGAATCCAGTCAAAGCAAGGGAGGATAACTAGCAGGGAGCATGGCTTTCAAGGGCATTTCATAGGAGACTTGGCTTTTTTTGGCCTTTTTTCTGTATTTCTAAATTGATATTTTACTGTAGTTCCTTTCTAGTGCCTGTTGACTCTTCTGCTATTGCAAATCCTCGCCTTACTGTTGCAAACCTGGGAAAAGGGCTTGTTTCTGAGCTACAGGGAAATGGAAACCCTTCCAGGATTCTGGGCAAGAGTTCAAAATTATATTAAATGTTTTAATAATAAGCCTTTAGAATTGAAGTGGTTCCCATGGTGCTGTCAGTCAAGACCCTGATTTGTCTGACCCTCTGCTTATTTTCCTGGTCTGACTGTCATACATGATCAAACAAAAACCATGATCTTTTGAGGCATTGTGTGCAACTCCTGCTAATTTCAGACTAGATTTAGGAAGATTGTATGTTTTGGAGATGGATAAAAATGTACCTTAAAATTGGTAACTGAGCAAACATGAAAACTCACAAATACAGTATTTCATACACATATTCTGGCCATTTTTAAAAATTCTTACAAAATTAGTATATAAACAATTGCCTGGAATGTATCTCAACATTTTCCAGCCAACCAGAAAAATATACAAAGCTGTAAAAGCTTCCCAAATACAAACAGTCAGCTTCTTGAATGTTAATCAAAAGTTTAAGCTGGTTTTACAACCATGAGAAACTTCTGCAGAAGAGTAGTTCATAGCAGCATTTCTGTTGGGCAATTTTTCAGCAGACTTTGTGAGCAAAATTTTGAAATCATGCAACAATTCATCAAAGCAGATGCTGCCCTGGGAAGCAGAATGCTTGGATTCTATTTCTGGGGCTGGGCAGACTTCAGATAAATCATTAACCTCTTTCCTCTCGTGCCCATCATCTGGTTTGCTGCTACTATTGCAGTAATCACGTTTCTCCAGTGACAACAGACCCTCCAAACTGCCCAGAGTCCATATTTTCTAGTTTGACATTAATTGTAGCAGTAAAGCAGGCATCAAGTGTTGATGCAAAGGCAAAAATGTGTAGCTGCCTGGCCATCAAAAAGCAATCTGAGGGTAAGCAATATATTTCACTTACTCTATTGCAAGCTTTGGTGAGATAATCCTTTCTTATTGCCTGCACATACACGAGATGCAACACAGAACAATCTTTCATCTTATGGCACTTACATGCTCCTTAATTCAAAGAGTTCCAAGTTTTCCAAGTGCCTTTTTGCTGTGTCAGTTTTACTGTGTGGAACAATGGAAATTATAGTCTGATATAGAAAGGATGCCTATTGAAGAGATAAAATATGTTTTATTAAAAAATCAGACTTATATGAGGTTTGCCTATTATTTTGTAATTAACTGTCAAAGGAACAACTGAAAAAAGTATCTCAAGAGACATCTGAGATTATGAAGCTGAAATGGGGAAATGCCTCACTAGGTACAGTATTGTCAGCATCTGGTTCTGTTCTTATCAGATGTTGAGATGAAGTACGAGATCTATCAAGATGGGAAATACCATCCAAAGTTATCACATCTGAGAAACTGTCTCACATACAAAAATCATCACACACAATGAATAGAGAACTTTGTATTAAAAAAAAAAAAAGAGGTGATATTTTTGAATTTGTGAAAGAACCCTCCAAATAATGGTATAGATTGCAGTTTGTAATATGTTGGCAGATACTATAGGGATCTTTTTACAATTAACATAAGATGTGCCATTCTCCTGCCTGGGAAGAACCAATGAGAACAACTCACAGAGCCTTTCCTAAACTTCTGGTGTTTGCCATCAGCTCCTCTGAGGTTCCTCAGATCCTTGGTTTCCAGAGAGGGGATGCTGGTGACACACTGTGGAGTGTATTTGTAAGTGACTATAGGGTTAGACAACAAATAAGCACATATTTGTCATCACATGAGGGAAAAGAAACACTTCTCAGTGTTCTCTAAGACAGGCATTTCAGTTTGCCTGGGAATGGGGAGAAGACTTCAGTTGCTGTAACTGCCCCAGGCTGGAGCTGGATCCCACTGGCGTGTCCCCAGTGCAGAAGTAGAAAGGCAAATGTACCTTGACCACACCAAACCACAGAACTGAGCTCTCTGGGAAACTCAGATCACGAAAAGGTACTACAATGAAAGGCAAAGTTAAAGAGAGTTGTAAAGAGCAGGAGCTGGCTACAGCCTGCCTTCTGGAATATGCACCCCTCCTACTCCAAGCTGGCAAGTGAATTCTCCTCCCAATATGGGGCACCACATGCACGTTCTTCACTGCTGTAGCTTCCTGGAATAGCTCAGGATACAGTAAGATATGGGGTACTGGCAAAGGAAGAGAAGAAAGAGATCACATTCACAGCAATTCCAAACTATCTTGAGTTCTGTTTAAAATGCTTCAATCTATAATCCTGGACCTGGTCCTGCAAATGAGAGAAGAAAAAGGCAGCAAAGAAGCCACTTTTTATTTTTTAAATAACCCTTTTTGATATGTCACAAAGTATTGCCCTTTATCACAGCAGACAGCACAAGGATTTTGTCCTTTCCAATGATGTTGGCAGGGAAACATAAATTTAAAAGTTGATATAACCTCCTAGTGCAAGGTTTCCCCATTACTTAGCCAGTTAACTATTGAATTCTAATTTCCTAATTCAAGATGCTTAGATATTGTTGAACATTCAAGCACACATGACATTGGTAATACATATTAGCTATAACTACTCATTTGCTTTCTTTTTTTTATGAAAAAGTGTTTATTTTTTAAATGAAAATAAAAGAGCACTATCATGAGTGAAAGAATAAAGTAATCTGAGTAATTGAGATCTAAGCATACAACACTTAATAAACAGTGTCATGGCTATCTACAATTCAGGTATTATAGCAACTGAAACTTCTGTTTTTCATGTGATCATCATTCTGCAAAGGAAACTGCTCAGAGAGAAGGTGGCTCCCTGGGGGATTTCCTCATTTCTTTGACAATAATGTGAATACCACAAAAAGTTCATTTGAAAGACATTTTGAAGTGAAGTTGACACCAGTGTCTGGGAAACTGATGTTTCATGCACTATGTACTACATTCCAAGGGAATTCCAGTAGCACAAAATGCCACTCAAACACGTCTCAAGGCTGTTTTCCATTTCAAGCCTATATACTCATTACATATATTTTATAGCTTCTAATTATTATTATTAAGGTGCTGAAGCATCCCAGTATGCAGTAAATGTGTTGCAAAGCAGCAAAATAACAAAGGCTGCCAGAGCAGCTAAGTTAGGACTGCCAGGTTATGTGGAGAACTGTGCCTTTCACAGACCCCTGTAAGGAGACAGCTTATCATCCAGTGAAGCAGCTGATCCGTTATCTAGCTCAGGTTGATTTAACCAGGACCATTTTGGGACAGTTAGTTGCTAAAGCTGAAAAGTTTCCACTTCCTCCAACTTCCATGCAGTGGGAGAAGCAGAGGACAGACACTGGAAGGGAAAAGGGAATAAAAGTTGACAAAGAAGATTAACAGGACATTGTAGGAGGGAAAGGTTTGGTGCTCTGGTGGAACAGGAAGAAAGGAAGAAGCAGAAGGATCAGAGAAGGGCAGATCAGAAACCAAAAGAAGCTCGCCTGGAGCAGTCTGATCTGTGTCCAGCTGGGAGCTGTACTTCCAACAGCTGCGTTATTGGAAGCTTCCAATATTCCCTTCCATTATGTACATCCCCACACTGCTGCTAGTAATGTATCCCCATTCCAGCATTCCAAATGCATTGAAAGCATTCTCAGTAGAAGTCCTTCCCTTAATATAGGCAGGCTATCAAAAAGGAAAAAAAAAAAAAGTTAGCTTATCCTAAAATAAGCTGTAAAGCATAAATACAGAATATATACAGATGAAAAGGAAAAGGTAAACACTGCACTGTGATTTTTGAGGAATGCTTTCTGTCAGCTTCTGACAGAGCCATTTTCCACATGTGATAATCTTCCCTAAGTAGTTAATGATGAAATGGTACAGGTTAGTAACTTTGATTTGAGCTATCTTATATATCTGTGCTGGAAGAATGTTTAGGAGTAGTTTCAGTCAGTCAAGTTCCAGTCTGAAACAAGAAAGAATGGTACCTACACTGTAACAATTATAAAACTGAGTATTTGACAGCAGCCTATTTGATTAAATCACAGAGAACACTTTTCCAGATATATTATTCCCCTCTCTTTCCCTCATATTTAATTAGCCAAACAACATTAACATGTTGCAACAACACAAGATTTGGTTGGGTGGAGGTTGGTTTTATTGGGGGGGAGGGAGGTTTTTTGGGTTTTGTGCATTCTTTTTCCCAAACCTGTTACAAATATAAGCATTTTATCAATTTCCAAATGATCTGCATTCTGATGTTGTCAGAATAGAATACTGAAGACGAAAGGAATTTTCAAATAAAACCACATTACAGTTAATCCCAAAGTACAAACACATTCCTGTGTATCTCAGTTCTTGAGCACATTCATGTTTTGTTCTAAACAGCTTTTAAAGCTTCTACACTACAGTGTTTCATGCAAGAAGGTATTCTAATGCAGAAGGGTTGAAAATCCTGTTTATCAGTCTACCTGTTCTGTCAGCTTCTGCTCTGATCCTCTGCAGAGACCCACCTTCTACATCATAGTAAGGAAGGAATAAGTTTAGAAACAACCAATCACACACTCCTGTAAAGAGAGGAACTCGCCAGGAAAGAACAGCAGTAGTGACCATCATTGCAGTTTCCTCTATGTATGAGGAAAATATTCCTTTTAGCACAAAGAGATAGTAGTAATATTTTTACCCTATAAAATCATAAAATTCAAGCCTTTCCTTTATGAATTTTTATCATATTTAAAGAACTGAAAGTCACAGGAAAACATATGTGATGGAATCAAAAAAAAATTAGAACATAATTTGTGATAGGATGTAATAAGGAGCATTGCCCATGCTTTGGTGTAACTGCAAACATTTTTAGCAATAGTATGTATAAAATAAGACAAAAACAGAGCTTCTAGAGCCAGCATTTCAAAAAAAGCTCCCAACTGCAGAAAGGAAGAAACAATAAATTATTCCATTCTTAAGTACTGGAAATAGCAAACCAACCTCGTAGCTCTTGGTTTTAATTCTTCATGTCAGAATTCAGAACCACAGAGAAAACAATTTGGTATTTGTTGACTTAGAAGAATTGAGATTTTTTTTCCTTCTGGAATCTGTGAAACAGGCTCTCTTCACCTGCTTTTTTCCTGAGCCCCATTTTAGGGTGGCACAATTGAAACAGCGCATCCCTCAATGACAACTTCCTTCATGCTGCCAAGGAAGAAAGTTCCAGTTTTCCTTTTTATTTTTTCAGGTCTCCTTATGCCTATTTAATGAAGCATAAATATGGATGGCACCTTTCTCCTTACAGCAGTTGAAAACATGCAAAAATACATTCAGCTGCAAAAGCACCTCCTTTTTAGGTAGCCTTTAAATAGTTCCTTCGGTTTCCGTTGTTTTTGCAGACACTTGTGCTTCCTTCACACGTGGGAGCCACACAGTCCCCAAAACAAACCCGCCCCATAAACTCATCACACTGATGTAAGAAAATAAAAACGTGTGCAGCACACAGGACAAGAAAATCCTTTCATGTAGCAAAGACAAAGAAATATATACTAGTATTACTGACTTCATTTTCTCTTCTTATTAGCTGAGTGCTCCAAACTGACGTCTGTATGTCATTCTTTCCTCTTTAACTGTCTACAAAGAGTCTGCCAGGAGGGCTTTAAAGTACTTGTTATTTCAAATATTGGCCTCCACATAAGTTCTTACCAAGGTATATCTAGAAGTACCAGAATTTCATGCATGTGCTATTTTCTATTTCTGGATTAAAATAATGTTTCTTGACAGAAATAGCTTGTCAAGTGTTTCCTGTGCCATTGCCATAGTTCAAAAAATGAGAGCACACCTAAAAACTCAGAGAAAAGTTTACCATAATCTACAGCTGGAATGCCTGCAGGACACAGCCTGTGCATTTTTTTCCTTTTCCTTTAGTTTTATAGACCTGCATCTCTTGTTTGGTAAACATATTGTCTGAGTAAAGGATTTTCTTTCCTCCTTTTTCCTCCTATTCTCCCCCCTGTTCTATACTCCAGGGCCATCATTTGTCTACATGTGAGGAGATCCTGATCTGGATTTCAGTTGGATCTCTGAGGCTGAGCTTTTGCCTTCCTACAAAGAGGAGGATAAAACACAGAAAGCAAGGAAAGAAGACAAAGCTCCAATTTATGTTGAGTAACAGGCAAACAGGTACTGCTGAGCAGGGATCGCCCCTCACAAACAGTCAGATATTCTTTGGATGACAACTAATTATACTTTTCAAAATATCTAAGATCTACACAACAGGCATTTCATTTCAAAGAAAGGGGAACACAGCAACACTCGCTGCATGAGAGAATAATGCAGATGAGAAAGCACATCTGTGAATCACTAACCCTGCAGCAGATTCTCCTGCCAACCTGATCTATAAAGGATGGACTTGCAAGCATTTTTACATTTACTCAAAGTAAAACATGCATGAGCCTGCAGTATTAACACAACCCCACAGTGATTCCCAGAGACACAGCCCTGGTCCTGGACATCCCATTCCAAGCTGACACATTCCATTATGGCTTGGTTGTACCCACACATGGTTTTGGGCAAATCAAGGGCTCAGCTACCAAACTGATCAAGGAATGGGCTTTGCAGAAGGGACAGACTTCATGCACTACATGGGTTCTAAAGAGTTCCTCTAAAGTGTGAAAGAAGAGTAAATTCTGGAAACAGAGAAAAATGTGGGACAGAGCCATTCTTGAAGTCTCAGCCAGCAGGAAAGGAACTCTCAGTGTTGACAGAATTCACAGTGGTAAACACACAATAAAAAATAGAAAGGAGAGTCCTCAGAAGTCATTTCATCCATTAGCCTGCAAA
>JAWWES010000035.1:6518359-6643966 GCA_035583135.1 Lophotriccus pileatus | reverse complement strand
GAATTCACAGTGGTAAACACACAATAAAAAATAGAAAGGAGAGTCCTCAGAAGTCATTTCATCCATTAGCCTGCAAATTCCCCCATTCCTGTGGGGTCAATATAAGTAAAAAATTAGTCCTGAGAAAGAAATTCCTCCCACTGAAGGACTACAGAAAAATTACATTTTCTAGGATACAGGCAATGATTAAAGAAGTGCCATTTTATTCTTTCTCAATGCTCCCTTCTGCTTCTGGTATTCGCCCCAATCCAGACATTCTCATTGCAACTGATGTTAAGAAGAGTTATCCAACCTCAATGCCCACTGGGCAGGATATTGTAAATCAAATATATTCCTTAAAAATAATTTAAAAAAAAGAAAATAAGAAAATAATCATACTTCAGGCAAAAGCTCCCTCAAACTCCTGGAAGAAGTGACTTAGAAAACCACTGACTCTTTTTGTGTCACAACATTTTCTCTAATGCTGTCTTTGGAGTAAAAGAGTTGCAGACATACAAAGTGTGTGTTACTCAGTGAGAACAGAGATCCCTGGGGAGCCCACAAAGAGCACAGAAGGCACTGCTCAGTTATGCTTTTATTGCAGGTGGAGCCTGGCTGCAGAAAAAAGTTGTTCCACAACACATCAGACTTGCCCTAAATTGAATACATTTCATCTTGTCTTGGATAGGGAGTTATTACAAATTATCTGCATTCACACTAGGAGCTCTTTGCCTCTGTTCCTACAGAATTTCAGGGATAATCTGCATGTGAACAAGATGAAATAGGCCAGAGAGACTAAAATATTTAGTTTCACATAAGAACATACCATCAGACCTCAAAAGTATGGGAATTCTACATCAGAGTCCCCAAATGAATTTTCATTCACAAGTGAATAAGGAAGATGCTTCATTCTGGTTACATAAACCATTACATTCCAATACACCACTTTCAAGCACTTTGCCTCATTCAATTATACAGCCTGACAACTGCCAACATACCTGCCAAGCACCTCCACGTGTCTTTTCCTTAGCCAGATTGTCACAGCTGGCATTTCCTACCCATGAACTTTGACTTCAGCGGATCCAAAATGCAAACACTGAGCCCCTGGCTAACAGTATGTTTGGGTTGCACCGTGCCAGGCAACACAGTGTGTCTGTTTTGGTGTGTTCACTGGATACATAAATACAAGCAGCGAGTACGTGCATCTCTCCATCCTCCTCACAAAACCACCTTTCACACTTTATTATCTCTCACTAAAGCCTACTGTTGGCTTGATTGAAGTGTGTAGGTTGCACTATACTTACCTGCAAATAAAGCACCTTCATTTGGTTCTTAAGTTACTTCAGAAGCTCTCCCTGTTATTACATGCCTCCTTTACAAATTATGAATTTCACACACTTCACTGCTTTTGTGTTCCATTTAAAGTCTTGTTTATTGGTGGCACAAAAGTAAAGCTTGACTGGTACTGCCTGCCTTTTTCTTTTCATGCTTTCCCTCATGGGATGCAATTCAACTCACATTACTGATGTGAATTATTCATTTCTGCAAATCTTTCAAGTAGGTCTGAACCAAGCAGGTTCCTATGTTTCCTACCCTCAGAAAGAGTGGAAGAATCATATTGCAGTTTCCATCCTTTCATACATATGATTTAATGACAGAACATACGTAATCATCTTTCTCCACAGATACTGTTGAAGTTAAAATCTTTGCCAAGCCAAAATCTGTTTTTCTACCACAAGATCACAGAATTGTCTCTTATGGCTTCCTCAAATGTAAGGTTGGTTTTACAAACTAATGACTTTTACACCTCAAAAGGCTTTTCTATTATCAGTTATATTGTGTCTACAATATTTTAGTTTCTTTAAAAAATAAATCATTCACTTTACCTGCTTTCAGAAATGTATAATTAAAGAGAAGACAACTCTTGTAAGTTGTTTAACTCTGTATCAGAGTTCTTATGCACACACTGCAAACTGAGTAACTGTATGATCCCCCTTGTTCATGTAATGTTCAGAGAAATAAAATTTTTCTTTAGTGTTATTTTAAAAATTAGATAGGTTTGTTCCCTGTAACAGAGAGCACATTTAGGGCTATGTAAAAACATAGTTATCATCTGTTATCAGCTCTTTCCTTCAGCTTTTCTCTCTGGGTAAAATGTTTGTCACAGGGAAAAAAAAAAAGGTGGATAATCAACACTGCTGGAGGAACGGGTGGGGTTGGTTTGGGGTTTTTTTGGAGATCGGCCTTTGCTAGGTAAACAAACTGAAAGGCTGCCAGATGATCTAGTTTTTATCCTCAGGTACTCCTGCAGTGAATGTGCTTTGTATTTCAGCTGATATATACCCATAAGCACACAAACCCCAAATGATGAGGATTCCCAACACTGTGACTTACAACGTCAGGTTGTGCACATCAGCTCGGCCACGTGATGTTGTGTAAGCAGGTTCCTGAACTCTGACTGCCTAGTTTGAAAATTAGAAAACTTTGCTTTCCATGCTAGTTGTGCAAGGAAATAATTTACACAGATGTACTGCCAGCCTGTTCCTTCTCATCCCCTCCCTCCCAACTTTTGAATGAATTGGCTAATTTTGATCAAATTTGACAAAAGGACCTGGTCTCAAAAATATGAAATTCCAACAAGTTTCCATGAGAACTGACAGCTGAGTAGGAGATAAAGACTGACATGAGTCTTCCCAGTGAGGCAAATATTGCTGTGTAAGCTCAGCAATTATCTATTATGCCTGACATCCCCACCAGTCACTCACTGTGTGTATCAGCCACACAATCCACTTGTGTAATTTGGAAGCAATCACAGGTCTTCTTTTCCCTGCCAGCCACAAGCTGGGGAACAGAAGAGTGCTTGGCAGTAAATTTTGGAATCAGTGGAGAAGTTGGGATTTAGGAATAAAAAGTGAATGAAGAAGGAAGTTGGACTTTGATTGGACATAATCTCACTTGAAAGCAAGCTTCAGCATATCCACTGTAATCAGAGGAATTTAAAGTTTGCAGAGTGTTTGTAATCATTGGCCCACTGGAATCCAAACCAGTAAAAACCAGGAACAGATCCTAAAACATCACACTGACTGTGATTTCGGAATGCTGCAGACAAGTTGCTATTTGCAGTCTCCAGTGCTCATTCCAGCAGTCCAGCACTGCAGGCTGCTCCTGAGAGCTTCCTCCAGCCAGCTCTTGCTCCAGCAGGCCACGGGCAATCTCACCCTTTGTTGGCCCCAGTAATGGCACAGTTGGTTCCGGGGTTTTTGGGGACACATCCCAGGATAACACCTCTTTCAGAATTCTTGGAATGTTGTGAAAGAACTCTTTTACCTTTCCAGGCCTTTGTCTGGTGATTCTTGGCCCACATTAACTGAGAGAGTCCCAGTGACACCAGTTCTTTGGTTCTGTCCAGTCCTGCTGCTGCCAGTCCCTGGCTCTGGAAGTTATGGATACGCTGTTGTTTCCCTCTGGTCTCCTCAGCCAGTTGTACCAGCGCCACATAACGAGGGAAAACAAGCTCCCCATGGTCCTTACTCCAGTTTAGGTTCTCTGCTTATTCAGGAGAAGGATTACATTACTTTTTCATGCAAAGGCATCCCACCAGGACCCCACGTTCTGTTATTTTTCTACTACTATGAATCCTTGATCTTTTCCAGTCGTTGCTTTCAAAGACAGTATTCCATTCTGCTGATGAAGTACTTCACTTGCATCTGCTCAGACCTAATAAACACTCCAGAACTGGAGGTCCATCAATGTTACTGAAAATACTTGTTTGAATTATCATTTAAGCAGTCATATCCCTCCCCCATTCAGATGTTGCAGAGCATAAATAATAAGAAACCATTCCAAAGAAATCTGCATTGCAGTCATCATCAAAGTGAGTAAATAAAGAAAAGCTGACAGGACCTCACACAGTAAGCAAATCACTGTGATCTTCACAGAGAAAGGTGAAGGATTTCTTTTTCTTCTTTTCTTTTTAATACAGCTTTTCTTCTAGATTCAGAGGCTTTCATGTTAAATTCAATATTTTTAGCACCCACATGACCATCTAGAATTAAATTGCAGCAGTTCCTTAGCATCTGAGTAAGAAAGCAATGATAGATCACTGTGATTCTCCTGTCCTTGTACAGAATCAAAGAATCATTTACTAATAGACTGAATTGCTTCCACAAGCAGAAATCACACAGCTCCATCTTGTGGAGGATGAGATTCCTTGTATAATGTCACAGCTCAAGTGGACTTCTGCCTTTGGTAATGATTTAGCCTTAGGTGTTTTTCCATCCAGGGTTTTACTCACTGCAGAAATTTTCTTTCATGTGCAGTTTACACACCTTCACCGAGAGCAGGAACGATCTGCACAGTGTTTTTACTTACATTCTCCTGTTTCATTTTATTTTCCCATAACATTCTCCCAAACAGGTCCATGCTTCAACAGTTCATGTTTGTACCAAGTGGTGCAGAACCAGCTATTTAATTTCTTTTCTGTTCTCCTGTGAGAGGTTGCAGAAGTGTCCTCAGTGAACACATTACCATACATTAGTACTAAAAATGTTTGATTTTCAGCCTGGTGGTCCTTAGCAGGAAGCATTTGCAATGGTGGAGGTGGAGGGGAGTTTGTCTCATTCGTGTAACACAGAACCCTAATCTGTAATGTTTGAATAGTCCAATGCTATTAAAGCCAACCATGTCAGATGAACCAGGTGACACTGCACAACAAAAAATTGCTGCACTTAACAACGAATTGTTACTTTCCACAACAAAATTTTGACTGTACATTTTACTTAAGGAGAGCACCTCTGTTTATCACCAGAGGTCTACAAACTGCAATTCCCCAAGGAAGCAGCAAGTAACTCATTGTCAAGGCTTCACAAGATATTTTGATGTTTCCAACTCTACTTCGTGTTTGGAGCAGAAGGTATCTCTCAAAAGTCTGATGTAACACTTCTCTATCAGATTCTCCCAGCCCACACTCACAGAAGTTTTCTGGAAAAGCAGCAAGCAAGGTGACTCCTGAGACTGCTCACGGGTGACTCTGGGAACTTATTTCCCATTAATTTACAACTGAAACGTGTGAGGGGTCGAAAATGACCACAAACATTCCCTCAAGTCTTCTAATTTAATTAAAAGGATAAATGTTCCTAAGTATTTTCATCTTTTTAATTAGTTTTAAATTCATTTTCAGTGTGAGAGCCAGAAGTCCTAAGAGGGAAAGTAATGAATTGCTCATAGGAGCTTCTACCAGATCTGCATGATGAATGTCAACACTATAACCAAAACCAGCTGCTTATTAAAATACTGGTTTGGACTTTAACAGCCTGAGACTGCCTGAACTAACACATATAGGCAAAAAGAATGCAGTAGAGAAAAATCTCTTTAAAATAATCCGAACCCTGTGTTTTTAACTAACATGCTGGGACTTAAGGGGGAAAAAAACAGCATAGCATCTTGATTGTTTCCCTACAAAGGATATTCCATGCCCCTATTGAGATGATTCATCACCACTTCACTCCCCTGAATTCATCTTCCATACTGAGAAACATTATGGCATTTCTCCCTCTTGGTAGAAGTCAAAATAGCAACTCTCTAGATATGAGTGACAAGAAAAAATACCTCATCTCTTCTGCCAACTCTTCTTTATTGTATGAAAGTTCAGGAGCAGTATTGACTTGATTTCTTTTTATTAAATCTTGAAGTGATTTTTGTTTCTCTGAGAAGCATTAGTATTTCTCTGAAACACTGAAACCCAAAATCTACAGAAAGGATGAAGAAAAAGAACCAAAGGAAAAGGCCTTTCAAGGTACACACCCCACCAAGAGCTGTCAATCCTGACAAGGAACAGCTCCCTCTGACCGTGGGTGGATGCAACAGTTCATCTTTATCCACTCAGCCTTTGGGCTGTGCTGCAGAACCTGCCAGGAAGGTTGGCAATTAGTGCCAATCAGACAGGTTTGTCTGTGATAGGGACACCCAGCCAAGAGATATTGGGATGATCCTATCAAACCACTTTGCACCCCTATCTAAAAACCTTTGTGTGACTTTGTAACCTTCAGTTACTCCCAAGATTAGCCACAGAGACATTAAAAACATATTCCTTCATCAAAAAAACCCTCCATTGTGCAGGTTTTAGCTGGAAGTTCTCTTGGGCTTTTCAAGAAAGTGCCAAGACACTGCCAGAAACACAAAGTCATTTGTCCAGTGGGGCTACAATTATTTCATTCCCCAAAAGCAGGGGATTAAAAATTATGTTAATTAGGATAAATATTGAGAAAGTATTAAAGCTTTATTATAAGACAA
Organism: Lophotriccus pileatus; assembly: GCA_035583135.1. Lineage (NCBI taxonomy): Eukaryota > Metazoa > Chordata > Aves > Passeriformes > Tyrannidae > Lophotriccus > Lophotriccus pileatus. Next base: position 6,637,696 of record JAWWES010000035.1, on the reverse strand, counting down.
ACCAAGCAACAAGAGTTGCTGACTATTACAACTGCTACAAATAATACTTTATAGTGATACTCTGTGTTGTATATGGTGCTTAGAAGCTGCATAATTACACACTTTAATCATCCTTGACCTATGTATTTTCATTACTTCGGTGCATGCCATTAAAATTGAAATGCTATCAAAACATGGCATTAGAAATAATTTAGTGTTTCCTATTTCAGACCAAAAAAAAAAAAAAAAGCCCAGATGATTAAGTGCTACCTGTGAGGGAGGTCATTCTAGTTAAAAACAGGACAAAGTATGGCACAAGCACCTGAATCTGCTTGTTTCCAGTTGTCTCTTTATCTACTCCTTTTCCAATCCATGTGTATTTTGAATAAGGCATTAAAGGTGTAATCCTGATTTCCCTGGTAATCTAAATGGGAGATTTGGCTGCAGGAGAAATCAACCCTCAGCTTTAGGGCAGAGAGAAATCAAAAGTAAAATGCCTAGAAGCCTTTGCAGGTAAGCAGTTTTAGTATAAAGGCTCTTGTTTTATTATGCACGGAGTATGATTCTTTGGGTTCTGAAGCACTTTAATCAATGTTCAAGGGTTTTTAAGGAGCTCATTATATATCTCTTTTGCAGGATTATGAATATTTGCAAATGAGGTCACGTAGTAAAGCTTCAAAGGCTAAAAAGTTAGATCAAGATATATTTTCTAAAACTCTTGAAAATATTTCAAAATCAGAAGTGCTGCCCAATATACATTGCCACATTCAAAGTGTCAGCATTCTCTTTGAATTCTAGCAACATCTTTTTTTAATATATATATATATATACTCTTCTCCTTCCTTGCTGTTTTCCTGTGATGATGATTACATCTGCACCATTTTATCCAAAAGTAAGCAGTGAGAGTTTAATTTAAATAAAATTAAAATAAAGGTGCAAAAATAAAGCTTCATATACCAAAGACTGAGAAGATTAATTTAACTTAATTTACTAAGCAACAGTGTGCAAGGATTAATAAATATAATTAGATTATGGTTGAGCACCTCTATGGCAGTTTTGTAACTATCCATTCTGAGGCGTTTTCTGTTTATTAGGGGAACCAAAAAAAACAAAGCTGGGTCAACAGGAACTTCATAGATTTATAAGAGTATCTTGGGGTTACAACTTCAGTTTTCTAGATTTGTGTATGGTGGGTCACTCAGTATTTTGCACAGGTAAATGTATTCAGTGTTCAGGTACATTTTATATATATTTATATATATATACAATATTTTTGTTTGTTGTGGGTGGAGGAGAATGAGAAGTTCTGTGAAAACTCTCCAGAGGGGAGAGAGTGGTTGGTAACAGCACAAAGAAAGATGGGAAGGCAGATTTGGTACATTCAGAGCGTGTCAAAGAAGCTTGGCAGAAGAAAAAATGTTCACCCATAATGACTTATTAATGGTGCTGAAATTGTACCATTCATTTGTTAAAATGAATATGCTTGACTGTAGATTTTCCTGTCAGTCTCTATATTTTGATTATATGCACCACACAGCTCAGCAGTAAATTACTGCAATTAACTTTGATTCCTCAGGATCCACAGCAGAAGCATATCCACATCTCGTGGCAGAATCTAGAATTCAACTCTAAATTCTTGTCTAAAGTGCTTGTGCAAAGCAAGTGGTTACTTTGAAAAGTGCTGACAAACTTCAGCAGAAATTCTACAGAGATCTAAGGCAACAGTGGTTGTTAAATTTCTTGTAAGAAAACAACTTTCTAAAAAAAAAACCCAGAGAAAATTTAGTGTATCCATGACAGTAAAGTTTGGGAAAGAGCTGAACAGCTTGAGTTAATCTCTTAATGAACACCTTATGCACTCAGCCACCATTTTGGTATACCAGATACAGACACTTCAATGAGAATCTCAGCTTACAGATTAGATGTTTTCCATGCTGTTCCTTTGAAAGCTGAGTAGCACATCCCCTGTGAAACCAGCACTGTTCCATCTGTGCAGCTCTAGAGTCAGACACTTCCTCTCATAACAAACCTGCAGAGTCGCTCGTTTTGGGCTGCGTGAGTACAAGAGAACTCGACACAAAACAAACGGCAAATAATCACACACAAGATGCAACTCTCTAGAAGAAACTTACAGCCCTGCTTTGGTGAGGCCAAAGCACACATCAGGTGTCAGCAGAGGCTGGGACGGGGAAAGGGCAAAATATCAGAACTAGGGGAACTGAAAGAGAATCCCCAGTAGATCTGCCAGGAAATAGCAAATAACACAACAACTCACCCTCTGAATTAAATTTGACAGTCTGAGAAGAGTCAAGACAGACATTTATTTCTGCTAAAGAACTCTAACAGTTCCCATGTATGACACATGCTCTTCTGGTCTTGTTTTCGTAACTTCCTAGTGAACTACTGGGCAATTCCCAGGGCTGAATGAATTTAACTTCCAGAATAAGTGTGCTTTTCTGGTTTGTAAAAGCTACTGCGTGGAACAATTAATTGTGGCAATATCACTAGAGTATAATTCACAAAATGACACAGAGATAGTAGAAATCATGGAGAATTTTGTCAACTCAAAAATCCTGTCAATAGAGCACTCACAGGCAAAAGGCAGCAGGAACTGGACCAAATCTACTTGTCAGTACTTGCTTTTGCTATCACAGTAGAGTTCAGAGACCACAAATAGCACTTGGTCCTCTTTTGTTAGTGCACAAACAGGAAGGCTTTTACAAGCTGTGACAACACTTACTCCATTTGACTCCACTCTGAAGAACAGCCAGCAAAATTAAAAATGTCCACACATCCCGACCACTCCCAGCCCAACCGTGGCCTGGCTGCAGGAAGGCAATGCCCTGGGAACTGAAATGGCTCTGGCACACTTCCATCTGCCATTCTGCTCCAAATGTGGGGAGATGATAATGGTATTTTTTAACATTGCCAAATTATTCACTATGGTTTTGACAAACACAGTAAAGTCATGGCTAAGATAGCTGTTCCCTTCCTCCCAAAATATCAACAAATACCCCTGCAGCTCCTTAATAAAGTTAACTTGCACCATTCATCTGGTAAATAAAAACCTTTGGAAAATGGAAACAATGAGAAAGCAACTCCATGCATATTCAGGGAGTTGTAATTGCTATGGAAACCATCTCTGGTAATAGAGTCTTGCTTCGGAGCATCAGAGGCATATCAGAATAAAATGACAGCAAAACAAAGTGTAAGACTGCCTGAGACTTCAAAGTTCAAAATTGAACAGGGAATTAAACCACTGTAGGAAAAGCCTTCATGTGCTCCCATCTTCCAGGTTCTTTTTGGAGCATGTTTATGGGGATGAGCTCTTTGGTGTTGCTTTCTGCCTGGGCTGCTGAAGGAGAACTGAGGGCTGGCAGAATCGCTACAGTTGTTACAGGAAAAGGAAACAGTTTCCTCAGCCTCAAACTAATTGAAAATTACTGTTAGAATTTTGGGAAGCCTGAAAACATGTAACTCCATTCTAGCAATGGTGTTTATTTTCAAGCCTAAAAGAGACTGATAATAGGGTCAAAGAGGGTAACAGGGTCAAGGATTCCGAGATCATTGATGGCAGCAATTAGCTTTAATTTATTTTATTTTAGGTTTTAGAATATTATATGCCTTGCTTTCATTTCTCTTCTATGAAATAGTCTCAATTTATTTTACTGTATTTGTACCACATGAACATGTTAACAGGCAGTTCAGAGTATTTTAAATCTCATTTATTACATTTAAATGACAATTTATGTCACTTTCTTGCAGCAGGTTGCCCACTGATACACCAGAGCTTATCCCACGACTGTTCCTAATCAACCCCAACACCTATTTCTGAGTTTCATCATACCAATTTTCAATTTATTTGCTGAATAAAATTAGTAAATGCAATATGCCTACATCTACCAGTCCAAATTATGTCCAAAGTCGTTACTGTAGATGTTCTAGCCTTGATTCTCTCTGGGTACATAACCCCAAGAAAGAAACCAGATATTTTTTCAGAAGTACCTGCATGTCAAACACTAAACACTCATTTTTCTTTTTTTCAGGTACATCCCATCCCATTACAAAGTGCATAAAGTGAAATTCCACAAACCAGTATAGCAAAGACATTGATTTTGCCTCTCTAAAATCCTTCCCTGGAATATCACCCAAGTTACCAAACTAATGTATTAAAAAATGGTAAAAAAACCCCAACATCTCCAATAGCACTCAGAACATTCTGTTTTTCATTAATATTTTTCCCTTAGGGTCAGGAAACACAAAATCTTCAACTAAAATAGCAAAAGCAGATCTGCATTGCCAGTGTACCACAAATCTACACTGGTCACAATGGTGCCAGTGTTTGCAGGTTGAAATATTCCCCATTGCATCATCAACTGCTTCTTCTTTTGTTCATAGCAAAGGAGGAAATTTGTAAAATCACTTCTATTACATGAACAGCAAAACACAGCTGAGTGAACATGACCATGTCCCTTAGAAATATACAATAGACTTGAATTTAAGTAACATATTAAAACACTTCATCTATCTGTCATTGTTATATATTGCTACAATAAAGAAAGCTCATTGCATTTCATAACTTTTTCATCTAGAAACTATTAAAGAGGGATATTCCACACAGTCACCATGTGGATTATTTGTATAAAATGCACAAATAGAGAGGGGGAGGGAATCAGAATTAAGGTTGTTCAGAGTACTGAAGTACAAACTGTACGAATGTATCTTTAAAGCTTTAAACCCAGCTTTGTCATTGTGAGTTAAAAACAAAACAAAACAAAACAAACCTGTGGAAATAATTAAGAGCTGCTAAGTTCAATTCTGATTTACTTAAGACAAAGTACCTTGAACAAACACACTTGCTGGGACTTGTATGGCAATTATCCCTCAGGGGGAAAGGAATAGGAAGGAGTCAGTAATTCCGGGGTCTCCTGGTCTGTGCAGAGCCAGCGTGGGATGAGAACTTACCTTTCCCTTGCTAATGTCCCCAATCCATCAGACCAGAGCCCAGATCAGTTCCTTTATTGGAGTCCATTTTTAACCCAGCAAAAACATGTCAGACCTAATTTTTACAATAGCTTCACTGACGAAGAATAATTAGGTTTTCTTTTCTAGGGGTAATATTTTTGAACATATAAAGAATGTCCCGTATGGTGACTGCTGGAGAAAAATCTCTTTCAGCCAATTGCAAATCACAGAAAGTGCCCCCCTCAGAACTAAATCTTCTAAGAGCAGGAATAAATATGGCTAAAAAATGGATTATAAAAAATTCCCAGATTATGGAACACATTTTTTCAATTTCTTACGTGTATTTATATATACAGACAAATACTGATATTTCTAAATCCAAACAACAAATGAAATCAAAGACACAATAAAAAAATCCACAGAGTAGGAAATCTCACTGTGTTTTCACAGCTGAAAATTTGGAGTTTTACTTAAATACAAAACAAGTTTTACGTAACTTATCTAAATACTGGTTTTGCTCTCACAGGGAGTCCTCAGCTCTTTACATGATCAGTAACAAAAGTTAATTAATAGTACACAAAGGAACTGTCACTAGCTTTCAGATAAGGCTGCTGTCATTACACAAAAGGGCAAATTAATGACTTAGTCATGATTTTTGCATTTTTCTCTTGCACAGTAAGGGCTAACAACGTGTCAAAATTAAAATTAAAATTAAAAAAAAAAAGTAGTTGTCAAAAGTGTATCATAAAGATTAATATTAATATTGGTGATCCCAATAATGAGTGAGGCAAATAATCATCCCCCCTCCAGGGATTTGTTCTATTGCACTACCAGACAATTAACCTGACTTTCATTTGGGGTTAATGTGATGAAAGAAATAGGTCTGTTAATACCTTTTTAAAACACCAAGTAAACGTCTTCCTTGAGGTTGATAATGGACTGTACTGACCATCTCATATCATCCATCAGCTTGAAAGCAGCCTGTGTGGTTATAATTTTATAGGGAATGAAACTCCTGAAGTTGCTCCAGGTGTTCATTACACATATATAACACAAGTTTTAATATCCTTAAAATTGAAAGCAAACCTTGATGGTTGAATACAGAAATGTTCATGCACTCCCCTCAATATCATTCTCCTGGCCTATTATTCCCAACTCAAAAATTACATATTTTAGACAAATTTTATTTATCCTGTTCCTACACAAATTATTTCTTGTGGGTGCATGAATCCTTTTTAAATATTACTCTAATGTTTTGGAAAGAAAAATTGCACAAAACTGCAAGATTTAGGATTAAATGCTGGTCTTCTAAGGTAACAAATGACAGCCCTCTGCTGGTTATTAGTTGTGTACCCACAAGAAGTACATTTCTCAACAGCTTTACATTAATACTATATTTAGCCAAAGTGAAAATGTATAAAAATATATATAGTACAAAATAAAATTCTACTACAGACATGCCTGAAATATTTTAGCTGGACCATTATAAAACATATTATTTCTAATCCATATAGGAAACAGTAAGTCAAGGAAATGGCTGGTTTCTAAATTATTTGGACAATTCAACAGAAAACTGGAATTCCTCAAAGAAGTAACCTTAATAGGCTGCAGATTTCCATACAGCATTCAAAAATAGTAATAAATGTTAATGGTAATCATTGTGTTATTGTGTAAGGCTTTGTTTTGGTCAGTAAAATCCATACAAATGAAATGTTGTCCAAATAAAAATACTGGTTTTCTGACATTTTTGTGGTCTAAAATAAGTTTCAAAAGCAAACACCACAGAGCTTACTAGCAGCCAGGTAAAAATGAGAACCAAAGCATGGTGTTTGGTACAACATTTAGCAATAGGATCCAGTTTGCAAAGAAGAAATCATTCAGGTATCAGCATAAAATTCAGAAATACGAAACATGTATGAGAAAAATTAAGAATAGTCCCTCTATTTTATTAATTTTTTGACAATTTCTAAATAGTTGTTTTCTACTTTGCCCACAGGCTCTGTACTGCCTTTTAAAATATAGATAGATAGATAGATAGATAGATAGATAGATAGTAAATAATTTTAATTTTTCCTATATTAATTTAAGATATTCTGTAGCACAGTTCTGACCGTGTGGCAAATTCACAAAGAAGGCATTGCAAAGTGCGTCTTCATTAACAGCGTCAGCTTGAACGAGTCTGCAGTAAAAGAACGTGCTGGCAGCTGTACCCCCTTCCTTAGAAAAACACCAAAGCCCAAAAGAAAACCCTCTGCAGCTGCCAACACGAACAGTGCGAAACAAAGAACTGAAACTATTGATTTGAATGTATTTGACAGTTGACTCAGTGCCCTGATAATGGCATTTTACCAATAGAATATTGAGAGAAGCCACTGGAATCAACACCCAGTGTAAATAGGTCTCTTCCAGCCCACAGCCTTCTGTGATTTTATGATTCTGTGATGCTCAGCTGAATTGCAGGGGAACTCTGAGCGGTGTCCTTCATCTCCAGCTGCCTCTGGAAGCTGGTCCAAGGAGCCCCTCACCCCCACGGGCACAAACAAAACAAACAAACCCCTTGGGGACCAAGGAAACAGTGAGGAACTGATGGATTGTGTGAGGAACGCGGGATAAGTTCAGACAAGTGTGGGTTTGCTGCTTAAGAAATTAGCTTACAAGTGCCAGGTAAGAAGTAACAGAATCACAGAATATCCTGAGGCAGACAGGACCCACAGGACAACCCCAAATCTCACCCTGTCCCTGAGAACATTGTCCAAAGACTCCTGGAGCTCTGGCAGCCTTCGGGCTGTGCCCACTGCCCTGGGGAGCCTGTTCAGTGCCCAGCCACCCTCTGGAGCAATGAACCTTTTCCTGAGATCCAGCCTAAAACTCCCCTGGCACAACTTCGGGCCATTCCCTCGGGCCACGATAAACACATAACGAAAAAGGAGAAGACCGGCTACCTCACACTGACACTCGGCGCTCACACGGCCCACACGAGGACGATCGTGGGCGCAGCTCCTGTGGGGAGCAGGTGGGTCCCGTCCCCACACCACCTTCCACGCCGGGGGCTCTGGATCCTCCAGCCCTTGCTGTCCCTGCAATCCCTGCAGTCTCTCCTATCCCTGCAGTCCCTGCAGCCCCTGCTGTCCCTGCTGTCCCATCTCCCCTCCTGTCCCATCTCCCCTCCTGTCCCATCTCTCCCTGCTGTCCCATCTCTCCCTCAGCCGTCGCTGGCGGACCGCTCTCGCGCGCCCGCCAGGGGGCGCCGCCGGCGGTGTGCGTGGGGCGCGTGCGCGTGCGCGCGCGGCGATGGCGGCGCTGCTGGAGCACGAGAGCCAGATCTTCCTGGACCTGTTCCACCGGGACGGGCTCGTGGTGTGCGCCCGCGGGCTCGGCATCGACCGCCTGCTGCTGCGCTTCCTGCGCCTCTACTGCGAGCCCGCCAGCCTCGTGCTCGTGCTCAACACCGGCCCCGCCGAGGAGGTGAGGAGGCTGTCGGCGCCCGGCCCTGCCCCGGGCGGGAGCGGCTCCTCGGGCCGGGGTGGGTGTGCGGGATCCGGGGCCGGGCAGGGCGCTGTCAGAGAACCACTGAGTGGGTAAGGCTGGAAGGGACCACAGTGGATCATCTGATCCCACCTCCTGCTCCTGCTCCTGCTCCAGCAGGGTCATCCCAGAGCACAGGATTGTGTCCAGACGGTTCTGGAACATCTCCAGTGAGAAAACTCCGCACCCTCTTTGTCCTGTTCCAGTGCTCGGTCACTGCACAGTCAAGAAGTTCTTCCTCGTGTTCAGGTGGAACTTCCTGAGCACCAGTTCCTGCCCATTCCCTCTTGTCCCATTGCTGGGCACACCCCGAGGTGTGCCCAGCTCCATCGTCTGGCCCCTCCCTGCAGCTGTGACAGGCACTGAGGAGGTCCCCTCTCAGCTGTCTCTTCTCAGGGCTTAAGTGGCCCAGCTCCTCAGGGTGTCCTCAGACAAAAGTTCCCCCATCCTTTTTGTCACCCTCTGTTGGACCCACTCCAGGAGCTCCGTGTCTCTCTTGTCCTAATGACCCCAGAACTGGGCACAGCACCCCAGATGGGCCTCAGCAGGGCTGAGTAGAGGGGCAGGATCACCTCCCTCGACCTGCTGGCAATGCTCTTCCTAATGCACCCCAGGACACTGCTGACCTTCTTGGCCACAGGGGCACTGCTGGCTCAGGGAGTTGGTTGTCCCCCAGGGTCCCGGGGCAAGCTGTCAGACGGGACATACTTGGGATCACATCAGCTGAGTTCCTACTCCTGCAGCACTATAAAGCCCTAAAAACAATACTGAGCTAAAACAAGCAGATGTATATAATTGTAAGTAACCACTGAGCAGAAAGGGGTGAAACTTGCTGACAGGTTTGTCCCTGCTTGTACAAAAAATAGCTGGTCTTTTTTTCCTGGAACCAGGGAGATTTCCCACCATCAGGGAGGTGAGGTCCTGGGGACCTTTTATAGTGACCGTAGGAGAATAAATGTCACAGCTTTACTTTATAAGATTAAGCTTCATGTATAGGACCTACCTGCTGTAGTTGTCTGATAGCAGGTGGGGGCACTAAAAGATGAGCTCTTCCCAATTCTCTGTTCTTAAGGCAGTATTAAAATCGCATGGTCTTTGAAAATGAGCTATGGAAATACAGGAAAGTGTAAGCTCCTTTGAGTGTCAGTTGCTCATACTTAAGTATTTTGTAGCTACTACTGGCAATATGTAGATTTTAAATCACCCAGATGAGTTTGAAACTGAACAAAGTATATCAAAGAAGAAAAAAATCATGATAATTGTAACTTCCTTTAGTATCTTACACTACCATGTTTTAATTTTTTTGGACTGCTCCTCAAAATTAGCAGGCTATGTATAATAAAGGTGTTTATTGCATCCCTTTCATTAGTTACCACAATTATGTCTTTGTTTTTATCATATTCGGTTTAGGAGTATTTTATTGATCAGCTGAGATCAGATGGAGTTGTTCACCTTCCTCGGCGTGTTACCAATGAAATTGCAAATAATACTCGGTATGAATTTTACACACAAGGAGGAGTCATCTTTGCAACAAGTCGGATCCTGGTGGTGGATTTCCTTACTGACAGAATTCCTGCCAACCTCATTACTGGTAAGAGTTTAATGAAATGAAGGTACAAGTGTTCTGTTTGAACATACGTAAAGCTTAATTCTACATGAAGAGTTCTACTAACCAATATTGAAGTTGAAGAACTTTTCCTTTCTTCCCACCAAGACTGAGGTAAAAAGAGCAAATATGTAGTTCTTTCATATTTTTAATAGTTTTCTTTGCTCCAAACTTGCTTGTCTTATTTAATCACACCATTTGAAAACATTCACATTGTTTTACAGAACTGGAACAGCTCTGTAAACAGGTTTTTGCATTGCCACCAGAGGTCAGTGCCAGAGCAGCTGTGACAGACACACTGCTTCATTTCCAGCTTCCCCAGCAGCTGGTTCCATGTCCCTTACCTGTGTGTGAGGCTCTACAGCAAAACCAACAAAAACTTGCCATAATGTTTCTTGAGGAGCTAACGCAGAAAAAGTGTTTCTAGGTGTTATAAATGTCATTTATAAAATCAGTGTAGAATCACATGTGAGTTAACATCTGATGAACTCATCAAGTCCAGCTAAATGGAGATAAGAAATTATCACTGCAGTAAAGAAGAGTTATTGCTGGTAGTTTTAGCCAGGTAAAAGTGATGTACTTGACAGCACAGTAAAACCTGTGATGTTTGATGTCCTTTGCTTCCATTTCAGAAAGGCATTTATGATTCCGCTGGAAGCTGTGAACAAATAAGAGTAACCACATAGGCCTCACTTCAGCAGGGGAGAGGAAGAAATGCAGTGTGCTATTTAACACGATTAAGTGGGAGGAAAAAATAAGCCTGGGTTTAACAGGTCTTGGCTGAGTGAACTGTGAATCCCAGAAGTATTTGTCTTGAACATCTAATTAAATTAAATTGTTGTTTTATTTCTCTTTACTAAAATGTGCTTGATAAATCTTTTATTCCTAATACACCCATAGCCCTGAATAAAACTGGGGGTGTACTCATACAGTTGGTAGTACTTGCTGTCCTTAAGTGCGAAGATGACTTATCAGAAGGGGGAGAAAAGCAAAATAAATGTTTTCAGAAGTTCTTTGAATATGTAAACACTTGAGCTGTTACCAATGAAACACACTTGACAAGACTAATTCCAGAATTTCTCTAACAGAAGAATGCAAATATCACAGACTTGAAAGCATCAAACTTGCTCTGTTGTAACAGTGTGTTCTGTCGTGCATTTGCTTTTCCTCCCTTTAAAAGGCTCAAGTTCAAGTTATGCCTCAGGAGTAAAGAATTTTCTAAGCTGATAAGTCCTGCCACTCAAGCACAAATTTTTTTAACTTTTTTTTTTTATTAAAGATGCATCATGAACCCAGTTCTGTTCTTTGGCAGTTCTGTGATACTGAAACTGATGAGTCACTTGTTCAAACCCCAGAAAGTTTGCTCAGCACTCATTTTAGAAGATTTAAATTCCTATAATCCAAAGAACATTAGAATAAGAGCACAGTTAAGAGGAAAATTCGAGACAAAGTTGGACCTTTCTTAACTTCTAACTTGAAAATGTTTTATTTTGCCAGGCATTTTGGTGTACAAAGCACACAGAATCATCGAGTCCTGCCAGGAAGCATTTATCCTGCGACTGTATCGCCAGAAGAACAAGCAAGGCTTTATTAAAGCTTTTACAGATAATGCAGTCGCATTTAACACTGGCTTTTGCCACGTGGAAAGAGTGATGAAAAACCTTTTTGTCAGTAAGCTTTATCTGTGGCCAAGGTGAGGCACTTTCTTACTTCACAGGAGAGTTAAACTTGGAAGAAAGATGAAGGGTGTTAGAAGGGTTCCTCAGAAAATGAGGTGTATGCAGTCACACTGCTTATCAGGGTTCCCTCTTATATCCCCAAACAAATTTCATTCAGGTTTTGACTCGTCTTGAAGATGCTAAACTTCTGTAAGTGTTTTTGAAAATAGACTCAAATTAACTCCCTAAGGGGCTGAACCTTATGGCAGAGCTGGCCTTTTAGGCAACAGAAATCACAGCAGGAAGTGACACTCTTAAGAGCTCAAGAAAAACTTCACTGACTAAACAGAGTATTTAAGCCATGAAGTAACAGGAATGCAGTCTCTCAGTTCTCCATTCACGGAGGTATTTGTTTCCAGCCGTGATGAAACTCCATGATCTCTTTCTACATGACAGATTTTTTTAATCTTCTTTTACATGTATGTTGTGTATGAAGAATATTTCTTGATGACTGATAAAAGCCAAATTGCCAAGTTTGTGGCACATGTTAAGTCATTCAGAAGCAGAGCCACAAATGGAACTGCACCCCTTATCTGCTGACTCCATTGCTTTGGGCAGGAGCTCTGCCCATTTGTTCCAGGCTAGAATGTGTTTCACTCCATCTTAATGAACTGTCACTCTGCCTTGAAGTCTTTCTTCAGTATCCCAGGGAATTAGAAGTGGACATAACTAGGGCAAGAAAGGTTGGATGAAAGCTCTCTATGTTTTCTTCCTTGGCCTCTGACCCATGGAGAGGCCTGGGGGTGCAGGGTGCAGGAAGGGAGGTGCCCAGGGAGCTCCAGAGGTCAGCAGGCACTGGGCTCTCTGAGCCTCCCTGTGAGGGAAAGGCAGTGACGTGTCTGTGCCTGTGCAGCTGAGGGGCTGCAGGGGAGGCTTCCAACAAGGACCTGCTGCTCATCCTTGCGAGCTGGGAACGTCACAGAGCCTACTGCTGCAGTGTCTGATTTGAGAGAATTCACGAGCCTGTTCCAGATTCCCCCTTATGACATTTTTCGGGTTTACTTTAGTATTTGTTCTGTGAAATGATGATGCAGAATCTAGTGCAGTAATTTTCCATGGCTCATTCACCAACCCTATAGGCTCACATGACTAGAATGCCTACAGTCATCATTGTGGAACAGATGGTTTTCTGGGGCCGTTGATAAGATTGCAGTCTTGACATCAGTAGAATCTGATTTACTTTGGAATTAACTTACTTGTTCACATCTAAAACAATTGCAGTTGTAGTTTATACAAACTTTTGAGTAATTTTGGGTCAAGAAAACTTTCCATGTAAATCTTAATAAGCTGTTTTCCTCTTAGATTTCATATAGCAGTGAACTCATTTTTAGAGAAGCATAAACCTGAAGTGGTGGAAATACATGTGGCAATGACCCCTGCTATGCTTGCTATCCAGACCTCAATCCTCGACATTTTGAATGCCTGTCTGAGAGAACTCAAACGTTACCATCCAGTTCTTGAAGTAGAAGATCTCTCTTTAGAAAATGCTATTGGAAAACCTTTCGACAAGGTAACATTTTGATTGTTTTGCAGTGTCTAACAGGATGGAGATCTTCAAACTGCCATGCAAACAGAAATGTTACTTGTACAATAAATAACCTTCAGCAGCTGAGTGTTCTCCCATGACATGTTTATTACTGGCACCAGCTGATGTAATAGTGATGTGACTGTTGCCAGTAGGGTTTTTGGCGTATAGGTATTATTGTTCTTCCTTCCTTTCTCAAGTCTCTACAGCAACAACATCCTGATTCATGGTTTTCTTTCTTACTTGTGTTTTTATTTAATCCTGATGTAAGGCCTTGTGTACTTTAAATATTTGGAAGTTTTTTCCCTAAGCTCTATAGGCTGCACATCTACATGGTACCAACCTTGTTTTGGAAATGAAATGCCGTTATAATGGTTCTGCTTTACCTAAGTAAAAGATACCAGATACTGAATACAACAGGCCAGTGCCAGTAAATTAAGGGGGGAGAGAAGTATTTTACCAGTATTTTATTATTAGATGGAGAGGAAAAAGTGTCCTGAAAGCATTAATTGATATACATCTGCTAATTGCTTAAATATTTTACATAAAGGCATCTATATTATGTTAACTTTGCTAAAAAAATGATAACTTATTAAAAAAAAAATACCTTACCATCAGATCTTTAATTTGGTATCCGGAATAACTTAAGGAAACTAGTGGCATCCTCTATAAAGGAAAAAGAAGTGCATTTTTAGCATGGTTGGTGTACTATATATTTGACATCCTGAACTTTCCAATTTATGTTTCTAGACAATATGTCACTATTTAGATCCTCTGTGGCATCAGCTTGGAGCTAAGACAAAATCTTTGGTCCAGGATTTGAAGATACTCCGTACTTTGCTACTGTATCTCACTCAGTATGATTGTGTCACCTTCCTTAATCTTCTGGAGTCACTGAAAGCAAGTGAAAAAGCTTTTGGTGAGAATTCAGGTAAACACTGAAGATCCATACAAGTCAATGCATGAAACAGTGAAATGTTGATGTTTTTAATTAGCATTCCCAAACATTTGAAGGTACCTAATTAGGTTTTACATAACCAGCCATAAGGACGTAGGTTTTTATTGACAGATAATGCTTTCATCTTCCCACTTAACTGCTGTTACTTAACAGGGGCAGATTTGCATCACATTTGTCTCTTATTAAGCTGGTGATTGCACAGCAAGCAGGTAGCACAGGTATTCCAGATGAGAGATCTGGGGCTTGTACTGCAAAGGGTCAAAACACATCCACATTGCAGCTGTCAAACCACTGCTGCTTCCTTCTCCTTTCCCCTCAGGTTGGCTGTTCCTTGACGCCAGTACCTCGATGTTTGTAAACGCTCGGGCCCGAGTTTATCGCGTTGCAGAGGAGAAACTGAGTCAGAAAGGCAAAGGCTCTGAAAAACATGATGTGAAGAAGGAAAATGGTACTGATCATTCCTAATGTTAAGTTTGGGAGTGTCACACGATTTCAAGTGCTTTGCATATTTTTACTGGGGCTCTGGTTCCCTACGTGAGCTTACACAGCTCAGGATCTCAATCTGTTAGCTGGGATAAGCTGAGACAATCTTAGTTCCAAAAGCATCTAATAAACAACATACAAGAGTCCTGAAGAAATAAGGGGTTCTCCCAAGCTTGCTCAGCTGATCACTGGAGAGCTTTTATGGAATTCTTGTATTACACTGGTGTTTAGCTTGATCTTTATTATTTTACGTGAATGGGTAGGAGGCTGGGGTTGCTTTTATTAAAAAACTATACCCAGGGGTTTCAGAATTGAAGAATAAGTGGGGATTTCAACTTTTTGCTTCACTAAAGCACTTATCCCCATTTTTAAAGTTAAGAGCGTTCTCCAACCCAGTAGCATAACACATTGCATATGTAGGCTGTTGAATATCATATTTGCCAACAGCCATCATGCTATTGACATCTAAGCATTAATTTAAAGTCTGAGGGATATTTTGGCTCTGAGAGCTGCTATGTTCAATCTTACTTTGTTTCAGAACTGAAAAGGGAATTGGTTCTCGAAAGTAATCCAAAATGGGAAGCTTTGAGAGAAGTACTGAAAGAGATTGAAAATGAGAATAAGAACAGTGACGACCTTGGTGGTCCAGGTGAGAGAATACTAAATGATGAAAGTTTTCGCAGTATGGCTGGTTTGCACTTCTCCTTGTCTTTGGAGAGAGGGAACCTGACTCTTTACTGCAGTTTTATCAAAGAGCTAGTTTAAATTTAATCATTTGTGGACTTACGATGAGGAGATTATGTTTACTGTGTACATAAACTATGTAAAATTAGATAGTTTTACATAAACTCATATTTAATTCTGGCTCTCAAAGAGAAATGCTATTGGTTACTGTGCAATACTGTTTAGGAAAGAACCTGTATTATTCTGAAAAACTATTTTAACTTACATTTCAATATTATTCTGATACCTTATTTCCAAGCCCAATAAAACTGACGTGGAAATTTATAATAATCAAGGTACCATTCACTCATTTCTTAAGTTCAAGTTCAAAAAAAGTGCCCTTTCTAACTCACACATTCTTCTCCTGCACCTGAAAATTTGCCTCTCCAGGAGATGCATATAAATGGGGTAGAGATTTGAAGGCAGGGTAGAGAGTCTAACTGCTTTGCTGCCTTTCCTATTTTAGGGCTGTTCATCTCCTTAAATTTCAGCAAGTTTTATTTTTGGAAATAGTAAGGGTAAAAATGTGCTCTTTTCTCCCTCCCACAGTGTTCTGACTGCATAAGAACTGGCTCTCTCACCTAGTGTTGTAGGAGTTTATCTGAGTCAGCTTGTGGAGAATTGTTATTCAAGACCACAAATGTCAATAATACTGTGTGAAATATCTATTTTTTTTACTTTCTATCACAGCTGACAAAGGCTGAACATTAGAATGGTCTAAATTAAGTTCTCTCTTATTTCACATCTTAAAAACAAGCAGTTGTATGTTTCAAAACCGCTATGTTTCAGATGGTCAGAAGGAAAGCCTCACAAATTTAGATGTTGTGAGAATAAGGAATGCTGAAGTTCCATTAATCTCCTCTAATCTTGTTTGGTACAAAACGGCCATGCAGTTTAGATTTCTCTCTAAGTCCAGAGCAACTGTGACAACCAAATAGAAAAGTCTTTGGCAGGCATTACTTCCAGGATCAGTAAAAGCAATTTGCTCAGGACATGCCTTGTAGGTGGAAAAGAAGCCCAGCATTACAGGCTGTAAAGATGCTGTTGTTTCTTGACTGCAGGCCAAGTGCTCATTTGTGCCAGCGATGACCGAGCCTGTGCGCAGCTCAGGGAGTACATTATTGCTGGAGCTGAAGCTTTTTTAATGAGGCTCTATAACAAAACCTTTGGAAAGGATGAGAAAGCTGGAGAAGTATGGATTACAGACAGAAAAGCCATCAAGTCCAAAGGAAATGCCAAACCAGACCCAGGGCCTCAAGCCAAAAAGGCCAAACTTGCAGCTTCTTCAAAACAAAAGAAACACAAGAAGCAACAGGAGCGGACAATAATCCAAATGATAGGGAAAACCGAGGAGGAAAAGAGAGAGGAGTTAGAACTGGAAGAGAACAAAGAGTTGAGCAGTAGCCAAGAAAGCAGCATTGAAGAGGCCATTCCTGAAGATTTTGGTGTGAACTTATCCTCAGATTGTTACTATGGGATTTTCAAGGACCCGCTCACCATCATCCACCCGCTGCAGAGCTGTGGTGATCCCTACGCCCTCACCCGCGTCCTGCACGAGGTGGAGCCCAGATATGTGGTGTTATATGATGCAGAACTAACCTTTGTCCGGCAGCTGGAGATCTACAAGGCCAGCAGGCCTGGGAAGCCTCTGAGGCAAGTCCACTTGGTAATTCTAGTCTTAAAAAGTGCACTGTCAGCAGTCAAGGCAGAACGGGCAGCTGTTCATTTTCTTTAGCTACCCTTTAATTCCTGTTTAGCCCTCTTCGTAATTTTAAACAAAAGCAAAATGTCTGGAGTAACCAAAAGATAATTTTTATTTTCCAGAAGGTATTTAGTCCCCCCAAAATTCGTTCCATCTTCTTCAAGACCTCTGCTTCGATGATCTTAGGGGCAGTAGATCATTTTGAGGTGGTGTAGTCTCATTTTAAACCATTTCTATGGGTATGGTTTTTACACACTAAGATTCATTTTGGATTTAATTCATGTTCACATTTCCTGATGTTGGTCATGCTGAAGACCAGTAATTCAGAAACTGTAATGGAAAAACAAGTATAGGAAAACGGAGTAAAGAAAATGAGAAGTATTTGCAGTCATACTTTGTTCTAGCTGACAGAAAGATCACCTCTCAGTGTATAGGTATTTGATACACAGACTTACTTG
The DNA here is from genome assembly GCA_035583135.1 of Lophotriccus pileatus. Taxonomy (NCBI): domain Eukaryota; kingdom Metazoa; phylum Chordata; class Aves; order Passeriformes; family Tyrannidae; genus Lophotriccus; species Lophotriccus pileatus. The sequence continues at coordinate 6,620,054 of JAWWES010000035.1, read as the reverse complement.
TATGAATAAATTTCACAAACTAAGTAAAAATACAAAAAACATTAATATACCATTATTGACTAACTTGTCAGGCTGCTAATTTTAAATACTGGTTGTGGGTGGTTTTAAGTTAATATGCAGTTTTGTAAGGTGTTTTTTTTCTCTTTCATACCTACAGAGTTTATTTCCTCATATATGGGGGCTCCACAGAAGAGCAGCGTTATCTCACAGCTCTGAGGAAAGAGAAGGAGGCCTTTGAAAAACTCATTCGGTAACAATCAGTTTAACCACCACTATTATTAGTGTTCCTTGTAATTTCCTTACATGCTTACATTTTAAATAGAGTGAAGTTCTTAGCTGTGTGAAGGCTTTAAATAAACTTTAATTCAATTGTTTTTCAGGTGTTAAGAGAACAAAAAGTCAAAACCCATTTTATTTATTAATTTTAGCAGGATTTCATATTAAACTTCTAAGGCTGAACAGCACCACTTGGATTTTTCCCTAATTGTCTCTGAATTTCATTTCTGTAATAGTGTTTTTGTCTGCAAGTACTATTCCTTGTAAGATAATTCCTAAGGCTTTTATAACCTAAGTTAGTCGGGGGAAACAAAATAATTATTTCCTTAGACTGTGTAAGACAGTATTTTTACTGACAGTGTCTTCTCATCAGGTTATAGTTCTATTACTAATTGTTAGTTCCTTTATTATGCTCTGAGAAGTTCTAGAAATGAAAAAAGAAAAATCAGATGCTAAAAAGTGCTGATAATTGAAATAGAAATGCAGCATCTAGCCCAACAATCTGGAAAACCTGGTAAACTGCAGTTCAGATCAGGTCTGCAGTTGGTATTAGACTGTATATCATTTTACATCTGGATGAAGGGTGTTAAACTATTTCGATCTGCTTTTCTCATACATTTGCAGTTTTTAGTGTGTGTTTGTTTGTGGTTCCTTAGAGAGAAGGCCAGCATGGTTGTTCCTGAAGAAAGAGAAGGAAGAGATGAAACAAACCTGGACCTACTCAGAGACGCCAGACCCCCCGGTGTGGCTGCCGACACTCGCAAAGCAGGTGAGCGGGGCCTGAGCTGGGGCTGAGCTCTGAGCTCTGAGCTCCTGCACCATCACCGCTGCAATCCCAGCCAGGCACCCCCGCACCAGGGCAGAGACACACACGGGCTCTGCAGCCTTCATGGCAAAGAAACAGTATTTGCCATGACAGTGAATTGTGCTTTTCTCTGACAATACAGACTAATGAAGGGTTTTACCATTGAGACAGAGACAATTTGGATAGTTTCTGGGCAGCTTGTTGGTTATAAGACTCTCTGGTGCTGTTTGTAGGGAGTGAAATTAAAACATGGAGACAGAAGTCTGCAGATAGTTAAAGGAAGCCAAGTTGTCCTTGAGCTAGTAAATGTTGGGGACATCTTTTCATCTTGGCAGAACAGATTGCCTGGGTAAACAACTGCAGATTGTGTTTTTGATCACTTTCTTTGTAATAAAACATCCTTTTTCTTTTTTTGCAGTTCTAACCACACTTTTGTTCCTTTCCTCTGACATGTATACTGTGCCTTTATCTTCACAGCTCTGCCTGTTTTTCTTTGCTGTCATTTCTGTAATCCTGCTCTTCTTTACCAAGTGCTCTCTAATCTTTGCTTTTATGTCTTTTGTGGCCTTGGTGCTGCAGTCTCTTTATGTGTCTTTTTGCAGACCTGTAGAGGCCAACACAAAAGTCCTACAGTAAAATGCCATATTTCTGTGGGAAAGAGCTGGAAATAAAAAAGATCAGCTTCATTGTCTTGTTTTGCAGGCAGCTTTTTAAGGATTTTCCTGATTTATTTAAATAACTTTCATCTACAGTTGAATGTATTTCATTGTCACATGCACAAAGCTTACAGCAGGTAGCATGCAAGTTCTGCAGACTGTGCTCCATAAACTACAGTACGTAATTGGGCAACTGAAAATTAAATGAAGTCTGGATTTATTAAACTGCTGAATTCAAGGTATAATTTGGGATGTGAAGTCCATCCCTTACAGAAGCATTGGCAGCACACATGAAAGCTCTACAGCTGGAGCTGCAGGTCACAAGTATGGGGATGATTGTGTTTATTTTGCTCTTTAGGGGGACAGGAGCAGAAGGATGTTCAGCAAACTATAATCGTGGATATGCGGGAATTCCGTAGTGAGCTTCCATCGCTGATCCATCGCCGTGGGATTGACATTGAGCCTGTTACTCTGGAAGTTGGAGATTATATCTTGACTCCTGATATCTGCGTGGAGCGGAAAAGCATCAGTGATCTGATTGGTTCCCTAAACAACGGGCGGCTGTATTCCCAGTGCATTTCCATGTGCCGCTACTACAAGCGACCGGTCCTCCTGATTGAGTTCGATCCCAACAAACCGTTCCCCCGGATCCCACGAGGCTCCCTACAGCATGAAATTTCCAGTACTGATTTTACTTCTAAACTGACCCTCCTGACGCTGCATTTCCCGAAGCTGCGGATCCTGTGGTGTCCCTCTCCCCACGTCACTGCTGAGCTGTTCGAGGAGCTGAAACAGAACCACCCCCAGCCCGACGCAGAGACGGCAATGGCCGTGAGCGCGGACTCCGAAACCCTGCCCGAGTCAGACAAGTACAACCCCGGGCCCCAGGACTTCCTCCTGAAAATGCCAGGCGTTAATGCCAAGAACTGCCGGGCCCTGATGAACCACGTGAGGAGCATCGCAGAGCTGGTGACACTGCCCAAGGACGAGCTGGCCAGGATTTTGGGGAATGCTGCCAATGCCACGCAACTCTTCGACTTCATTCACCTCACCTACGGAGAGGCACTGGCCAAAGAGAAAAGCAACAAGTGACTAATGCCACAGATAAGCTCTTCTGGCACAGGACTTCGGCAAATACATGAAATATTTTGATAAATGCCCCTCTCAGATAACCAGCTCTTTCTTGCTAATGCTGTTCCATCAGTTTGAAAATGTGAGTTAATTATTACTGAAGGCAAGTTTCAGAAGGAATAAGTATTTCTAATAATGTGCATTATTTGTATTCATTCTAAAGCACTTTAACGAATTCTATAATGAATTACTGAATTACCACTGAATTAACTAAATTAAGTTTTTCACCAACTCCACAAGAATTAATGCTAAGACTAATTGATAAAGGTGTTTTCTTTTGAAAGGTATGATGTTAAAGCTAAAAATGTACCACGTTTTAATTAGTGTGAGTGACCTGCTGCACGATACATCTCCTTGCTTTTGCCATTTTTAATGTCTTGCTCTCTGGAAACTGCCAGGTTCTGATTGACACTGATGAGCTATATCATGGTCTTTGCTCAGGAGTATTTTTAGGAGAATATACTTGGACTCAGTCCTAAATTTTAGAATTACTGTCATAAGCCTTTGTCACAGTAAGACACAGTTGTCTGCTGGGCTCTACATTCTACTTGCTTACTTTACTGCAAGTTATAATTTTTGCCCTTCCAAAGTCAGTACAGCTCTCTCTTACTAGGTTTTCCAGAGTGCATTCCTTTGGGCTGGACTGGACAGAGATTCTGAATTCCCAGTGTGCCTTACTTACACTTTGAAGATGCTTTATTTTTTAAATCAGTTTTGATAGCTCTTTCACGTCCTTCAGTGGAAAGTGAAAAATCTGGGGATACCATTGGCACTGTTCTTTTGTACCAGACCATATTTCCTCTGGTAAAATGCAATAGTTTTCTAAGCAAGGTTTTCCAAAAGTGTAGACAGTTCTTTCAGTATTGACTTCTTTCTGTGTCCAATTGCACTTGCATTTTAATGTCTCAAATTGTCATTGTCACCTAGAAAATAAAACTTTCAGCACTCTGTGTAGCATAAGAGGGAAAAGTTATTCTTTTTTTGATACTTTGTCAGTGTGTTCATTGTTAAATTATATATTCTGCACTGAACTTTGATACTGGGGAACAAACTGCCATTGCCAAAAGGGTTGGTCCAGTGTCATTCTGTGGTTATGTATTTACATTTGCTATTTACAAAACTTTATCTATGATTTGTACATGTATTTATACCATTCTAATGGGAACAACAGATCAAAAGTATCTCCTTCATGAAAGGAGAATATAGTTTTTATGTTCAGGTTCAGTAAAAACAGTTCTCTGTGCTTTCAGGTTTGTTTACTGTGCATTTTAAGTGTGAACTATGAATTGTTAACTTATATTCTAGGGCTGAGCTGTGACAAATTTCCCAAGTGAATTCTGCAGATGCAAATTTCAGTACTAAATACATCCCTAATAAGATTAAAATTTGTTAATTATCTTGTTTCTCATTTGGCTGTGTTGATATCAGAACAGTTTTATTTTTAGTGTGTGGTTTTATATTGCCCTATATCCTAATTTATTTAATATAAAAAGAAGCTTTCATGAGACTTTTGCTTATTCAAACCAATATTGTTGGAAACGATCAGGGTTGAGAATACCCAGAAAATGGTGCTAAGAGCAGAAAATCAGAGTAAGTTCCAAACTGCCCTGAGTGTGTTAGAAAAAGGAAGGTGACCAGCCTTTGAGAACAGACATTGGATGCTCCAGGAACAGTGGGGTTGGGTTTTTTCACAGGTACTGCCTCGGCTCTGTCAGGTTTAGGGGTTTTGCACAGATTTGTATGGGGTGAAAATGAAGGGTATATGGAGAGGTGATAAAGTTGTAGCTTTGTGTTGGATGCTAGATAAAGTTACATAATGCTATTAAATAATTATTTGCTAAATATTTTGATGAAATTGCCTTTTGCTTATATATGTGGAATTTTTGTAAAGCTTTTTCCTTTTCTTTCTCTGTGCAGGATTTGTCTTTTTCTTTCAAAAGCCACAAGTAACATGGCTGTATGTTATTATTGCTCCTCTGTGCTCTGGCATTTCCCTGCCTTGGGTTCAGTTGCCAGTTGTGTTTTTGTGGGACAGCAGGTCCAGGCTCTGCACCAGGATGGAACAGGACCTCTGTCCTGACAGCACTTAACCCTGAAAGAACCCAGCCAAGGCTCTGCCGAGCTGGAGTCACAGCACACGGTTGGGTGACTGATGGAAATCCTGGCCTTGGGCTGTTCTTGAGCTCATTTTCAACAGTCATGGAATATTGTATGTCTTGTCCTTGCTTGATGTTTTAAGCCTGTGCTTTTTTATTAAAAAAAAGCAAACTAAACCCCACTGTCTTCAGTCTGTGAGTGTCTCAGGTTCTTTCTTATCCCCAAGCCAAGACTCTGTTTCCAGGTCACTCAGTATGTAAAGCCCGTGGGGTTCTCGTGATATTGGGAACTAAGTTTTTACCTGCACCTGCAAAGGAGCCCTTTTGCTGGCCATGTCACTGTGCAGTCCCAAACCAAAACTAACTCTGCTTTCAAAATTACTCCTTCTGCATGAACGTGTAAAGTTGGGCTTTTCCAGGCTGGAGTGATTCCTGTCAACGTAAAGCAGTTGACCTGAAATCCACACTGCTTATAAAATATGCAGCTACGCTGTAAAAAACAGTGATTCTTTCAGAAAGTAGAGGAGTTTAAATGTGCAGATTGTTGTGGTTGTGAGGCTTTCTCATTTGCAGAGTGATAGTACAACCACAAATAACATAATTTTTAAATATAAAAACACTTGTCTCTAAAGCTTTCCTTAGTCATCCAGAATTCCAATTCTATTACTGTAGAATAGAATCCAAAAGCAAACATCTGCCAAAAAAACTGTTATTAAACAGATACATTTATATGCCAAACAGCATAAAAAAATGTAACTGAAGGTCATTAAAGAAACCTGTCCTGTGTGGGCTCAGCAACAGACACACTGTAGTTTGGGCCCCAGGAGGAGGGAGGTCTGCAATCCTTTTATAAGGAGTGTTTTAGGATAAGGTTCTCCTTAGCCCTTATTCCAAGATAACCTAAATTAAATTAATATTCGGTTGATCTGTTTTCTAAAATAACATGATTTTAAGAAATGCAAGTAGGGTCATAAAAAGATCAGAAACCATTGCTGCAGCATTTTGTAACACTTTGTATTTATAACTTGTTTCACATGTTCATTCTTTCTTGACATAAAAGAATTTTGGATATTTGCAGAATCAAACTAAGAATAAACCCTTTATGTGCTTCATATGAAATGGTTAATACCTGCTTAACTGTGAGGTACCTCCTTGCATTGAAAATACACTCACCAACAGTATATGCACTAATTTTTCTTAATTTGCAACTTTTTTCACCAAAATTTTCAATTTTTTTCTATAGTCATCCTCTCAAAGCTTCCTCTCAATATTTCTGATACCCAGTTCCACAGTGGACATAACTGATAGGTCTATTTGTCAATAATATTTCTTGCTTCTTTCCAGTTCATTCCAAGTTCAGCTTGAAGGCACGAGAAATAATATCCCTTACCGACAAGGTGTGGGGGGGAAGAATTAAACACCAAGAATCTTTCTCGATGTTTATCAATCAAAAATGACTTAGCTGTGATAGCAGCAGGTTTGGTGAGGTTAGTAATGTGTAAATGTTCCGTCCCCTGTAATCTGGAGTTCTCATTTGTTTATTTTAAATCAGGGTTGAAGCTCTAAGGTGTGCAAGGTGGTGTGATTCACGTGGTACAGGATGATGCCAAAGCCTCTAAGTAATAAAAAAAAACCTTCCAGTGTTCCCACTCCCCCCTAGCCACTAGAAATGGGATCAAAGGAAGTCCCTGTGAGCATTGACCTGGAGTGTAGCTGAGGTAATTCAGAGGTAATTTGGAGCTACTCTCCTCCCCTTGGCTCCAGAGGAAACACTGGCATTGTCCAGCAAAAATGACATTAAAGAAGAGGGAACTAAGAGGATCACTTTAGCACTATTATCTCCCCTTGTATTTTATTCTTGCAATCAGCCAGCAGGTTTGGGGTGGGAATTTACTCCAAAGGCCAGAAAGAATGTACATGACTGACCAAGTGTTTTGATAAGGCTGTACAAGGAAATATTCAAGGGTTTTGAGGTTTCAGTGCCATTTTTTATTTTGAGTATGAAATGTTAGGAGTTCATCTCCCAGACTTCAATACAAACAGGAGGACCATTTTTCTCCTTGAGTTTTGATGTGTATTTTGCAAGCTTCTCTGCAATAAATAAAGAGTGAAAATAGGGAAGAACTGTTCTGTAGCTCGGCCAGCCCATACTTAGCTGAGAGATGAATTCCTTGGTCTTACTGAACTTAGTAAGGGTAACCAGGGCTGCTACACTGCTATGGGGATTTGTTGCCCAAACAGAAGATGTTGCTGCAATATATCAAAATGGGCTAATTTTAGTGTGATTTTTCTTTTAAAGCATAGCAAAATTATCTCAATCCACAACTGCTATAAAGCAGTCTTCCTGGGAATATTAAATCAGGATTAAATGGATACTATTCTCTCAGCTTGCACTTTACCTTGTATTTGTTTGTAAGAGCTTCCCTCTGTAAATAAATGCCTCGATTTCATTTCTAGGGTCCTCTTTCCCTCAGTGTTATTTCTTTTTTCTTTCACCTTAATCATCTCCTATCAAAGAGCACTAGACTGGAGTTATTAAACTGACATTGATATTAAAACATAGTGGTTGGGGTTTTTTTTGTTAGCCCCAGCACCTCCTTAGGGATCCCTAACATATTTCTAGTGGCTTGGATAAATCAGGCATTACTACCCAAATGGAGGAATTTCAGCTGATATCTCCCAGGAATCTCTGCCTTTCCTTATCAGCTTTGCTGTGTAACATCACACTTGGGCACTGGCACATCCACACACAGACACAGAACCTGCTGGGCTGGGTAACATGAGCCTGCACATCCTCAGTGTCCAAGTCTCTGGAAATGACCCTGGAAAAGTAAGCTAAGCCCTTCCCCGTTTCTATATATAAAACTGTTTGTTTAATTGGTGGAGTGCACCAAGAATAAATAATGAGCTAATTCTGAAGATCATTCCCAGAACAGCCAGCTAGGATTGTTTCTGCAAGTCAGAACTTTCTCCTCTTCTTTGTTTGGTTTTTTAAATCATATTAAGGTGAACAGCTTTATCTAAATGCAGTTTTAGGAACAGTGCAATATTTCAAGAATTAAGCATTCTGCACATAAATGAGGTTTTGGAGTGTTTGTTTTCTGAATGTAAAAGTAGATGAAAGTTCAAATTCTAAAACTGGATCAAGGATTTTAACCAGATTAAAGATGAAGTGTCTTCCATGCAAAAAATAAGGAAAAAAGAAAGAAAAAAAAAAGCTTTCAAGTACTCTCAATCAATTAGGGAAGACTACCATCACATTTTTTCCAGAACATTTTTATCTTGCTTAATAACAGTTAAAAATTATGAACTTCACTAGAAATTTCCTCTTAGAAGAAAAAAAAAAAACAAACAGGTATAGTACTTACTTTTTCATCTTTTTCATTAACTCTTAATCTGTAATACGTTATAAAGACTTAATAATAATTTTTTTAATCCCTTTTTATGTATTTTGCTTTGTTTCTCTTAATGTACCAGCACCATACATAACTCTATGTCTCAGTGTGTGCACTAACAAACAGATGAGGTACAAAGCAGCTCACAGAGTTCAGAGGGAAGTAGGACTGTCCCGTGGCAGAGTAGGCTTGCTCATGGACTTGCTGGTGATTTCTTATATTAATACAGTAATTGTCCTGTTTAATGACCATGGACATAAATGGAACTCATTTAACTTGACCCACTGTGGTTGAAACAACACAACCTCTAGTCAAATACAAAGACTCTATAAGGAAAGTACTGTGTCTCTTTGCTAGGTTATAAAATTAAGAGCTTTGGTTCTGTCCTCCACTTGGTGATGTATTTATTTTATCTCACAAATAGGGAGCCAGAAAAACTAAAGGCAAAGGGATATGCCTGAGCTGACAGAGCAGGTGACAAAGTGTGAAACTGTAACTCACCACTGACTCACAGATCAGTTTACACCTTCAAAGTCTTGTCTTTCCTATCCTTCCATATGCTTTTTCAGTTCTGATATGCTGTTGTTTATTACCAGTTGAAGGTTTCAGTAAATGTCTAGTGATCCTCTGAGTTTCCCTTTATTCCTAGGACTGATGCACGGGTTCACCCTGGGTCACATGCAGACATGTTCTGCCTCCTCCAGTACAGCTTTGGGACCCATAGGACACCTGTCTATCCTATGAACTCACCAATAAAACCTGCCTAGAAGCCAGTTGAATCTTACCTTCTGGGTCATCTCTGACTCCTCTGTAAGAGAGGGAAGCTGGGGATTAAGTGGTATCATGGAGTCAAGAACCAAGGAGTTACTGTTTTGCTGCTAGACTTTCTCAGTTCAAGTCCTTGTTCAAAGGGTGAGTTTTAAATACTACAGAGAAATTCAGGCTGGCAGGCAGGACCCAGTTCAGACCTAGAAAATCTGGATTTCTGAGCAGCTGTAATTAGCTTGACCCTTATTTTTAGGGCCACGCTGCTTAAACTGGCAGATTTCAAAATGGGCTCCAGGCCAAATCAGTTATGATCTGGTTTTATTTATCTGAAAGGCTCATGTGGACCTAATTTACTATTGTGTGTTAAGAAATAATGAGTGAGTAGAAGGGATTATGAATACATGTTCGGTCTGGAGAGGAAGAGAAAATGCAGCCATAACTTCAATTCTGAAATGTCTTACTTCATCACAAGCTTAAGTTTCAAAGCTGACATGGGGATTTTGGTACATAATGCCTCATTTTCAACTAATTGCATCTTAACTGAACATCGAAACCTTCAATTTGGAAGCTCAAATTAGCAGCTATGTGATGGTGCTTTTTTCCCAGTTGTGTGTAGATGCCAACTGGAGGATCTAGGCATCTTATAAGTACTGCATAAAATAGACTGAGATAGAAATTAGAACTCTTTAATCAACTCTAGCCAAGGAAGAGGAGAAACTGTGGGGAAGCAATGGTTATGCAACCGAGTCTTGTCTGCAGAGGAGACCTGTGTCCTGTCCCCCACTCTCACATCAACACTTTTCCTTCGCCTCTTTGCCTTTGAGAATATGTAAAAACTAATGCTTTCTGTACCAGCTATCTATCATTTAACTATTTAGCAGTTCTCATAATGTACCTTTTGAGAGACAAGTCTTTTTTCAGTGTAGGCAAACAATCCATACACCAGCCTTTTTCATTCTAACTGGAAAAAAAAAAAAAAAGAAAGAGTAAGGCAAGAAATGCCAGTAAACAAGATTGTCAGCAAATAAAATAAACACTAAATTAGATATTCCATTAGGTACAAATCAGCAGCTTAGATTCTAAATATGTTTCATTTTATGAGAGTGCATTGTAAGAGTAATTGACTTCAGAATAATTAGTATTTCCCAGGCCTTTTTCCTTGCTTGTAACAGAATTACAGGCTGTGTTAGGTTGGAAGGGACCACAGTGGGTCATCTGGTCCCACCTCCTGCTCCTGCTCCTGCTCCAGCAGGGTCATCCCAGAGCACACGGCACAGGACTGTGTCCACACGGTTCTGGGATATCTCCAGTGAGGACGCTCCACACCCTCTCTGGACAATCTGTTCCAGTGCTCGGTCACTGCACAGGGAAGAAGTTCTTCCTCATGTTCAGGTGGAACTTCCTGGGCATCAGTTCCTGCCTGTTCCTCTTGTCCCATTGCTGGGCACCCCCGAGCAGAGCCCGTGCCATCCTCTGCCCCCTCCCTGCAGATATGACACACACTGAGGAGGTCCCCTCTCAGTCACCTCTTCTCAGGGCTGAACAGGCTCAGTGGTTAAACTTACCTCTGTAACTGTGTGTATCTACATCTGCCCTGCCTTTCAAGCCATCTGTTAACATGGGGAGAGCAAAAAATATTTACTAACACTGAAAGATTTCCCATAGATACAAAAGATTAATTTGTTTACATTAAAATAGCATTCAAATATCTAAATAGTTTCTAAACATAGCACACACAGCTGGGACTCATGGTAACAGGCAATAGCACTCTACAATATACTCATATATCAGCCTACTTGCTGAGTGACACTATACCAATTTTTATAACTACAAATCCACCTGAGTTCCCAAGTAGCACTATGCCAGCAAGGCCTAAAAACCTTAATATGATCCTGCACAATCTCCAAGACAGATCCCGCACTGGAACTAATATCTGATCACCAAGAGCTCACACTGTGCACTACCTGTCCATGCTGTCACCCCACATATGGTTCAGAAATCCACAAACTGATGGAGCCTGGGAACACATCATCTAGGCTTTCCTGTGCATCCTCCTTTCTGCCCAGTCTCAGAAAAGTAGGATCAGGTGAGGCAGATCCTGCAGCATGGCTCCTCATACGTACTTTTATTGAAAGTCATAACCAGAACCTTCATTATGCTACTTTTCACCCTGAATCTCTTCAAATAGAGTCACAGAGAAGATGTGTGTACAGACTGCTCTTCTCCCAACTGCACTTTTTTGGAGCTCTGCAGTCACCTGAGTAGCAGAGACAGTCACCTGTCTCTGCTACTCATTATTATACTGGCTGGTAAGAAAAAAAACACAAGAAAACTTAAATGCTACTGTATGCATTGCTGTAAATAATTATGCCATGTGATGTAAAGTGGATCTTTCTTACAAACCAGGCAGCAAGATGATCTTTCTTTCAGAAGGTGTAAATACTAAATATTCCTTACTTTTATTAGTGCCTATTTACACACTGGGAAACACTGCTCTACTTTCTTTATAAAAAGGATTATCCTTGCTGTTTGTTTAAATGGATTTATATGCCCCTAAGGCATATAAGGGAGGAAGTAGCTTCCAAAGTTTGCAAACTCAAGCCTTTAAACTTGTTTTTATGAAGTAATGGGCATAATCAATGTATGGTGACAGGCTTTACAAAAAAACCTTCTTATAAACTGCTGGTTTATCATCTTATAATCTGCTGGTCCTGATCAATATCTTGAATAATTCACCCTGAAGTTTTCTCACTGCTATAGGCAGAGAAAAACCAGTATCCTTCCTTGAAAGTGCCTTGCTTTAGGGCCAACAAGAAACAAAGAAAATGTAACTGTTCTAAATAATTCATGTGCTACATTGTGTCAAAACTGCATTTTAAGAGTTTAAACTCACCCAGGGAACAGCACAAACTGTCCCTGGTGGCATATACCAGCTAAAGATGAATGCAAATCACTGCTTCCTTAAGTATTTATGCAAATTAATTTTTCAGTTGGGCATGAGATGTTTATACTTTAAGCCTACCAAGTTGATTAATGACTTGGTCAGCGTTAAGTCTTGGTTCACAGGGAAAGCATCTGCAGATAAATAAATCAAACACCACTTGCCAATTTATAATATAGTATTTGTGCTTCTACCCTGTGCTGATGAATGATGGCAGTGGCACGTGAATCAAATGGGAACTTCACAGCTTCCCAAATGCCACAATCTGCCAAGATTTCATTAGAAATACCATCAAATAAAGTTTTCAATCTGGAATCTGAGTAATTTCCTAAGGAAATCAAACTTAGAAAGAAAAGCCACCCTGTGCTCTTTGAAAGCCAGAAAAAGACAAAGGAAGTCAAACTCTTGGTGACCGCGGTGTGAGAAGGGGTTGCAGAGCAAGAGTTCCACCAAGGGCTGGGGGTGGATGGTGCTGCAGAGACAGGAGTGTGTGCTGAGTGAGACACCTCTGCAGACACTGCACAGTCTGGGGCTGTCCCTCCTCCCTTCAGAGGACACCCTGGTTCCATACAGACAGGACACATTGTGCCCAGCACGGTGGGACAGGGAACTGGAGACCCTGAGCAGAGCCCTGCAGCTGAATCACTGTGTGACGATGGGGGACACCAGGACTGGGTGACACAGCCGAGCCACCTCACACCCTCAGCCCAAGCAGAACAGGGGCATGAAAAGGATGATACTTAAAAGGCAGAATAAACATGAATAATTAATTTTCAGGGACTGCAAAATGATGTGATCACCTTCAGATTCTCCCCATCTGTTGCTAAGCAGCATTCTTAAGTCACAAGCTTTGCCTTACAAAATGAACAGCAGCCTCCACACACTTTGCTATTTTTACATTTTAAACTGTTCTTTTGCCAAGTTTTCATAATAACTATATTTCAAAATGCTCTAAAACACAACGAGATGAGCACTAAGATAACTGCAGCCCTTGGGAAAAGGTTTCAGTTACTACCTGGGACAAGTAGCCCGTGGACTCTCCAGTCTCCAAAAAGGAATTACGACAGCCTCCATTTCCCAGGAAGTGCTTTCTGCCTCTCAGCCCTGAGCTTTACATGAGAAATTGAACATGCATCATGGAAAAAGCAAGAGTATGATACATTTGGGTTTGTATATTCATTATCAATTTCAAACTGTATAAACAAAATCTCAGAATTTTTCCTGTGGTGGTAGTGAATTAATTGTATTAATTCTTTCAATCTGTGCTAAAGATGTTCCAATGATCAGACTCCCTTTTGATGCTCTGGGCATTCTGACAAAAATTAAAATTAAATTAACTGGCTCTCTCTGCTAGAAATTCTCTCTCATTTAATTAGAAGTAAAGGGCTGGCTGCCAACATTCCAAAACTAATACCAAACATCCCCACTGCAAACACCCTCTCCACAAATGCTTTGATGTACTACCAGAAGTTTCAGAAAGCCTCATTCTTGAAGACCAAGTGAAGCAAGTGACAAAGAGTTCGGGATCTTTCACAAACTGTGGGCTATTAATTCCTCACCCTTTGAGCCCAGGAGTCTGCAATTCAACCACACTACACTGGTAACTCAGTTAAACAAAATGAGCAATCCTTTGAAAGTGCAAACTGACCATCACCTCCAGCTTTGATAACCATGAAAAGAACAAATCATAAAGTAGAATAACAGGGGTCATCCTGTGCAGCCTGTGACCTGAAGATGCCTTCCAAGGAGAGGAAATATTCAAATTACAGCAGGTCTTTTTCTACCCTTCTAGAGGAAAGGCAGAAGGTTTTTGCATGATCTGCTAAACCAGCTCCAAGGTGATAAATGATACCTTTCCTTGCCAGTGTCTCCCCAGGGTAGCAGTAAATAAGACTACAGACTCCATCATTCAGGTTTCTTTTTTGTTAAGGTGTTTCTGCGCACTAGCAAGAGATTGACTGGAGATTCTGGGATCCTCTGCTGAACCACAGGATGTACCCTCAACTCTCTAGAAGAGCATTTCCCAAAGAGATACCCTGAAAGCTTCCCAACCCTCCCTGTCTAACTGTAGCAGCATTAGAGACACCCAGCCAACAACTGCTTCTCCACAGCCCCTGGCCCAAATCCACACACATCAGTCCCTGGCTTTTCATATCCTCCCAGGTGCCTCAGCACCCACAGAAGCCACAATTCAACCTGGCCCCCCTACACCCCCCAAACTGGGAGCAGCTGCATTGCTCTGCCGGTGATTAGGCCATCACTGTCTTGGCAAGGAGTATTGCTTAGTGAAGATTTTTGTTTCATATAAATTAATATATCAACAGAATACCTTTAATAACCTGGGCACTTACACCCACTGACTGCCCAGGAATATCTGGGGACCCACACTTTTCCTGGAGGGAAGAGAAGCAGAGACTGTTGTCTTTAGTCTTCGTTCATCTCTTTTTTTTCTCCCCCAGCTGAGTAGAAGGACAGGAGGCATGTAAGCAAACCTGCAGCCTAGGGGTAGGTAAGTAGGCAGACCTGTTGCCAACTCAATCTCATCCCTGCAAGCCTCCAATTCCTGTAAAACTGCAGGACTGTGGCTGAGACATGAAAGAACAGCAGTCCCTGGCATGTGTCCTGTTGCTTAAGGGAACAGGCATATGAGGAGAAAAGAGGCATGAGGAGGCTGCAGAGATGGAAAACACACATGTTCAAAGGTGGAGCTGCATCTACACAAGTGGAAAAACAGGCAGAAAAGTCTAATGCAGGCAAAATGGGCTGATAGAGGGGATACAGGTATTCCAGAGGAAAAAAGAACAGGGAAGCCATTGGGAGGATTAGAGAAAATAAAGCACTGGAAGGATCAAACAAAAATGAAAAAAACAGAATTTAAATGCCATCAGTAGATATATCCATTCCTTGTGACAGATTAAGAAAGCTTCAGTACAAGACCGAATTTACAATTAATATAAACTGCTGTTTGGTAGTGCTGCAAAACCTAATGCAGTACCAGCTGATGTTCATGAGTTATAATCACTTTCTGAGATATAACCCTAAGTGTAAAACTGTTTCCTTTCCCAAGAAGCCAGCGATGACCCACAGTGAGCTCCATTCAGTAAGGTCAGCATGACTGCAGTTGGCAATGCAGACTAAAACTACAGAATCACTGCTTCCAGGCATCGAGGCCCTTCTGGATAATCACTGGGTTCAAATCACTGGAAGCTTCTCTAGAGAGTACAAAAAACTTATGGCAGGAATAAGGTCAGCCTACTGTTCCTGTAACATGTTTCAAATTAATAATGGTTTATATTGCTTTTTAACCAGTAAGCTGGTGGGAGGTATTCATATTTTTTGCCTTAGCTCTTCACTTTTAGGCCGATAAACGCTGTCATCTCATCTTTCAGTTTCCTCATCCAACAGAACTAAGAACTGCTTCTGTGGTTTACACTAAAAGTCCTTCCAGTCCAGGATACCCTCTCTAAGAGCAGCCACAATGGGACACTCCACATAAACATTCCCATTCTTTGTTTCCTATTGAACTCCAGGAGTTGCTCTCCTGTGAGACAATCACCCCTTTTTAACTCTGCTGCCATTTCCATTTTGTGAGGGCCTGTGCAACCAGAGTGTCAAAAGCTTATTCAAATCGCAATAACACTGTGTCAACAACTTATCTTACCCTCTTCCCCCTCAGTTATTTGAAATAGCTCAAAAGATCCTTTGGAGGAAGCTCTTAGCAGAAAGTAGTTGTTTTATCCTTGCATAGCATGTTTTGTCAATCTTTGATGCCAGGCCTTTAAGGAATAGATTGAAACGTAATAATTACAATTTATACGGCACGAGGAGAAACCATAGTAGTTCTTGCCCTAGTTCCAAAGTAGCTGTAAGCTAACTGCCCCATTATTCTGCAATCCAGCAAGTTATGTGGCAAAATTGTGGTCTTTACTCAAAGAATACCACCAAGAAATGCAAAATCCCCCATCAAATATGGAGCTGGCCCTTGGCTTTGGGAGACAAGGCTAACAACTGAATTTCTTTTTCTGCAGATAGTCCAAGTCTCTGGGATATAACCTGCCTAAAATGATGAAAGAGCACAGATGACAGACATTGCGAAAGCTAAGACATCAAAGAAACAAGGATTTAACTCTCTAGAAAATGAAAATAAGATAACCACACCTGCATTGCTACTAGAAAGTTTCCTCTGCATGTTCCTTTTCCCTCCAGCTCAGATCTGATCAAAATATCCTAATAAGCAGCAATTTCTGCAGTCATATCCTGTACTGGAACTTCTCTTGAGCTTCAGCGTTAATTGCTCTTTTGAGGACTGTGACGGAAAAACTGGAAGTACTTTCTAACAAAAATATCAGGAGCAGTGAACAAGGATCACAAAATGCTTTTCTCGGCATCTGAATTCTTACAATGTGTAATTAAACCTCTTAGAGGTTAATCATTCAGTAAACAGTCACATTGAGCAAAAAGCCTCACACACTATGTATCAACTGCAACCTGAACAGGGAAAACCCCAAGTGGTTCACTGGGGTTCTGGTGTAAAGGCAGATTCACGGAAATTCTGTGAAAATGTTTAATTTTTAATGTGCAGAAATTGATTTATATGAATTTTCAGTGCTTCAAAGAAGGTAGGTTTCCAACATGTTCTAAAACAGAATTAAAAAACTTAACAGCTTCAAAACATTCTTATGCCTATATATAACAAGAACTAGAAATTCTGCTGTTTAATATAATTCATCTACATGGCATTTCTATTTGGAGAGAGGTGGAACTATGATACACTTCATCTGAGTAGGTGCTAAGCTTGTCTCTGAAATAGCATAAATTTGGTTCTGTTTTAAACTAAGTACTCCAGCTATTTGTGTTAGCAGACACAGGCTTCAAGTGCTTTCTTGGGAAGGATGTTACAAATCACAATGTCTCAAGATTAGGATAACAAAAAAAAACCCTACTTGAAAATTTATGCTAATGTTTTTTTAAAATTCCTCACTAGAGTTTACACAGAATGTGGTTTTATTGAGTGACACTGGATTTCCTCCCCAGAAAGCTGGTGTGATTCTTGTATATATTTTTCAGATATTTCTATATCAGAAAAAGAAAAATAGACTGGCAGACCTGCAGAACACAGGCACTGTAAGACAATCTTTTTATAAGCAGCAGTAGCAAGTTGTTATTGATCATCAGGCAGTCAGATGCAGTGGTTACTGCACCAACAGCAGTGCAATTCCCTGTTCATGGGAAGCTCTATTTCCAGGCTGGAGGCTTCTTAATATTACTGGACAACAGTGTCTTCTTTTGATCAACACACATAGGGACTTGTTGGTGGAGAAGAAACAAAATAAGCCCTTTCTTTCCTAATGTCCTCAAAAAAACTGAGTAGTTTGCATATTAAAACACTGACATTGTGTCATTTGTCTGCTTCTCATGTTTCTAACAGCAGGACACTAGTCTGAAAGCAAGAGAGGGAGAGTTGGGTGCATCTTTGCACACAGCAGCACTGCTCTGGCAGCTCAAACCACTGCACTGCTGCTCCTTATCTTGATTCTGTTGGAAGAAAGGGAATACAGAGTTCATTGTTATTCTTGGAGTGAAGTGCCGAGGGCTCTCATTGAACTGTTCTGTAATAAGAAGGAAGTGTTGTACATGTCCATGCCCAAGACAGGAAAGGTGGTGTTCACAAGACAAGCATTGTTGTGTGGAGCTGCACAATTTCCACAGTGATCTTATGGATGAAATAGTTTTTAAGCAGTTGTTTGCTGTGGCTTCTGTTTCACTGGCTCATATCATCACGTTTCAAAAAGCACAAATACCGTCAAGAAACGAGCACCAACCGTGTTTAATGTCAACCCTTTAACACACCTTTGTCTCAGATATCTCTTTTTCAGGCTTTTAGTATCCTATAGTATTCCTTATCATGGAACACTCCATGTGTTCTGTAATATGGACCACATCTATGCCCCTCCAAGCAATGAATGGGCAATGCCTTCACACGGGCAGATGTTGAAATTAGAAGGATCCAGGCTGCACTGTAACATCGAGGGGATTTACACCTGCTACACTATCCTCTTGCATGTGCTTGTTTCCTCAGATTCCATTCACTCTGTACAGAGGGAATCTGCATTTCTGGAATAAGGGTGGAATTTCAGTTCTCACATAAAGACAGAAATACAGTCCATAAGTGACCATTCCCTGAAATCACAGATAATCTTTTTATGCTTCTGTTTTTCAAGCATGTTGGCTAACTTAAAGGAAGAAAAGGTAAAGAGGTAGACTGGACTTTGTCAACACAACCTCTCTGCAGCAAAGGGATGTCTCATTCTTTTAGGAAAACAGAAAATAAAGGATTCTTTGTGACTAGAAACCATTGCACAGAGACTGAAACAGCAAATATTCCTGTTAGTGCATTTGAAAAAAAGGGGAAAAACCAAACATAATTGGCATAATTTTCTGACATCCCATCCTCAATATCATTCACACCCAACATTTATAACTCTCTACAGATTCTGACCACGTCAAATGCGCTTGTCCCTGCCAAATGCATGGAACTGAAGGCATTCCAGTAGTTGTTCCACTGCACAACTCTGTTTAACTGTATCAGCCTCACCCACTTACCATCTCTGTTACCTTTTCCTGCTGGTTTTGTTAGCAGCAACAGCTGCTTGTGTTATGTAATAATCTGGCCTGAATTTAGAGTATTGTTTCTGCCAGTTTGAGAAAATGATGTTTGGACACAACAGACTGCATTTGTATCCATTTCTCTGCCCTAATTTCCAACGTTTTAGGACTGCCTCCAAGTGAGGGAATAGCACAGCAGGACACCTTAACTGCTTTGTAGCTTTAATTTGATTGATTAGATGCTACACAGTAAACCGAGCACTTATCTGTGGTTGTTTGCATTCTGGTTTTAAAAGCAGACTCACCTCTGAACTATTTCATTTGAAGAGGGACAGAAGTAAATCTGGAGCAAATTACTAGTTTTAATGAGATCTTTACATAGTTCATTGCTAAGTTTCCAGGTCACTGTTTTTAGTTTGTTCTGAAATTGGATAAAATCTGATTAGCTGACTGTAATACAGAGAAAAGAGATATGTATCCTGTTTTAAAAAGCCAAACAAATAACCCAATTCATCTAAAACAATTTGAACAAGTAATTCTTTAAATGTCAAAGTATTTGTTTATGGTGAAGCACATTGCAATATTGTCTTAAAATTATAAGAAACTAAAACATGACCTTTTTTTGTGCCTGTGGTGTCACTGCTGAACAGATGCACCAAAAAACTCTTTGGAACAGGGAACCTTGCTTTGCTTGCTCAGCACGATGCAGTCTCCCAGCAAGCTCCTGGACACTAGGAAATTGCAAATTTCCTAATAAAAAAGCTGTATTAGACCATTGCACCAAGTAGCAGCTCGGTGCTTCATCTGTGAGCAAAAGAAATACCAACCAAAAGCAGCAGGGTTGCATAATAATGGGCCTGATGCAGTGTACTTACAGAACAGGACTGGCTCGGTATTAGTGAAAGTCAGTTTGTCAGATATTCCCTGCTGTAAGCACAGTGTTGCACAACACGTGCAATAAATTATTGTGTGCGTGCATGGTCATATTCTGCTTGCAGAATAAATGCCGCTGTTCTCTACTGCACGTTCTCAAGCGTAAATCATCAGGTTTCCAAAACCTCTTTGAAGGATTTTTTTTTTCCTCGTGATTGGTTTGATGTTGAATCAAGTTAAGTCACCTCAGACACTGACAGCTAAGCCCGAAGGTAAAACGCACGAGGTATGAGTCCCATCTTGTTTGTGAGTGTTTGCACGGCCGACATTTGAAGCCTTGCCCTGAGTTTTGCTTCGAATTTCAAATTCGTGCGGCTGCAGCACCTGGAGGGGAGCGCTGAGGGCCTGAGCGATGTTTACCGCACCTCCCCTCGGCGGGCCCCGATCCCCGGGCACGGCCAGAGCACCCAGGGCCACCTGAGCAGGGCCGGCCACAGCCCTGCGAGGCCACTCGGCCAGGGAGTGGCTGTGAGGGACGGGGTGGGGAAGGGACCTCCAAAAACGTTCAGAAATACCTGTATGAGGAATAGTGGAGCAGCAGGACCAGGCCCCCGGGGTTGTCCCCCTGTACTGGGCACTGCTGAGGGCACACCTCGAGTGCCGTGTCCAGTTCTGGGCCCCTCAGTTCAGGAAGGACATTGAGGGGCTGGGGCGGATCCAGAGAAGGGCAGCGGATCTGGGGAAGGGTCTGGAGCACAGGGGTGCTGAGGAGCTCTGAGGGAGCTGGGGCTGATCGGCCTGGAGGAGGTTCAGGGGCCCTCATCGCTCTCTACGATTACCTGCAAGGAGGCTGTGGCCAGGTGAGGTCGGGCTCTGCTCCCTGGGAAATCGTGAGAGCATGAGAAGATACAGTCTCAAGCTGTGCTTGGGGAAGTTTAGGTTGGACATTAGGAAGAATATCTTCACAGAAGGGGTGATCAGACACTGGAATGGTCTACCCGGGGTGGTGGTGAAGTCACCGTCCCTGGAGGTGCTGAGGGCACGGGGGGCCGCGGGTTTCAGTGCCGGGCTCCGCAGACAAGGCGGTGCCGGCTCCCGGCTGTGACTCCGCTGCCCCGCTCCCCTCACAGCCCCGCTCCCCTCACAACCCCGCTCTGAGGGGCGCGAGTGCCCGGATGTGCGGCCCCGCCCCCTCGCCCGCCCCCCGCCTCCCACACGCGCGCGCCCCCGCGCGCGGCCCCCGCGGGAGGGGCGGTGCCGGCGCAGCGCTCGCGAGAGGAGCATGGACACGGACATGGCCGCGGCCGCGCCGGGCCGGGGTGAGCGGGAAGGGTCGGGGGCACCGCCGGGGCGGCTCCGCGCGGGGGCTGCGCCTCACGGGCGGCCGCGGGGCCGCGGAGCGGACCGAACCGGGCCGGGCCGGGCTGGCGGGGCCACCGGGCGGGAGCTGCCCCGCCTCCCGGCCCCGGGGTGAGCTGCGCCTCTGAGGGAGCGGCGGGGCGGGCAGGGGCCCTGGGGGAGCGCGGGGGTGGCGGTGGGGCGGCCCCGCAGCTCCGCCGGCCGCTCTGGGCCCCGCGCAGATGGAGCTGCCGGTGCCCGCAGCGCCCGCACCGCGCCCTGGGACGCGGCTGCCCCGGCCCGGCCGCGGGTGGATGTGCCGCGGTGTTCCATCGCCGTTTGCTGGAGAGGAGCACACGCTCCCGGGGCAGCAGGGCGGCAGTGCGGGCACGGCCCGAGCCCCGCGGTGGGAGCGCCTTGCCCGGAGCCTTGAGGAGAAACCTCTGCCCGCCGTGACCCGGCGCGGGGTCAGCGAGCTGTGGGAAGAGCAGCGGCTCTTAAGGAGCTCTGTTTGTTGTCTGTGACACGCGGGGTTTGGGTGGCACTTGGTTAATCCGTTTTAGAGTGGTCAGGCACGGGAACAGGTTGCCCAGGAAGGCGGTGGAGTCGCGATCCCTGGAGGTGTTCAGGGAGGTGTTCAGCGGTTTAGGGGTTACGGTGGCACCGCTGCGTTGGGGGTTGGACTGGATGATCTTAAAGGTCTCTTCCAACCTTGACGATTGTGTGACCGTATTGTCAGCTCTGTTCACACGTGTACGCGCAGATCTGCATCCCAGGGCCACAGCACTGGTGGCACTCGTGGCACTGGCATTGTTCGGCATGCAGGAACAAGGTGCAGGGCTGTGCTGCAGTGCCGTCCTTTCTGCCTTTGCCTTTATTCCGTTTATGTGGGGTTTGAATTGGTGTCCAAGTTTGCAGTGCAGAAGACTGCTGTTGGTCTATCTCAGTGCAGTCGAGAGCACATTACCATGATTTCCCGGCTGCAGCAGGCAATTACCTGAAATAAAACCTCCAGGATTTAAAGGGAATGATTTGTTTAGTCACAAAGTAAATATTAGAAAATTATCTTTTCATGCATGTTCAACACAGCACCATGAAATCTCGTGTGTCAATATGTCTAAAATACTTAAAACTTAGACATCACTCACCTTTTAAGAAAAAAACCAAGCTTGCACTGTCCTGTGAGTATGGCATGTCTCGAAGTTCTTGTTTATGGGAAGGTGATTGCACTTCTTCCTGACACTACACTTTTTCCTTTATGATGGAAAAGTGTGCAGGTTTTGAATTGAGGTTTTAAAGCTCTCAACAAAGGCACAGCTGGCATTTTATAAATTATTATTAAATTATTCTCTTAATGTTTGACATTTTATCTTGTTCCTTTCTGAAGTTTTCTTTCCTGTGTAATTAGTTAGGGAAAATTGTGATTTTTGTGGTATAACTTGTGTTTAAAAGTTGACAGAGTGCTGTCTGGTAATGACACTGGTTACTAGGCAAATAAACACATCTGGAAGCTGAAGATCCCTGGTATGTTACTGGAAGTGCAGAGCAGATATCAGGATTTGGCAGTATTTAGAGAAGTGTAGAAAACAACTTAATGATGCAGATGAATTTTTAGAAGCAGTCATCCAGTAACATAAAAACCACCTTAATATTTACCTTTTTTATTGGTGGGATTCTGTTGAATGACTTAGTATTAAAAAAGCTTTGAAAGTGGAGCTTAATACATGGATATTCAGACAAATGTAGTGTTTATATGTGTAAAATGTTTAATAAATTGGAACCTTTGCTCGTTAGTCAAGCCATCAAATTGGATAATTGCTGAAATGATGGATTAATATGATATTGGGTAGGGAATATGCTTAGCTGTGGTTTACGGTTATTTAAACAACATAGGATTACTGATGGAATAAATTTTGGAAGGAGGGGGGAATATATTTTGTCATTGGCCTTTTTTTTTTTTTTAGGCCTTTTTGCCATTTCCCTCTTGTAACCTCTTCCTCTGGAGTGGTTGGTTTAGTTTCTTACATGTTTAATTTTTAACCTCTGTCACTGATACATAAGGAAACCACAACATCAGCTTCAGCCTTTGGGCATGGAGTCCATTAAAAGAAGAAAAACCCAATCTGTAGGATTCACCCCTGGGAACAAAAGGAACACTCTGTGGCTGGGCACACAGTGGGATGTTATGGGATGTTTTAAGGCTGATACCTGTGGCTTCAAACCCAAAACAGGAAAACCTCATTAATGTTATAGGAGACAGCATTTTATAAATTCCAGCCTTAAAAATAGCTGGTTTCTTTAACTTTTCTAAATATAGTATACAGTAGGTTTGTATTGAAATCAGCATCTCTGTCTGTATGTGTATATTTGTACACACATACTCTAAAAGATATAAATAAATTAAATGTAGATGAAGGAACAAATATGTTTGAGTTGTCACAGCAAAAAGACAAAATGTCATGTGATCACTTTTCTTTATAAAGGCTCCACTGCATTGGAATCTATAGAAAACTAGAATATATTTCTGTTATTAATGAAGTTATAGTGCCTAGATGTATTTTGCACTTAAACTTCCAAGTGTGAAGACATTCCAGCTCTAAGAAATTATGCAAGATGAACTTGAAGGAGCTGGAACTGGTCTTGTATATTGTAGCTGAGTTAAAAGGAGAGAGAGAGTGTTACCACTGATATTCTTGCCAGAGGTAACTGGAAAGACAAAGAAGGTCTTCGAATTTGAGTAGTAACATGAAAGGTGCTGAAAGATTTGCTTAGAGCACATTAGAAGCAGTTTACTGTCAGGACCTTAACCCAGTAACATACTTTAACATCACAAAACTGCAAGAACTGAGAAAGGTGAACTAATATTCTTAGGCTTTAATTTCTTAGATGGACCAGAATATGTAACTTGTAAAATAATGAATCCTTGTGACGTTTTTGTGACTCCTGTTTTTCTTCTTTACTTTCCAACTGACCAGAAATGTGCTGAAACGGACACTTTAGAGGGGGGCAAGAGATACAAGGTAAGTGCTACATCTTAAAAGAGTTAAAACTTTCTAAATACATTTGTAAATAAAGCTATTTTTTTTTAGTGAGGAGTGTATCCCTTTAAGTTGTGCTGGTTTTACAATCCCGTTAAAATGGCAGGTTTTCCAAGAGATGTGTTCCCATACAAACAGTAATTTGGGGATATGGAGTACCCGTGTTACATAAGCTGGGAGCAAGTTACTGTGATTTTATGCTTTGGCATTTGATACAAGTGGCTTTTAATTACCTTTTCGAATTTTGAATTAGATATTTGTATGCTGGTTAAACAATATTTTCTTAGTAAAACAAGGAATTTAGGTTATTTCAACTGAAATATTCTCAGTTTTGGAACTGTGTGCCTCTGGTCTTCAGCTGGTCCTCAAATGGTGACAATTCTGATCTTGCTCCTCCCTCCCCATCTCTTGTATGGGAAAAAGGGCTTTGTTGGGGGGTGAGATGAGAGGTGTTCCCTGAGTTTCAGAGTAACTGAGGCAGAGCACCAGCTTAAAGTCTCCTTGATAATTTCTCCTGAGGCCCCCTTAGATGGACCAGAGCATTGGTGCCACCTCTACAGAGAAAGCCAGACACTGCACCTGGCTAAGAACTGCTCCAGAGGCTGGAAGGACAGCAGGACCTACAAAACTGCATGTACACAGAAAGTGGTTTGTATCTGGAGCACTGGTGTATTCCAGCAAACCCCAAAACTGGGGTCTTAGGCAAAAAAAGAGCAAGTGGATACACTTGCAGAGAGGGGAGCTTCCTTTAACCCCAAGGCAAGGTGTGTGTAGGGCTGTGCTCGGGCTGCACCAAGAGCAGGTTTGATGGGACTTGGCAAACCAGTTCCCTTCATGTGCTGGTTTAGTAAATCTACCACCTTTGTTTGTGCCTGGGAATATGTCTGCTGCTCTTCTAGCAGCATGCCCAGAAAAAGAGATCAGCAACCAAAACTAAGCCTATTTGCACTTGACAGCCATGGATCTTTCATGTTTGCTTCTTGAAATGAAATTATTCCACGCTGCACTGCGGACGGGGAACCGGCATTCCTGGCCTTGTTTAAGCCTTTTTAGCACCTGAAGTTCAAGAGCCAAAATTGCATTGTGTTAGTTATGGAATACAACATTTCCAAACTTTCCTTCTGTGGTGAAGATTGATGGCTTCTGTAAAACTGCTCTTTGTGGCTGTTGAGGCTCTGTCGAAGCCACAGCCACAAAAATCTTCCATATCCTGAAACTCCAAAGCAAATGCATGTTACAGAATTGATTAAAGTATTCACAATCCTGTTATTAAAGCCAGATGTTAATGTAGCAGTTTTACACTTGTGCAATAAACTGGATCTGTGTGATTGTTGACCTAGTAGACAGTATTTTAAGATTTCATATTTGTGTACTTGGCTAAAACCATTAATTAAATGTTTGAAAACGGGCTTCAACCTGGGCAGGATGCCAAGAGCAACAGAGTGAGAGACAAGTCACAGTTAAACTGATTTTTGATCTTCCTACCAACTAGTGAAACACCAATGAACAAAACATTGAAAGATAAAAAGAAAACCCACTGCTTTTCTACCCTCCTAAGACTGAATTTGTGAGATGATTAGCCCTGGTTTATATACCTGTGAAGGATGGAGAATTGTGTTTTTATTCCCACATTTTGTTTCTAATGCCAGAAACCTGCTGGAAGGCTGGGGAGCAGTTGCTAAAAACATGAATAAAAATTCTAGAGACATTAAAATTAGTGTGCCAGTCATTCTTTACTCTAAATGTAAAAGAGGAACCGCATAAAAATTCAGCAGAGATACGCATTTTAATGAGTTCAATTTGTTAGTGTATTCCACTAAAGTCCAATTAATACCCATAAATGGTTCTTATATCTCATGAGTGGTAACTTTTTCAGTATTTCCTATTAAAAAAAATAAATAGAAAAGACATAGAATTCTAGCTGCTGACATTCTAATTTTGTGTTAATTTAGTGCTGACACACT
The DNA here is from genome assembly GCA_035583135.1 of Lophotriccus pileatus. Taxonomy (NCBI): domain Eukaryota; kingdom Metazoa; phylum Chordata; class Aves; order Passeriformes; family Tyrannidae; genus Lophotriccus; species Lophotriccus pileatus. Next base: position 6,594,167 of record JAWWES010000035.1, on the reverse strand, counting down.
AATTTTAAAAATGAAGATGTATTGTTTGGTGAAGTTGCAGTCCAGCAAAGCTTTAAGCTTGTGTTTCTGAGGCTAAAGGGGGTGCACAGAGTTGAGCACATGCTTAAAGCTTTCCAGGCTTTAGAGCCACATGTCAGTAAAGCCTTAGGAAAGTAATAGTCGTGATGGACCAGAAGCAGAGAAATGGGTGTGTAAATGTGTCTGTGTGGGGTCTCCTCACACCACAGCGCTCCAGGTGCTGTTCTGTGTACGAGTAATCCCTGACACAGAGGTGTTCAGAGTGGATTGTGGTATCAGTGTCTTCATGATCCTTATGGTTGGTCTGAATTGCACCATTTCTGTATTATTTTAGGAGTTTTTGAATGGACTAATAAATCTCCCTGAACTATTTTTGAGTGTGTTTTTTCATGGATATGTCACTTGGGATGTTATTTTTTAGGATATTCTCTTTAAAAAATATAATTTTAAATGTGTTTTTCTATGGAAAGTACAACTCAAGACAGGTACCCAAGAAGAAATGCCTCAATGTTTCACTAATGATTTCCAATATGTAACTTGTACTCTTTCTACAGCCATACTCTTTATATCCTTAGTGTATTTATAAGGTTTTTGTTAAAGACTTGTAACCATTGTGAATTAGGAAATATTTTAAAAAAGCCTTTCTTTTAGTCAGCTGTTGACACCATTTAGTACTGATGTGTTAGATTTTTATTATTCAGATCAGTAATATTTTTGGGTGGCTGTATGCATGTTCACACATTTTCCTCTCAGAGTTATACTTGTGCTCACTTCACATCCAACAGAGAGCAATCCATTTCTGCACACTCCTAGTAAGAAAATTCTGAAAACAGATAAATTCAGACCCTCTTTGAGTTGGTGTCACTGAGCAACAGCCTTTGCTGTGCAGCTGGAGGCAAAGTGGACAGTGAAGCTGTGTGTTTGCATGGCAGCTCTCCTTTTTTTGGTTTTCACTTTTACAAAGTGGGGTGTTTTTAGAAAAAAATGCAGAATTTAAGCTTGTCCTCCAGAGGAGCACATAGACTTGTACTGATGTAGGTATTTTTGCAAACCTCGTTTCAGGTAAGAAATCCAAATCTTAGATACAGTTTGCAAGTAGTGAAAGTGCTAACAATGCTTTATCTGGCTAATACCAAAGGCAAAGGTGATCAGTTAGTAGGTTGTTCCTTTGGCACTTGCTGTTATTGCTTTAAAAATTTCCCATGTTTCTGTAGTTTGGCTCATGTGTTTTAGGTAAATACTGAGAGCAATCACAACACCATCACACAACTGTGTGTGAAGCTCCAGAAACAACAAAACCTCACCATTTTCTCCTTAATGTATTCAACACTAATTTCATTTGCAGTGTCTGTTGAGCAGGAGGATTTCAGTTCACGGTTCATGAGGGTAGAGCTCACTGACTGTGTTTCTAGTAAATACTTAATTCAAGAGAACTTACTGCTTTATGTTGCAGTCTTTATTATTTCTGAATTTGTATGGGTTATTTACAGTAAGGTTTCTTTATGTTAATGTCAAATAATGCAGCAGCACTTGAATACGAAGTACTGAGCAAATGCTGTCAGTTTTTGAAAAATATAAACCATCTTTATGGGGATTATAAATCTTCCAATGTGAATCAAGCTTTAAATAATTCACTCTACAGCTGTAGATGGTTTCAACCAACTTTCTTTGCTTCTGTGAATAACAGTGTAATTTGTGATTTTTGGAATGAGATCCTCCCTCCTCTGCCAGATGTTCCACCCTTCCTCTGTTCTGCCAGTGGAACCATTTGATGGCTCTTTCACCAGGTCCTGTAGAATGTGCCTGATTTTTAAAGCTGGGCACGGAGAATTGGGAAAACAGAAAGGTGGAATCTCTGGGAAAGGGTGAAATGCAGATGGTTTCAACCTATTCCAGCCCATAGTTCATCTTTCTCTGCTTTGAGAACGCTGTGAGCAGGAGCACGGGGGGAATATTAACCAGGCATTGGACATGGTGCATGGATAAAACACAGGAAGGGACTGCCCTTTAATGCAGACTAAAGCACAGTGACACTCCTGAACACAGTGCTAAATTCTGCTGTTTCTCAGATATCTGGGGCAGGTGGAGCCAGAAGGTATTCCAAAAGATACAGTTCCATAAGCACCTCTGATCTGCCTGTGCGTTCTTGGCATCCCTAGCAGACTTCTGAAAGCCCAATGCAAGCCTTATCCTGGCTGGCTGAAGAACACAGGAGAGGAAAAGGATATCAAGGATTGTATACAGAGCATTTTTGATGGGTAAAGTGGAAGCTGAGTTGGGAAGTGATTTAGTAATACAAAGAGGATAGAAACAAATAGAGAATTCAAGGAGGGGAATCAGGAATGGTACTAAAGTGATCTGGGGAAGAAAGGAACTATGATCTGATTGCTAGAAAAGGAATTATGAAAAATAGGCAAAAGCAAAAGAAACCTGGGCTGTAGTATTTATATCTGACTAGATTATATTTAAGGAATATCTTGTTCTATGAGAAATCAGTATTTTTCAACAGAGTTTCTGATCAGTCTTTGTAGCATTTTTTTTAATATTTTGAGTGCTGCTCAAAAATGTATCTTTGAGGAAAGAGTGGGATTGTTTAGGTTTTCCAGCCTGTTTTTACTGATTTATTCATGATTAAATACACTGTGTGTTTTAGTGTTGGTAAATAAATCAAACCAAAGTGTTTTGAAACATACCCTAATAAATGGCATAGGATATCTGTTAAATGATGGAAATGTTACAGATCAGAAGACACACTAAAGCAAGATTTTTTCTGTTATGCTGCTGAAGACCAGAAATGTCTAGTATACAAATAAAACTGTTATGCAGGAGAGAAATGATGGCTTCAAGTGTTTTTAGGCTAATGAGTTTGTAAATTGTCTGCTCCTCTAGTTGTGATGTGTTCAGGAGAGGAATGTTCAGTAAGAGCTTTTTCATTAGAGTAATGCAGAGGGATAGAAGGAGAATATATTGAAAATATTTCAGCCTGTGTTTGAAGGATTTTTTTTGCATTCTGAAGCTCATGAAGTTCACTCCATGACTGAGGAACATTTTCAGCTGAGGGGAAAGAATTATTCAGCCACTTGGCTGACAGAACCCTGTTTTTAATCACGGTGCCACTGGTGGACCTAATTAGCCAGTAACTGGTTTAGTGTTGGTAAACCCTTGAAGTAGATGCTCTGTTGGTGCTATTATTTTAATCATACATTTATGAATATTATTTTCTTAAATTCATACGATATTTGGAAATAATTGGTAGAATGAAGGAAAGTGTTGCAGTCAGGCTTCCTCATTTTTAAGTCCACATGGCATTTATATCATTTAATATATGAGGCCTTTTTCTGTGTTTATTAAATTTCTGTTAAGTGGTTTTTGAGATTTTAAATATTTCTGAAGGCCATTATGTTTCTTCCTTGATCAGCCTATCTTTAATAATAATTCTTTACTGCCATTTCTGCATAAACAGAGGACTTTTTTCTCTCCTTTATAATGGAGGAAGATGAGAATGATAATTGGTTTATCGGCTTTCTTTTTTACTTCAATTTGTATTACAAGAAAGATCTCAAGAAATACAGAAATTAGATGTGTTACAGCTGCTAAGTGTAACAGTTTGTGCAGAAAACTACTGTAAACAATGTTCTATTTCTTATTTATTTATTTTTAAACAAGCAGCTTTGTAAGGAATGAAATATTGGAACACAATAGTTTAACAGATAAGAAATATTTGAAAGTGGCCTTAGGCAACATAAACTCTCCTGACCCAGAGTTTCTGCCCTATTAGTCTTTAGCTAATTTCAGTATGGAAAATGGAATTCCAGTTCATTTTAGCTTTGGAGATCGTGAGAAATTGGTTCTTAAAGCACCAAGGGCAAGGACTGGGGATTATAGCATTAAACTGTTTAGAACATCAGAGTTTTCAGGCACCATACTAATAACATTGTTTTTCTGGTTATTTTAGAGTATGGGTGTTGATCTGGAGATTAAACTATATCACTTATAATCTTGGATCTGTATTTATAAATAATAATAAGTGCTGTTCCTTCCTGTGCTCTTACCCTGTTCACAGGGAGTGTTATTGTCCGTGTTAGAAGAAATGTGCTTGATTTGAGAAGTAGAAGTTTGGCTTTTGCTTAGTAAAGAGTAATTTCACGTTTAACCAGTTTATTTGTTTTTGTGTTACAGCCATAATGCCACGTGTGTGGTGTATCTTCATGCTTGATGTCCAGTGTTTAGGAATCTTGGGGTTGATATTTTGTGGTTTCTTGGGGAATTTTTCTCCCTGAAAGTCTGCGCTGAAATGCTTGGAATTCAGCATTCATTCGGTGTGCAGCTTTGGTGTTTCTATTAAAAAAAAAAACCCAAAACACTTTAATTCTTTGGAAGATCCTGCAAGGTGTAAATATGTTATAACTGATGTAATTGCATTCACACTGTGATCCTTTGTCACTGTTGTATCAACAGTCAGGTCACAGTGCAAAGTGGGCTGTAAGCAGGTGAGCAGTGCAGTGTGACACTGTTCTCCCTCCAGGACAGTGGGATAACTTTTCTTTCTCCCTGCTTTACCAGGGGGTGTAACTTGAAGGAGGGGGGTCATCCTCTTAGAGCCATGACTGAGGAACAGCTGGTATAGAAGTGATGAACCAACCGTGCTCCCTCAGTGCTTTTGAAAGTCTGTAACAGAAAGGAATGCTTTTGAGCCAAGCAAATAAACATATTTGCCCAGTTGCAACTTTGGCTGGAAGGATGGACCTCACTCTGACTGTAGAATAACGACACATCAGTGGAGAATAATTTATGTGTATTACAAGAGCTGGCAAGAGCCCAGAGTGGTATTATGGGATTGCCAAAAGGTTGTGTCCCTGCCCGTGTTTAGTTAAGGGAGATGAGCAGTTGTACCACACAGCACACGTGAGGAGCACATGTATATTGTGAGGTACCTTTGGGAATGGCAGGAGGGTCTTCAGAATCCATGGTTGTAGCTTGCCCAGTGGTTTTGTCTAAGCAGGACAGCAGCACTATAAAAAATCTCAATCACCCCACCACCTTTAATTAGCCCTTAATCGTGCTTTTGTTGCTATTCAAAATGTGTCACATCATCCAGTGTCAACTGAAGTGTTGAAGAGATGGTCCCATGGACTTGGAAACCAGGGAACGTTCATAGTTTGGGACCAGGCCTCTGTTTTCTTTCCATTAAAGGACATAGAATGGATGAGAAGATTAAATACTTGTAATAATTTTAAAGTAAAAGCAGTCATTTGAGACAAATACGTGTCGTAAAGCTCTGCCATGATTTTACATGGTGGGAACATGATCAGAAATAGGGAAGAAAAGAATATTGTAGAACTCCAAGCACTTGTAGAGTAAATCAGGTCAAGACTGCATGGTAAATAGCTCTTCTTAGGATGTACAGCAGGTTGATTTTTATCTTTTTTTTAAATTAAACATTAATCTGTCACCTAAATTTTTCTGTTGTCCATTAGCCAGTTAAGTTTTAGAAGTTTTGCTTTCAGAAGTTAAGAGCAGCAAGTTGACTGGTTTCCATGGGAGCTAATTCAAGTTATTGTTTGCATTGTTAATATCTGAGAGTAGATGTGTTGGTACAAGTCAGTATGCAGCAAAAGGTCTGAGAAAGAGAGGTTTTCTAAATAGTCTTGAGGTTCTGAGTAGGGCCTGCTTAACTGAGAATCACCTGCATGAGTGCACTGAATTTCGGGTCAGATATAATCATTTTGATCTTTGCAAGACCCTCTAAATGAGAGTTGCTACTAATCTCTAATTATGCTTACATTATTTTGAATTCATGTCTAATTGGTATTTAGTTTATTGCTGAATGTGAACAGTACATTGAATTCTGTGCAACAGAAGTTGGTTGTATTTTTGAAGAGCACAGCAGATATTATAATAATAAGCTTTGGTAGTCTCTGTAACAGTGTACAGAAATAAAAAGAAGCAAAGTCTCTATTTTTCCAGAACTTTCAGTGAATAGATATGATTGTGCAGGGCTCAGTCCATTTATGGCAGGAGGCAGAAAGCAGCACGTTCAACGGGAAGCAGTCCTGCAGTTCCTTCCTCCTTGACTTGAATCCTTGTGCTTTCCTTGCTTTGTTCAGTTCAAGGGCTTGGTTTACAGGCAGTAAAATAAACAGAATAGCACCTGCAGCTTAGTCATACATGGGAACCTCTCACAGTAGCCAAGCAAACAAATGAAATCCTGGAGTCTCGTCCAACCTTTCCTGAAATGCCTTAAAAGCTTTACCAACTACCAACATTCAGTTGTAAGATAGGTCAGTATTTTGGCTATCAAAGGACTCTGAACACACACAGGATTTGTGAAAGACTATGATCCAATTTATTGATAAAAGTTATTAGTTATTGCCTGAACTCTCAGAACACCTCTTGTAAAAGACTCTGTGTAGGTTCTCTTTCCTTTTTTTTTTCAATAAATGCCCACTTGTAGGACATGGCACTAAAATGTGTAGCAATCATATGATGTGTTCATATAAATATTCGACCATTACTCCAGACTTGAGCTATCAAGTGCTTTTATAATACCAAAATGAACACTTGGGTTTAGATTTTTTCATATGTTGTCAACTTCAATCACATAAATAGATTCTGTTGGCTACGCTTTATGTTTGCTGGCCACAGAAAATCATGGAGCACATGGGATCTTACTAATTCCTTCCACAAAGTTCTGTCATAGATCAGAAGAACTGAACTTGCTTTTTGGCAGGTTAATCTGAGTTGATCTTGCAATTATTTGAACACTGCTGCTAAGAGCTTCCCATTAAAACTGGTATTAAGAACTCTGGAATTTTTGTTAATTGGAATTCAAGTCAGTTGCTTCTGTAATCATATGTTGCTATGTTTTATTTCTTTTATTGTAAAAAAAAAATCTAATTTAAATGTGCAGAGACTTAGGAGGATGAGAAACTAGAAGCATGGTTTGGTTGCATCCCAGTAATGCAAACGGTTTCTTTGTTGTTTGCTTGGTTTCTTTGTTTCTTTGTCTTGCTAAATTTAGGTATTATAAAACTGACCTTGTGTTGCTTTCTAAGCTGAGTCCAAATTTATTTGCTGCCAGTGTTAATATGGGCATTTTAAAGTAGAATATTAAAGCAAATGTAAAATATTGACAATCAACATCATCTTCATAGACTGAAAAATAGGAATGTCATGTTTAGATTTTTCTGACCATTTGCAAAGGACATATTTCCATATGTGCAACATCTGAATAAGACACTACTTTGTTTTACCTTTCTAGTTTAAAGTATTTTTTATGAAGCGGCTTCTTTCAGTAGAACTGGGGAGGGTATGTGCTACAGCAGCTTTGTGTTTATTTAATCCAGTTAATCCAGCTGAGTGATTTACATTGCTGTAATATGAGCATTGTTGATCAAGAATACCCACAGAAAGATGAGTTGAAATCAAATTATGCCTCCTCAAAAGGTGATTCAAGGTGTTGAGTTGCAGAGTTGGTTCCATAACTTTCTTAAAAGAAGATATGTTTGAAAAGGTTTATGTAATCAGGAAACAATTTAAACATTTCTTTCACCTGAAGGTATTGATTTTGATTTAGTGATGAATATTGTGCATACTGAACCTTGGCTTGCTTTACTTAAAGTATTTGTAAGAGGTTTAGCATCTTGGATAAATTCTATTATTAATTATCATTTTAAAGCCCTTGAAGTGTGAACACAGAAGATAATTGTAATATTTACAACTCCTTGCAACATTTTTGTAGACCTTAAGGTATCAAAACACAAGATTTCACAACACTGCTGAGAGGTTTATCCCTTCCAGTGAAGGGCTGTGTGAAGCCCAGGAGATGCTGCTTGCACGGGTTGGTTCGGGAAGGCAGCAGTGAGACAAGAGCAGGTAAATCACCTGTCCGGCCACTCTGTGCTGGGAACGAGTGTGCCCTCAGCAGGGCCCGGCTCCATTCCCAGTGAGGTGCCTTTGTGCCTGCAGGAAGCACGGGAGGGAATGTATCCCCAGGGATTCTCCTGACTCATCCCCTGCCCCTGTCCAGATACAAGGAATTTTCTGTACATTACCTCGGCTATGATGTGCGTTTGCAAATAGAGCTTACTTATTTTTCAGACTTCAATCAGACTTAAGACTCAAAGATCTCCTTCAAAGAATTAGCAAAGAAAATCTCAGTGTAGCATTGTCATCAAAATGTGCAAAAGTGTTAAAATGAGTTTCTGGAGGTCTCCTGGTATCTGCTCAATGGTATTAATTTAATCAGAGCACACAATTACAAAATTTAATCTCAGTAAGTGATTTGGTAAAAGGGGAAATTTTTTTGCAGTATTGACCAGCCCAGATGAACTCTTTGTTCCTGGAAGGAGGATGTCATTCCAGGCACTGCTATGATGGGAAGCGTGACAGGACCTCAGCTCTGTCAAATACTTCTGCACGCTGTTTTTTAAAGAAATGAATAGTAACAGTGAGTTTTGCATAATGCATAATCCAAGATGATTACTCATGGTTAGTCAGCACTGATATTTCTCATCTTTTTCTGCTTTTGTATAATTACCTCAGTAAAAATAGCTGTATGATTTAAATCCTTGTTGCTTTGTATTTTACCACAGAGTTCAACTTAATTAATTAATATCTCAACACTGTATTTTAACTGTAGGATTTGCAGTTTCTCTTTCAATACAATAATTTAATGTCAGTTTTCATGTCAAAGTTCCCATATGTACCCAAAATACTTCTAATGAGAGAGGCTGGATAAGAAGCCAAGTGCAGAAGTTGAAGTGTCACCGGGCTGTCAGTTCTGAAGCTCCACTCTGGGAAAAGGAACAGCCTTGTACTGTGTGAAGGGCAATCTAAAATGGTTGAATAATCTCAAGATTTTTTTTCATTAAAATTGTCTTCTGGTCTTTTAGTCCACTGTGAAATATATGAAATTGGAGCAAAAACCTCAACAAAATAAGCATTGTTTGTGCAACAGAAGCAAACATAATCTGAGACATTTTCTCCAATCAGTGAAATTATAAATGACGAAAGTGAATTAGAACAACATATTCAGTTAATTTACTGATAATTTGGATCATTAATAGCAAAAGTACTTTCCATGTCTGTTATTTTTTGTACTCAGTCATATATTCATCTTCACTGATTCTAAGTGCTCTTTCAGTAAGTGGGTTTGAAACCTACTCAGAAAATGAAAAACTTCTGCAGCAGTTTATTGTTAAAACTGCAGTGCTAAATGCAAAAGGTTACTTTTTAGATTTTATGTCTTTACTATTTTAAAAGCACCAATATGTGATATGGTGCAAAAGACAGGTCAGTGATTTGGAGAAATACTTATAAGTGGCTTTTAGGTACTTTGTAAGTACTGCCAAAGCTTTTTTTTTTTTTTTTTTTAATTACTGTTATTTATCTTTCAGTTTTGTAATGAAAAGATACTGGGGACCCCTTTTCCTGTAGGAATGTAATAAGATCTCAGCTGTATGATGGGATATAAGCACAGCTGATATGAAATTGTGCATATACAGTGTGTGCCTACCAACAGAGCTTGGGACATCCCCGGGGTCACAGAAACCCGTGTCCTGGCCTGAGGAACGTTCGTGCCGTTGGAGCAGACACCTGGATTTGGGGTTGCTCCAGGAGCTGGCTGGAGATGGGTTTCCTGCAGCCAACCCCGGGAGCTGTTCTTTGTTTTCTTGTTAGCCCTTGTTGACGGATGGGCAGCGTGCCCAGAGGAGTCATCCTCTAGCAACTCTGTGTCTTTCCCTCTACTTGAAGGGGGTGTTCCATCCCCAGGGCTTGTCTCTGGGAAGTGACTCTCCAAGCGTCCAGTTCCCGGATTGTTCGGGGAGCTGAGTGTTCCCTTGGAGTGTTTATGTCCAAGCCCAACGTGCGTTTATCCTGGGAAGAGAGGGGGAACTGAGCATTCCAAGGGGCTGACCACGGGGCCTGGGCTGCTTTGGAGATGAGAAGGGAAGTTTGCTGAGGGCATGTCTGGGCACTGGTGGCACAAGCAGAGTCCTGAACTTCGAGTCCTGGCCCTTCCTTTAGGAGAGAGGAATTTCAGGCTGGGCTCTGTGACTTGGCACATTAGCTCAGTCCAGGTCATCAATGCTCACTGCTCACATGGAAGGAAAGCTTGAAACTGTAACACTGCCCAAGTGCTTATTGTGATTTCCAGCCCCACTGCACAGATTTCCAGGTCTTTCCAGGCATTGACAGGAAGATTGAAGAGTTTAATGCAAATGGCCTTGCTTGGCAGCTGTTGGTGAACCTGCTGGATCTCCACTTACTTTTGAAGTGTCTTTTTTAGTATTTTCTGACACTTGGAAGAAAAAAAGTAAGAAAAACAAGCGAAAGCAAACCCAACATTTTGCAATTCTGGTATTGTCCCCACTAAAGACTCGGGTGTATTACAAACTGCAGGCTACAGACTGTTAAATTTCACCGAGTTTATAAATGGAGAAACTGACTGCTCATGTTCCCACCATGATTCTGTAAATCCTGTTCAGGAGCCTGGCATTGCTAATGTCTAACTGGTGGCTGTTAATTCAGTTGAATCCTGCACTGTGTATGGTGCCCCGGGTTCCCTGCAGGTGTGAGTGAGGGAGCAGTGCTAAGGTCAGCCATTTGACTTGGCCAGAGTTGCAATGCACTGTGATTCTTGAACTGTTTTTTTCCAGTGGATTTCTAAATTAAAAGCTGATTTCCTACTGCAGTGTCATCCAGATTTCACAGTTTGTGCTGAATAAAATACCAGTTCTAGTGTCTCAAGTAGCAGGGAAGTATGTATTTCCCTCCCTTATAAGATTTTTCTAAGGAAATATACTTTGTCTTTTGAAGATAAAATGTTTAAAAATAAAGGAAGCGTTTGTCTTCAGCAGTTAAGAAGATAGCAACCACCTACAATCTGTGAGAACACTTACATAAGGCTCATGCATTGTACAGAGCTCTCGTTTGCCAGGGCTGGAACACTGTTTTTACTTGTCAGAGAAATGTGAACCACGGCCCTTCTTGCAGTGCTGCTGCAGGTTCTATTTTGATAATCTATTCTAAAGGTTAAGTAGGAAAATAATTTTTTCTAGTTTTCACTTTACTACTCTCAAACGTTTCACTGAATTCTGCATTTAGAAAAAAAAAACAGCCACCTGAAATTTTTTGGGAATACTGGAACAGTGGAGTAGTTTTATTTCAGTTGCCACAAATAAGTTGGTATTGTGCTTTCCAACAGTTTTTCATACCAACTGTAAGGATGGTTCATACAGCTTCTCCTTTAGGGGTCTTGGTGTCAAGCAAAGGGGTGGAAATCCCTGAAGTGACAACAGAATTCTGTCAGACCAGCCTTGTACAAAAGGTGCTTTCCTGGACTGTGCAGAGTAGAATACTGAAATTGTAATACTATGGGGTTTTTTAAACTGTATTTCTCTTGTACGTGGTTTTACTGTTGAGTTTCGGTTACGTTATAAACATACTTTGTGCATAGGTCTGCTTAAAATCAGGGGTCCCATCGTTAAAGGTTACCATCTGAAAATGCAGATGGCAAATAGGAAATAATTCTTCAAGATTGAGGAGGCTTCAAATAAATGAGAAACAGGAGGCAAATTGTTATCTTGGATATAAAATATTGTGGTATATTACATTCTAAATCAGAGGGATTTCTCCCTTTTGCACGTGGTTACTGGATGAAGTATTTATTGGGCAAGGCTTGGTTTTAAACAAAGTGGACTAATGTTTTCTACTACTGGTTTTTGTCTTTGAATTGCTGATGTCCAAACAATCAGTTCCACTGGAAACATCAGAATGGAATATGGCTTTTGGAGGCTGAAAAGAACGGGAGATGTTCTGCATATCTGGAGTCTCATTTCAAGGGGAGTAAATGGTGCTGCTTGTAGCCTCCACTTGATGAAAAAGCCGCTGTATTCATCTTCCTGAGCAGCCAAAAGGAACGTGCTGAACAACAGTAGGGTGGCAGTGCAGCAGTGTAAAAAGATGTTGTTTACAGAGAGATGGCTCCTTTCCTCCCTCTCTGTTTCTTTGTCTGTTTATTTGTTTGGAAAGTTATTTATCAAAACGGTTTTTAAGTCTCCTAATTACTTTGTCAGTCAATAAGGAAAACCTTATGCCTAAGACAAACTAGTAATTTCATGGATACCAAGTTTAGGAGTTCTCTTTAGAAAGTTCAACAGCTGAATTCTTTAGAATCTAATCGACCAAGAGAGAAGCATCAAATTCATTATTTATATGTTATTATTGCAAGTCTTCAATGTGTCATTTGCATAAGATTGTTTAGATGTTCTGTTCATTGATTCAGTAAGGAGCTGAAAGGTTTATAGACATTTTTTCCTTGCTACAAAAACCTTTATAAATGTTGTGTGGAGGTGTGTTTTCTTTTTTTTTGGGGAAGGTCAGGAGAATTTGTTGTTCTAAGCTCAGAAATATTTCCGTAGTTTGATACAGTAGCAGTTCATCAGTAATAATGAAAAGAATGAGAGCAAAATGTGATTTGGGATATGACTGAGGAATTTGAGAGATTTAGACTTTCTGGGAATTCTAGAGCGTCTTTCATTCTAAGATTATGTAGCAACATTGCAATAGGGCTCCAGTCAGAGCAGGAGGGTTGTTCTACTGTTAAAGGATCATTTGGGAAAATATCTGGATTTTTAACAGGCTATCTGAAAGATTTAGGAGCAGGTAATTGCAATATCTGAGACTTCACTGTGAACTAGAAACTCTGAAATTAGGGTTAGAGTTCCGCTTTGGAGAACTTTGGCTTTAGAGTTTTCCTAATGATGAAGTTCATGTACTGTGTGAAACCACAGTGAAAACTGCGAGTGCCATCAGCAGGGAGAGAAGTTCTGTGTGGAGGGGTGGGCAGGGCATTCACAGCCAGGTTCCCCAGAGGTGGAGAAATGTCCTGCTGTGGGGACCCAGCAAGATGAGTTCCTGGGCAGGGGTAACCCCGTGGGACTGGGAGTGCATTGGGGACCTCCAGAAGGTCCCTCTGAGCCTGAGTTATTCACGTCCAAGCCACAGACCAAGCACATCTTGTGTGGGAAGTCAAGCTTGGTTCGAGTAGTGCTGCAGTGCTGCCATCAATGCCATGTCATTGCATGCCCCGTTCTGAGTGGAATCTGAGCAATGACCCCACATTTACGTACATTCCTCAAACAAACCGTAGGAAATGGATGTGTAACTGTACCAGCAGAGTGTTGGAGAAGTGATCAAAGTTACGCTGGTTTAACTTAAAGCATGATATTTAGTTATCTGTCAGGGGGAAAATAATTAATCAAGGCTAACATGCAGCATAACAAATGTTAAACCTTCAGTACAAGAAGGTGTTTCCTTTAATTTCACATGGATTTGAAAGCATGAATACAGCTCATGTGGCTTAATCTCTTTGAGAACTGACTCCAAGGCAACTTACAGCTAATAAATTGTGGATAAAATGCTGTGAATATGAGCAGATAAGCAGCTACATTTTCTCTTAAATTCTTCTCTGAAGAGACTTGCTTGCTTAATAATGTACTTAATTTGTATGGGTGAGTGGGAGTTTGAGGAGAGTGTAATGTCAGGAAATCGAGTGAGAGCTGGGTGAATTGTGCTTCTGAAAGCTCAGAACAAAGAAAAAAACTCTTGCATAACAGTAAGTTAATGTGTCTTCATTTAATGTGAAAGCACCAATTGGTAACTAGGGAAAATAATGAAAAATACTCACTTAACCATCATAATTGTTCTGCTGAGCTATATATCAAGCAGTACTTGCTTATATTTATTTTTCAATTGGCACTTTCAGAACATGATCATCTACCCCTTTTTCTAGCATAGGCCATTCTTTGGTGCTCATAATTTTTTGTCGTCTTCATTTTTTTTAAATACGTAACACTTGAAATATTTTGAGTTTGGCCATTGAAACACAAACTGCATTTTCAAAACCTTGGAATACACCCCCCAACACATGTGGTGTTTCTGTTCAGCATACTTGAAGTTTGAAACTGAAGGTTGAGTGTGGGCAAGCAGTAGTGCTTCTTAAGAAAAAGAATTAAAAATGAACAAACAAGCTAACGATAATAAGACATTTCTTCATTTTTATGAATCTTTTTGAATTGATAATATTTCATATTGTTCCAGTTTCCAAGAATCCAGGGATGGACTTCACTGAAGTCCATATTGATTGATTGATTGAAATTTTAAAGACTTGATAGTTCTGTGAGCTGTGAAAAGCCTGTACCAGTAATTCATAGTTCTGTCTGTCCTCGCTGTAGATTAAGCACCACCTTAATGACAGGAAGGAAGGAAATAATAAATTGGGGGTTTATTCTACTCTGTATTCTACAGTAAGTAGGTAGTGTGCAGTAAAATTAATTTTAAAACATTCACACCTGAAAGTCTTCCTTGCTGGAGAGGTGGAGGAGTAATGAGCTCTAACATAGTCCTGAGGCAGTATGAACTCCTGCATTAATACTGAAGTTGATTTTGGGTACAAAGGAAAGTTGTTCAGTGCTTCAAAGTGCTAAAAGCCATTTGTATGTTATCATATATTAATTGAGCATTCTCTGGTATGAGCTACTGAAAAAAGGGATGTTTTGCTGGTAACGGGGCCGTGTCATGGGGTCGGGCACAGGAGATCCTGAGCATCCACAGTGGAATTGTTGTGTCAGGTGAGCAGAGACTCTGTCCTGCCTCCAGAACCAGTCCCCTGTTCAACTGCCTGTCAATACATTGCTTAACTCTGTTTTTGCAAGCCTGTAATATCTTTGGAGAATCAATAATAATGTCCCTGTAATTCTGAAGTTGACTTGTGCGTGCGAAGGAAGTGACCAAACTCCAAACCTGAGCTGAAGAAAGCCTCAGTGTGATTTCTGTTCGTTCCTCAAGTACAGTGTGATTAAGAGTGTCCTTGTTTCCCCAGAGCGCAGAGGATCGCCCAGCATGGAGCACGTGGGGCCCGTGGATGCCGAGGAGGACTCGGGGCCCCCTCCCCGGCTGGCCCCCAGCCCGCACAGCGAGGCCGTGGCGCACGAGTTCCGGGAGCTGTCGCTGCAGCCCAGCCAGTGCCTGCCCCCCCTCACCGAGCGCAGGAATGGTGAGTGCAGAGCCAGCTGCTGGGACCTGCTGGGGGCACCTGTGTGAGGCACTCAGGAAAGGACCGGTATCGAGAAACGGGGGGTTCCTGCAAAAATAATACAGGATTGATGCTTCGCATTGGATCCCACAACGTTCAATTCGATATGTTGGAAAAAAACCCAAACACATGTATATATAAAAATTTAGGTGTTTAGAGGTTCTAGGGGTCCCAAAGCCCCCCCAGGGGCCCCCCAGGAGCTGGTGCAGGACAGAGGGCTTTGAAGGAGTCCCTGGTGGGGATTTGTGGGGGTCCTTGCAGCTTTGGGAGTCTTGGATGGGTTTTGGGGGTCCTGGGATGGGTTCTGGAGTTATTAATTTATTTTTTATTAATTTATTTAATTTCTGTTTGTTTATTTATTTTATAATTGTAATATTATAACGTAGTCATCTCTAATTTTATATTTAAGATTATATATATGTGTGTGTGTGTGTATGGATATATATAAAAATTATACCTCTGGGAAACTTCTTGTTTCCTAATTGCCTGTAAAACCACAATGGATGACACGGGTATCTGTGTCATATATCATGTGTTGAATCTAAATAAGTCAAACCTCCAGAGCAGCCAGACTTGCTCAGCGGATTTAGGGATTTGGGCTGATTTGGTTAAAAGTAAGTTTTTTTATAGAAGTGATGAAAGTGACAAGAAAATTTATAAAAGCAAAATTTGAAAGTGGTGAATTCATATTAAAAGTAGCTTTAATAATTACTCTTTGTTTTTACTTTTTACAAAAAACTGGATTTCTGCAGGAGTATTTTGGCATGTCACTATTTTATAAATTCTATGAGCATAAGAGATTTCAGTACCCAGAAATACAGTGGCTCTTAATAAAAACAGGGTTTTTTGGTTGGATATTTTTATGCAGGAAGCATTGTGCTTACTGGGAGCTTTGGTAGTGATCCTTTAAACCTTCTGTTTACTGGAGTGAGTCTTTTGGCAGGATTCCAGCAGAAGGCTGAGCTATTCCAGTGTTGCTCTGCACAGTGTTGTCGAGCTGACTCGCACAAGTTAGTACAGAAACTATGTTTGCAGCTTTCCAATGGTAGTGGAAGGGTGGGAGGCTTGTGCTTGGGTCTTGTTTAGCATCGAGGTCATCACAGGGTAACAGAAGTGTGCAGTGAGGTGGCCAAGAGTCACTGGAGATATCATTCCCTTCTCCTTTTGTGCACTGCTCCTGTTCCCCTGCCCTGTGCCCACAGAGATCCCAGCCACAGAGCAAAGGAGGTGTAAGAGTCCAGGTGAGCAGAGCTGGTGGACTGGGTGTGAATTCTCATGGTTGAGCCTAAGCTCCAGGGGAACTGGTGTCTCCTGAGTTCACAAAGGAACACTTACAT
This sequence comes from Lophotriccus pileatus, assembly GCA_035583135.1. Taxonomy (NCBI): domain Eukaryota; kingdom Metazoa; phylum Chordata; class Aves; order Passeriformes; family Tyrannidae; genus Lophotriccus; species Lophotriccus pileatus. Next base: position 6,577,712 of record JAWWES010000035.1, on the reverse strand, counting down.
GTTGTGCCAGCTCTGTTGAAGAGGTTTTAACTTCCAGCAGAGGATAAATGACAAAGCAGTTGGAGTGCATTAGTGTCTTAAGCTTTTCCAGCCATTTATTACGTGAGGTGTTTACTCTCTGAACAAAGACAAATGGATGATTCTGGTGGTGGATATTGTGTGTTAGTCTTCTGAACTGTCACAGTTTTAAGGTTCTTTTTCATTTGAGGTGGTTTCAAGCTAATGGCTATAGGCAAAACGGGCTTAGTAATGAAATTAATTTCAGTTTCTCATTAGTCTGCATCTTCCTGGATAATTAGGCAATACATGCAGTACACTGATCACTAACCCTGTGTCCTGTGTATTGCAGCATTTTGTCTTGCCTGTTCTCTGGAGCCCAACTCTTGTTCCACTTGCTAAAAAGCAGCAAAATTTACCGTTTCATTGGTTCTGCTTTTCACACTTGTCACCTCCTGAGTGGACACGGAGACGTGTCTGTGGTTCTGGCAGTCTCATGACAACCACGGGTGTACAGTCCCTGTCTGTCATGTGAGCAGCTGGAGTGCTCACAGAAAAGGAATTTGGGAAACAGGCTCCCATTTGCATCCCTGCCTGAAGGATGCTGGGTTGTGCATTGTATGTGCCGTGTCCTTAGGAAGGACAGCCTGGGGGAGGAGAAGAGTGACACACATGAGGCTGTTTGGGAGCAGGAGGGACAAAACTGGTGACTGGGTGTTGCTGGGTTGGGCTGCAGTGGAGGAAGAGTGCCAAGCATGGCAGGCAGTGCGGCACAGCCCAAGTACCAGTCAGAACAATGTGCTGCCCACACACCGTGCCACAGCTTCAGGAGCTTCTGTCTGAGAGCAAGGTGGCAAGGGAGGGAAGGATCTGCTGTCTGCTGCTGACAGCAGGAGGGTGGATGGGAATGACGCTGCCTGCAGCTTTCCAACCTGCTGTTTCACAGCCAAAGGATGGAAAGAGATTGCACATGGATACCATCAAAAAAAAGAAGCAGTGCATGAGCAAAGCTTTTTGCATGTTCAATTAGTACCTTTGCAGAATTGGTGAGCGTGCCACTTCGGCTGGTAGGGGAGGTGTGAAGGTCTGGGTGTGAGGAGCCATGCAATAGTTATTTCAAGGTACATGTAAGATGGAAAGGTCTTAGCTTGTGTTCTAGAGCAACCTCTCTTGGCTCTCCAGTGGCCTCCTTGAGTGTCTCACTGTGCCAGAATCTCCTTGTGACAGTGGCTACCAGTTTCTGAAAGAGAGACCTGTGAGCTGCTCCCTTGCCTCCTGTGCAGTGTTGTCCCTGGATGGGAGCCGGGTTATATTCTTGTACTGGGCTGTGACGGGCTGGCTCCTCCAGGGTCCTGACTGACCTGCAGCACTCTGGAGGCGGCTTCAGCTCTGCATCTTGGCTCTGAACCTTCTCAGCTGGTGACTGTGCCCGTTCTCTGTCCTCTGCCCAGCATGGAGAAACTCTTTTGTTCTAGGCAGTAGCAGCTGAGAGGGATCCTCTTCTCCAGACAGAAGCAGAGCAGGTCCAGGACTGCCCTCTGGTCCTGTGTGGGGTTGTGTATCTTGCACTGGAGGAGGGTGGAGCAGGGGGTACCTCCCATGGCTCACTGCTGGCTGGCAGCTGCTATGCTACAGCAGAATTGAGCTAATTGAGAAGAGAGCCAAGGATCTTCCCAGATATTTTGTTGGGAAAAAAACCCTGGGACAATGAATGTGTTAAAGTAAAAACAAGACTGGTAAAATCTCGATCAGAAGTTATCCCAAAGAAAGCAGTGCCTGTGGCTGCATAAGAACAGGGACACCCCAGAGCAGAGACCCTGAGGCACTGAAGGAGAGTGGCAGCTTCCTGTGGGGCCAAGATCTTGTAGGGAACTGCAGGGAATTCAGGGGAAGATGGAACACAGACACCAAAAAACCCATCACAAACCAAAATAAAAACAAATACTCCAAATGGTGTATAGTGAGTCCTCCTGAGGGACCAGTCCAGTCAGCTGGGAGACAAGACTGTTCTTAAAATAACTGAATGAAATCCACATCACACTTAACCTAATGATAGTACTTAAATAAATCTGATGATCCAAGGGAATTTTTCTGGCATCTAAAAGAGTCCTGGTACATTAGTTTGCCTGTTATCTCTTATCTTCCACTCCCTCAATATGCAGCACTGGTAATATGCATTCTTGGCATAGTTTTATGGCTTCTGGACAAATTCTTAATCCTCTCTGCAGTTAATAGATTTGAACTGCAAATTTGATATTGGGGAATCAGGTGAGATTTAGGACATTCTCCTTGCATCTGTGCAGGACAGGTTTTTCTCCTCTTCTTTAAGATCAGCAATAAGGTGTGTTTTTTCCTCTCATAATGATACAAAGGTATGTTACTGTGCTTAGAATTTATTTTCTTGAGAGAGCTGGGAGAGAGACAGTGTAGAAAAGATGGCTAGAGTGGGAAGACTAGAGAACAACAAATGGAAAACTTAGTTCTGATTAAAGTAGTAGATTGGCACAGAAAATAATTGGTAATGTCATCTTAAATTCAGCAGTTCCATAGTCACTAAGCTGAAAGCAGTGAGATCTGGGAAGCAGCATGCAGATATTCTGATTAACTACACCACCCCCCAGCTACAGCAAACCAACCAAAAGCACCCAACAAAACCAAACCTCAGCGTGAGTATATTCTGAAAGGCCTTTCTAGATCGAAAGTATACAATTTATATAAGTTTACAATAGCAATACATGTGCCTATATATAATGTAGTGTAAAATAATGTGTGTGTGGAATGGTTGCCCAGAGAGGTTATGGAATCTCCATCTGTGGAGCTATAAAAAATCTGACTGGGCAGTGTCCTGGGCAGCCTGTTCAGCTGACCCTGCTCCAGCCAGGTGATGTCAAGAGGTCACTTCCAACCTCAGCAGTTCTGTGATTTGTCTTTCCCTTAAGGTTTTCATAGTCCTTGAAATGTCCAATGCAAATATTCTACTAAATAGTCCCTTGTAAGAACACACAGTATATTAAAGTTGATATGGATTTGTGTTTTATGTTTTTTTGGGGAGTTTGTTTTTGGGTGTCTGTAGGAAAAACAAGTGTGGATTCTTTTGGTCTCCTGTAAATGTGAGTGTTGTCCTGTCCTATAGGAGATGAGAGTGCAAACAGAGTAGGTACTGATTTCCCAGTAAGTCTGTCATTGGTACTGCCAGTTCCCACAATCCTAGCATTCCCAGGGCATCAGTCAGTGTCTACAAGGAACAATTTTCAAATATTAAAGCATGTGAAAAGACATACAGGCCAAAACTCAGAGATCTCTAGGGACCGTGACCTCTTAAATGGAATATATTCTGACATTTTCACAGGCTACATGAAAGAATTCCAGCAGGGTCATTCCATTTGGTAAACTTCTAAACAAACATTCCATCATTTTAGTTTGATTTATAGATATTATTTTTTTAATTATCTGCTTATTGTGAAGAGATTAACATGGGAGACATGACCTGTGACAGACTCAGTTTAAGGCATGTGGTATATATGCAAAGATCCTGTTTGAGGGCTTGGCATTTGAGTGATTACAGGAGATACAGAAAGTATGTTTTCCTTTAAAGAGATCACTTGATCAAACTGTCTGATTCTGCCCTTTTTTCTTGAAATTCCTTGTGCATAACTAAATACAGAGCTAGAGAAGACTGTTAATTTTAAATTCCACCGTATAATTGTTTCAAATTGTTAGAACTAAATCCTCCTTGCAGATGTTGTTGTTGAAGTGTCAGCTTGTGATAGAGCCACTACAAGAAGGTAACACAGTGCAGGCAGACCTGGGAAATGGTGTGCACTACTTTTATATGCACCTTTTGCAAATCGTGGTGGATGAATAAATACTGTCCTTTAAAGAACTTGCATGCCTGCAGTTAAATGTATATAGGTATAGTAAAACATCTATAAGATACATATTTTAATGCATTTTATATATATATACACTTTAAAAGTCCTTATTAATTTAGATGTGTATATGTGCAAGACCAAATGGAGGGTACCTTTCATTTAAGCAGTGAACTCTGCCAACATATGTCCTCCCCTAAAAGGAATTTGTGTGGGTTCTAGTGGGAGAAGTAGAACATGCAGACTTATAAATTTGACATCACTATAAGTGTTTGGAATTCTTCTGGAAAGAGTGACTGAGGTAGATGGTGACCGTAATTTGGGTTGTCTGGGTCTCTGTTATGATAATGGGGGAGAATATAGGCAGAACAAAACCCCTTGAGGGAACAGTCTCACTGTTTAAAGAATTAATTGAATAAATGATAATAATTAATGTATATAATACAATAATTAATATTTTAGTTTGTGTTGTCCGTGTACTGTTTTCCTATGTGAAGAAACCCACACCATGATCAATAACTAGATTATCCTAACACAGTATAAAGGACCAAGAAATTCATCAAGGTGTACACAAAGCCAGGGTGAAAGAGCTATTTGAGTAATTAAGCTTTTATTCCCACTATAAAATGTTATTGTGGTAGTGAAAGAGTTTAAATCCCCAAGGGGGTTCTGTTTGGTTTTGTTTTCCTTTCTAATGGGATTGCAAGGGAATGAGCTCCATATGATGAGCAGAGTTGGAATGTACTGTTAAAGCAATTGTTGCTTAGTTACTTCATGTTTAATGAGGCTGTGAAGTGGCTCCCAGTGATCTCAGCCAGCACAGCACCGATACTGGAGGAGATAACGGGCTGTTCTCAGGGCAGACAGACACTGGGAGGGGAAGATGCTGCTGCATTGTTTGCTCCTGGACTTTGGGGGTTTGGTGAAAATCTGTCAGACACTTCACCTTTTAAATAACACTTTTCCCATAAGCTAAAGGTTTGCAGAACACTTAAGTGTGTGTTGCGGAAGAACGGGAGTAACAAACATTGAGGACCTTAGATGAAAAGCAAAGGTCTGTGAAAATCCGGTGCAATACAGTGCATTGAATGAGATGTTACTGGATCCTGCTTTGTGGAGCTGACAGGGACGTTCCATTCCTTTTTCTGCATTTCACCCACTTGCATACAATATATACCAGTTCAATAAACTGAAATGCAAATGAGAGGTACTTGCATCTGAAGGTGATGCAAATTTTAACAGACAAGCTTTGCATTGAAATAAAAAGCTTGTTGTATATTGTTACTTCAGCATCTGGGTTTGATACACTGGTGCTGTTTGTAATTGGTTTAAACCTGTAGTTGAAAAATACAACATGCACAACTGTTGCTGGCTCACTATTAGGTTTCTGTATGATCCTCAGAGTCATTTTGCTATTTGTACTGGTAAAAATAGCTCTTTTGAAACAGGTACATGTTCAAATCAGAGAGGGTTTATGTCCAGTTTTACTTTGGAAATGAGTAGTTCTCTTTATTACAAAAGCTACTCTATTTAAATACAGTCAGCAGCAGAAAGAGAAAATGAAAATTTTGCAATATTAAGGGGGGTTTGCCTGTTTTTTAACAAGGTCACTGATCTCAAATGAAAATCCAAATTCTACCTGTCCTAAGAAACTGAACACAAAAGCATTTCAAACTTGAGCGGAGTTGAAAGACCCCTGAGCTTTTTTGTACCTGCTTTATATTTCATATTTCATGGGTTGTGTTCTATTAACTATATTACTGCTAAAGTGAAGAGTAGTCAAAGAACAAACAATTTGTAGGCCAAAATGAGTAATTGGAATAGAAAGTATGAAGTTTCCAGCTGTGCAGTCTTTCACCATTTGGTGTAAGATAAATGTGGAATTGGCCTCCTGTAAAACCAACAGCCAAAGTAACTGCAGTCCAAAGCAGCTTTATCTGTCAAAACAGTGACCTTCAAGGCAGATACTGCCCAAACAGAGGAAGTGTGTTTAATGTATCAGTGTGTGGGGGTGGCTGATGACAGGGCTCCTGCTCTTCTGTAAGAGCTTAAAAATGACTCTCAGATCTGAAAGTGCATCAGTAAATCTGAGCAGGAGGTGAGGAGCTGTCACAGCCGAAGGGAAGAACAAGTGAACCCTTGGAGGGCAGTTCCAAACTCATGTCCCTGGGGGGACCTGCCTTCAGTCCCACACCTGCTCCTGGCACTCTGAACACCTGGGGATTGGTATTTAGCACATGAACTTGGTACTTGAACACGTTAACAGTGTTTCTGTTCCTTAGGAACGCTGAGGAAGGCCATGATAGGAACATGCACTTCTCCCAGGTTGCAGAGCTGCAGGTGCAGCAGGGGAGCAGCAGTTGGGAAATGCCCATGAAGCTGTCTCAGAATTGAGGGCTTTTCTAACAGAGATGTTGAGACCTGGTGATTAGTTTTTCTTTGCAGCCATATCACTAAAATAGTAGAACTATACTGTTGGTCACTCAAGTAACCAGTATATCCAGATTATTAGTTGAGCTTGCATTAATGTTTATTCAGGACTGCTGGGAAAACAAGAGGTTGTTGGAATAGGAGTGGGTTTTTCCATGATGTGGGAGATAAATGTTCTTCTGCATGCAGGGATTTAAGAGAAACTTTTTCTGAGCAGAATATCCAGATATTCTCAATATTCACAGTATAACTGAATCTGAACCAAAACTAGTTTCTTCTTCCAAGGTATCTTTTCTTCCTCTTCCCACCCAACTAGTCAATATTCAATAGGATTTGCTGGCAGTTGCCGTATGTGGTTACATGAAAAATACAGAGTGTCATTTTGACCATTCCTCTCTCCTAGTCTGCACAAGAATTTCCTCATTCTTATTTTCCATAAATTCTGTGATTCCTGCCCTTCTTAATAAAGTTCTTTGCAAATTACTGTTGAGATTTTGTTAAGCTTGTATTGAACTAAGAGGTGAACTTGAAGAGGTGAAATATTAGGCATTACTCCAAGTGGCTGAAGCATAAGCACATTCATCTGCTGGGGGGGGTCCCTGGAAAAGGGGGAGGGATTGGATAGCAGGAACTCCCTGCTACTAAAGCTCATCTTTCTGAGCAAGAGAAACGTTCATGAAGACATGAACTGCTCCTACCCAAGTGCTGTGCCTGTGCATCAGCACCCACTGAGCACTGGACACTCTCAGTTATATAAAGCACTATAAACAGATAGCAAAGATAGAACTACTTTTGGAAATGAAATGTTTGACTCTGGGTTCTTTAATTACACACTTCCTCATTAGGATCTTGAATTTTTTAAATGTCAAAATACTCAGTTTTCTGAATCATTGTGAAATCAGTTCAGACCAAAGTACCACTTTTTCAGTAGGTGTGTGAAGTGCACTGTACCCTTCCCATAAAGCAGTTTCTGCTGTTATATATCATTACACTGTTAGAATATAATTCATCCATCCAAACCCGTAACTTCTCTCTTGGTGTAAGAAAAACATGGAGTAATCCCATACCTCCGTAACTGTGTGAGATTCTCTTTACTGTCTGTGTCAGGTTCTAATGGGGGTTTTCTAAGCACTGTGTGTTTGTATTCTCTTAGTCTGAGTTTTTATTTTCTGAATGTGTGGAGTTTCTCACCAGTAATTTCATTTCTTATGCACAGTAAGTGTTCAGCTGCAGGCTGTGAGGGAGTGCCTTTGATTTATGGAGTTCTTCCACTGTATTTTTATTTCTGTTCAGTAAAAATCACTGCAAAAGCAATGGTATTGGAAAGCATGTAGTTGGTATTTAAACAAAATCTGATTTAAGCTGATAATTTTTATATAAATGATGTGTGAACAACAAATGTTCAGGCTGGGAGAGTGGCCTCAAATCATTCATGCTGCAAAGTTTTCCTTTTGCCTGTACTGTCAACTCCTTGCATGTCAAGAAGTTGATAAAGCCTGGTGAGCTCACCCTCCTTTGAATCCGCAGTTCTGAGTAGATCTAGGTCTGCCTTCTCCCAGCAGTAGGAAAACGGGGAGGCTTCCAAATCCTGCTGGCTGTGTCGGGCAGCTTCACACCCCGTGGTATCAGTTGCTTGCCCGGGAGTGCACTGTCAAGGTGAGGAGTTGCTGCTGAGTGATTGTTGTGTACACAGATCCAAAGAGGCAAAAGATGGGTTTTTTTTCTAGTTTCCACTTTTAAAAATTCTCCATCAGCTGTTTGTGATTGTGTATGGATCTGTTCAAATCTGATTCTATGCAGGTGAAACAGTTTCTCTGATGGGGTACGTCCTTTGTAATTTCTGGCTGAAAGATTTAAAATGCAAAGTGGGGGTGTGAGAAGTACGTGCAGTGATGATGTTTTTAGGCTGAAGGGAAAGTACACCTGCTGGAGTTACTTGTTGACATGTAGTGACTACTTAACGTTACTTCTTACAGCTTATTTTCTCTAAGTACATGAAATTAAATGCAAACTCATTTGCTGTTCCCTCATGGCCAGGCCAGATAATTAGAGGGGATCCATTTCCCCAAAATCCTCTGGGTTGACGCTGAAGTTGATGACTCATGTAAGATAAATGGGATATGCTGGAGAGAATGGCAGATCAGAAGCTGTGGGAGGAAATACTCCCGAAACTGCTGGGAATAATGAGATGTGTAACTAATGCAAAGAGGAAAGTAATAAAATACTTGGGATTTAGGTATTTACAGGAAGGAACAGAATCTCTCACACTGCAAGGACAGGCACGGAAATAATCCCTGGTTTTCCCAGTTACCTGTGCTGGATAAAATGTCTGTGACACAAGTCGTGGAGCTGGGGAGGGTGGGAGGGTTCCTTCCCATGGCTTTTCCAAATGCCGGTGCGCAGATTTGGTTACTGGTGAAACCTCATGAGCAGTGAATGTGCCGGGCGGGCAGGGATGAAATATTTCTGCTGCCTGCGGCCGTGTTCAGGAGAGGGGGAAGGGAGAGGGAAGGGGAAAGTGAGAGAGTCCTCAGCAGCAGTTTGTCTCGGGCAGCAGCGAATGCTGCTCCTTCAGCAACTGCTGGATTTATTTTTAACCGCTTGACTCATTCTCTGTCAGATGATTGACCACCGAGCTGCACGGTGGAACACGAATGGGCAGGGGCAGCGAGCGAAACCAAAGGAAAAGGGGGAGTGGTTGTCTGGGAAGAGAGGTGGGATTTGGGAGTTGTGCTTCACATGCTCCGTGCCTGCTGTGTGAGTGAGTTGAGCTCCAGCGCCGGCAGCGAGCGGGGGCAGCCTGGCAAGGCAGAGGGAGAGGGAAGGATGGAGGCTGCGCTGGGCTGCGCAGCGGCGGGACAGCCCCTGCCATAGGCACGGCACCGGCAGCGCTGCTGGGACAGCCCGCACCGCCCGGCCACCGAGGCACATTTTTTTTCCTGTGTTGGATGTTGCCATTCTAAAGGATTCTCATCATGATCGACAGCTCCAAGAAACAGCAGCAGGGCTTTTCCGAGATTTTATCTGCAGGAGATCTTAAGCCACTGAAGGAGAAGGAATGCCTTGAGGTGAACAGCCAGAAAACCCTCAAGGAAGGTCAGTCACTTGCTGGTTGGGGACACAGAATGCAGAACTCCTGGGCAGATCCAGCATGTGTGGTGTGATGCTGTAGGTCAGGCAGAATTTTTGTACGTGAAATGAGGTATTGTTTTCCCTCTTAAAAAAAACTAATCTAACAGCTACATTTAAATTTTACCTGAGACTATTAAAATAACCATCATGATGATGACAGAAATGCAGTATGCAGAAAAAATGAGGGATTAAGTAGTCTTTTCAGAGTATCATTTAGTGCCAAATTAATGAAGTACTCTGAAATTGTCCTGTAAATATTGCACAAAATGCTTCAGAATGTCACAATTGAAATAAATGCCATTAAATGTGACATGTCAAGATAAAACCCCACAAACCTTTAGTATTAGACATATTACTACCTCATTTTCAACAGTGCTTTTCTCAGCTCCTGTCTTTCTTTGGAATTCCCTTCTCCCCTCACACTTTGAATTAGATTTGACTCTGCTTTGGAAATGTGTGGTTTTCAAATGTTGAGTTTAGACTGGGCATTAAATTGATACAATGCACAGGCATTAGTTTGTAAAATAGCCATAGTTTGAGAATATTTGGAGCATTATTTAGAGCTGACAAATAGTAGTATTTGAGATTCATTGTAAGCAGGATTTGTTAGGTAAAGGCAATAATGCTGCTGAGACAGGGAAACGGGGTGTTCTTCCAGCTGGCCTGGGTGGAGGGGGAGGAGGAGGAGACCTCTGGAGGTCCCTGCCAGCCCTGCCCAGAGCAGGCTGGTGACTGGTGTGAGTTACACACCGTGCTCCTGCAGCTCTGGGCTCAGCCTCCAGCCTCTCAACCACACACAGACTGTATTGAGTAGACAAAATCCCTGCTTTCCTTTACAGCACTCTGGCCTGGCTTTTCCTCCAGATACCTCAGGATTGTTTGGTGATTCAGAGATTTCGTCCTTGGTGTTGTGGCAAGACTTCTGCCTGAGGTCATGCCTTTAAAGAGTTTAAATGCTGGGTTTGTTTTGGGGTTTCATTCATTTATTTTAAAATTTATACCTTAATAATGTTTGCAATAGCACAAAGATAGCCCATGTTCATTATTAAATTCAGTACCTGACAGCTGAGTTTAAAAACCTCCTGACTTAGCTGTGAGTTGGAGCTAGAGAAAATGCTGGGTTTTATATAATGTACTGACACCAAAGGTCTGTTACTGATCAGAAAGATAATAAGTTGAGTGTTGCTGCCTGTGGCAGTGGCTGAGAGCAGAACAGTTCTGCTTCCTTTGCAGCAGGAAAGTACTGACTGGAAGAGGGACTGAAAGAAAGGGCTCCCTTTTCATGGTGTTTTTGTCCTGCAACTCCAACCAGGCCCAGTTAAACCTCCTGCCCCCTCTGAGGGGCAACAGCAAGAAAGAACAAAGCGAGGGAGCTGAGAGGGACAGAGGAGTAAGGGACTGAGGGGGGGAAACAAAACCTGTCCAAGCTAAGCTACCAAGAAATAAAGGGGAGAAAAACATGGAAAAACTATTATGTGGGTAGTGTAGGTGGGCTAATGAGTAACCACGGTAATAATGATCTTCAGTCAGCTTTGAGCATGTCAGTTGTGTGGAAGGTGGATGAAAGGATGTACATTACAATAATGATGGTCTGTCAGACTAGTAAAAAACCTGCAATTATGGGACACTCTGCCAGTCTAAATTAATGAATATTTTAGAGCTTAAATTATTCAGTGCATAAAAGAAGATATAACTGTTTTCCACAGTCACTCTCTTTGCTTCCTTTTCTCTGTTTTAGTACCTGCTCTCCATTTTCACTTTCCCCCAGTGAATGTTGCTTATCCTTTTATCTCTCTGAAGTTTGGCAACGTAATGATTAAAATAATGAACCTGTTTTTGAGAGTTTGATTGACTACAGGATCTCCTCTTCCAGCCTTTCCTCTTTCTAAAGCTTAGAAAAACAAGCATTTTCTTTCTTGTAGTATATACAATGAATTATTGAAAACATTCCAAATCTGCTTGATTTGCATCTAGAGAGACTAAAACAGAGCTTCACCTTTTCAGTTTATAATGTTATGAAATATGTAGTTCAGGTATTTTATAGATTCTTAAAAATTCAATTCCAGTTGTTAATTTAAGCCTATTTAAATAATACTACAGATGACATTTTACTTTAAAAAAAATTACAGATTACTTATTTTACAGAAGAGTATATTCTAAATTAACTTGTGCCATTCTGTCTCTGTTTTTTCCCCTCCTCCTCTTTCTTCCTGCCTTTTTCCTTTAGTTCAAATGATGTGGCTGGTTTTGCCACCTGAATCATCAAATGTTTGTTTTTTGGTTTGTTTGTTTGGGTTTTTTTTTTTTTTAGGACACAAAAATACCTAAAAATACCACATGAAATGGTTAAATGTGCAAAAATTAAAAATGTAATTCTATTGGCAAACCCAGGTGAAGTGTGTAGAGATCCAGTGATTCAGAAGGTGCCTTTGTTTCATAATCTGTTTTGCACAGGTTTGATAAACCTAAAAATCCTGAGGTAGTACAGGGCTTATTTCAGCAGTGAGGACCTTCAGAGCATTTTTTACTTAGTGTTTCTTTATAAGGAAAGAGACTTTTACTGGAAACAAAAACCCCAGGAGTGTCTTCAGCAAATTATTATTAAGGGCACTGGCAGGTTAGATTACAAGGATGAATTTTTTCCTTTGCCTAGGCTAACGATGCACATTAAGGCATCCTGCAGCATGGGAGGAAATCCTCTTAACTACCCTCCTTTCTTGTAAATGTTATTGTTCTGTACTGTCTGTTTTGTGGAAACAGTTCTTACTTTCATCTGTTTTATCAAAATCACCTTTTGTATAAGCAAGGAACAGAACCAGTTTTTGGCCCCACAGGATGATAACTGAGCAGCTTTGCAGAAGGTCTCGAGCAGTGCCGGTGCCTCCTGCAGCATCTTGTAGCTGTGTGGAGGAAGCAAACCAAACAGGCAGGGAAGTGAAGTGAAAAGCCTCCAGTGAAGTCAGGCCATCACCCCCCAGTTAGTGAGGAAGAGTCAGTGCCATCAGTGCCTGTGTGAGGAACTAGGAACAAACTCAGGCTGCAGAGTGAAGGTCCTTACCAGAGCAGTGCAGAGAGTCTTGCCTTGTACCCTAAATTGCTTTAATATAAGATGGATGAGCTCCTGCAAGATCATGCAGAGCTCCTGGAGACATGGTATTAAATTGGTGCATCAAAGCAGTATGGTGCTGTCTTAGGTGAGATTTAAAAGGAGACTGGATCCCACTCTGTTTGCACCATATTTTTCATGTAATAATGTGGGCATCGAAGTTACTAATTGCCTGCAAACTACTTTAAAGAAAAAAAAGACTAACCAGGAAGGAAATTTTCTTTCCACCTTGAAACATAATTTCTTTCCTGGATTTGTTTTGCATTTTAAATTTACTGTTTTGTGAGGAACTGGAGACTGGCAAGTGCTGGAAACAGGATACAGGGTGGAATGAGTGGATTTCTCAGGTGTGCACTGGAATTGTGTTCATGCTGTCTGTTTAACAGATTACCAGGTGTAGCCAGGAAGGATTTCTTCCCTCCATCCCTTGCAATCAAATCCATATTGCATGGGAATTGTTTATTCAACAGACTTCCTGCTATTGCTGGTTGGTGATATTGATGATACTCTTGACCTCGCCTATGGTGGCATGGCAGACTTACAGATTCTGCTGCTGGTTTGTTGGTTTTGGTTGGTTGGGTTGGATTTTTTATGAAGAAAAGGCTCTTAAGGTGTATTATCTGGTGTTTAGAGGTGTTTTTATGACCCCTTATCGGTGGCAGTCATTCAGGTATGTTTCTTGAGACATAGATAATGAGAAAAATACTGCAGAAAAACAAAGTATTCCTGTCATCTTAGTTAATAAAGGAGGCACTATAAATTTAGTGTTGTGATCTTTTGAGGCTGTGTTAAAACCTACCATAAGCAGTGTCTTTAATGACAGTGGGATAATTGTATGTCTTAAAAGTAAAGCAGCACGTATTCCACAAAATTTTTTTCTTCAGTGTAGCACTTAAATAAATAATAAATAATAAATATGTTGTGATACCATTGTAATAAAGAAAAGCATAAATACATCGATAAACCAAGAGCACAATGGATTAATTTGATGTTGTATATAATCTGTATACATTTAGGAGATACTTGGCTAACCAAGAGTTTTAAGAAAACTTGCTATGGAAATGACAGGTTTTCTTGAGGGTTTTATAAAAGGTCAGGATTAAGTCTGCTGCTGCCAAAAGTAGGTGTAGTCTCACCCAGCCCTGTGCTGCTTCCTGCCAGCTCTTCCTTGTGCTGGCATCAGTAACTGTGCAGCCCGGAGCGAGAGGGGTCAGGGAGCAGGTATTGCTGGAGAGCACTTACTGCACAGTGCTGCTCCTGCCCAGAGCTCTGCCCTGCAGGGCTGCTGCAGCACCTGGGCCTGGAGGGAGGAAGTGACCACTGGCCTTTCATCAGGAATTCTGGCTTGGATCATCCTTAGTGATGGAACCACATGAAACAAACCACTGCCTGCTTTGCCACTCTGCTGGGGGTTCTTTTCCTTCCCCATCCAGCACCACATGTGTGTGCCTCACCTCTCTGCTGCCAAGGCTTGTTAGTGCAGCAGCTTTGCCATCACTGTCTGAGTTGGGCTCCTCCCCCAGCATCCCCAGGACTCTGGTGGTGTGTCTGGAGCGGAGCTGACACGAGGCCATTGCTCACTCACATCCCAGTTTACAGTCAGGCATCTCCGTGTAGATCCACCTTCCTCAGTGCTCGGAACTGATGGGGAATTGCCCGAGTTGGACAGTTTGCTTGGGTGTGTATTTTGTTTGCCAGCTCTGCTGGCTTTTGCATGGGAATAGCATGGAAAACAGAGGGGGCTTGGCGGGAAATCATCTGTCATCATTTGATGTAATACACTCCAAATTATCACAAAGCAAGTCATAGTAGATGTAGAATTTTAACTCAAGTTCCACAAGTCCCTTGACAGTACAGTTCTTGACTGACAGCATTATTTGAGGAAATGCAAATTATTTTAAAAAAATAACTTTTGCATTAAAAATCAGAAGATTGTACTTAGCAGAGGAATACTTGAAGATTTGGAAAATGTTATTATATACTCAAATTGTATACTAAAAGTATGCAATTTTAAAGGCATTGAAAATACAAGCTTTAGTTTATTCAGTCTTTTCACCCAAGGTGGTCATGATTTTTCTCACTTTGAAGATGCAAACAGAATTGGGGGGAGTGTAGATTTTGCTTTTGACATGTATGTGGGTATCCATGTATTCACCCCAGCAGACATCCCGGTAATTTGTTTGCAGGCTTGTGTATGTTCTGGCTTGTTTCTAAGCAACCTGTTCCATAGCAATAGGATACAATACAGATTGTCCTATATCCCAGCCATTGCAGCCTCTCAGCTCGTGATATTGTTGTGCTTTCTGTGTTTGTTTGAAGTGTTAGGTTTACATGTAGCCATCTCTCCCGTGGGTTTCCCTTTGCTCCCCTGGGCAGGCGGTGCTGCTGCGGGAGGTGGTTACACGGCATCATTAGACCAGAGCTCTGAGTGCCAGTGCTGTAATTCCAGTGATCTGGAGGGGCCTGCAGGATTTCCCTCCAGAATTCTGAAGTGATGATGTGAAATGGCCCTCAGCAGCCTCGTCTCACATACTTTACGTTTATCCAGAACATTTCTAAGCTGCAATGAAAGTATCGCTGAATAATTGCTTAAAATGAGTCTGCAACAGAGCTGTTTCACTTGCCTTAATTATTTTGGGTATAGTTTTAGCAGAAAAATCACATATAAAATAGTAGAAAAAAGAGCATAGTTATATGAAGATATGAAAGGTGGTTTTGGTTTTTAATAAAAACCAATAAAATAAGGAAAATATTTCCTTTTTTAAATTATACCCTGGCATACGTGGCAGTTTTGAAGACTAAACCCAGTATAACGTATTCATTCACGATTAGATGATGTCTGATTTTTTTTACAAAATGAATTGGTGATCAGTTATTTTTGTTTTAAAATGGAGAGTGTTTAACATACTGTATCACCATCTTCA
Source organism: Lophotriccus pileatus (assembly GCA_035583135.1). Taxonomy (NCBI): domain Eukaryota; kingdom Metazoa; phylum Chordata; class Aves; order Passeriformes; family Tyrannidae; genus Lophotriccus; species Lophotriccus pileatus. Next base: position 6,562,254 of record JAWWES010000035.1, on the reverse strand, counting down.
GGCTGATGGGGAGTGAGTACCACAATTTCAAATGCATTTGGTCTTTAAAATGCTGTACAACTTGCTTGGAACCACTTCCAACAAATTACAGGTAGCTAAATATTTTCATGGCTTTCCATCTCCTTCCTTCCTTCTTTGACATGCCACATAAATGAAGTGAGCATTATATTACTGAATTTGTGACTTTGCTCAAGTGGAACGTGTAATGCCATGTGCAAGCCACCTCCATACCCTTCCTAAAACATGTGCCTTGCATATCACCTGCTTTCTTTTACTTATTATAAAACACATTCCATTTACTAATTTTTTTGTTTTATTCACAGAACAAATATTAGTGGAAAAATTTAACCATTTTTGTCTCGATCAAGCATTTAATAATTATGAATGAGTACCACACCTCATGTAGACCTGAGGGAGAAACAGTCACAACTCAGGAGAAAGCAAAACCTCTTTCTCTGGAAAATGACCTTAGTGTAAAGTTGTGCTGTTTAGAAGATATAAACCTGCAAGTCCAAGCAGAGGGGTGTGGGGTGCGGGGTAACGCCTGCAGGATGCACAGAAAGCCCTTGGTACTCAAGTTCTGCTGCCCTGGGGGGTTGGTCTGCAGCGCTAATACCAAGCTGATGCTCAGGTCACTCCTCGAGCCCACCTACGTGTGAAAACGCTCCGTTCCGCTTCCCTGCAGCTCGTCCCCGGGTGTCGGTGCTGCAGAGCCTGTGCCAGAGCCCCCTCGTTCCCGCCGCCGGAGGAGGGGGATGGATGGCAGGGCCCGGCCCCGGCTCTCGGCGGTGCCCAGAGCTGGGTGAGCATCCCCTCCCCGCGCTGCAGCCGCGCCGTACAGAGGCTCTGGCTGCAGAAAAGCTGTTTTAAGCTGGCAAAAAGAAATGGAGGCTTTCAGTGGAACAGCTCCTCATTTAAAGGAAAGGGCCCTATTTCCAGCGCTGTTTCCATGGCAGCCAGCCTAGCAGCCGGCACTGGAGTTCCTGCCGCTTGGAAATTTCCGAGGGGGTATGCAGGAATGTTGGACATGACATTTTCCCGGTTTTACTTGCAGGTTTAAGGGTTTTAATAGCTAATATTCATTGGATTTAAACTTTGGAAGAAATAATGAGATGATTACATACAGAACACAAAATCTGTGTGCATTGTTTTTGCTGCCATTTGAAAGAACTGTGTGATGGAACCCTTCTCCTTCAGCCCTGTAATTGTGAAATGGCAACAGCTATTTGCTGTTTCATAGTACCTTCTTTAAAAAGATCAAATTGATTTTAAATTAATAGGCTATGTAATGAACTGTGTTAGATGTGGAATTACTAGTGCTGGAACTGTGCACAGCATGTGGCCTGGGTTTTTTCAAGGCAAGAAGCAGTGGTGAAAGCTTGTCAATCAGCATAGATAGCACTGTTCCTGCAGGACAACTATCAATTTATTTTTGGCCTCTTTACATTCCAGTGCTTGTGATGATATAGTACTACTTTGAGACTGCTCTTCCATAGGATACACATTACAGATTTGTAACAGAGATCACTGGCTCAGCTTTGATAAAAGCTGTTTGTTGGAGGTGATGTAATAATACACTTCGTTTTCACTCATTCTGCCGCTCACACCGAGTGAGACGTGACTGCACACTCTGTTTCTGCCTCTCCAAGGGCCTGGTACAGAACGTGTTGTGTCTCCTGAAGTGTTTGTTTGCCAGTTTTCCTGCCTTCAGCCCCTCGTAGCCCTTCAGCAGAACATTGTTCTGGGTGTCCTTCGTCCTCGTGCTCCGTTAGGGCACAGTGTGTGAACTGAGCAGGACCGGCTGTTGGAGAACAAAAGCCACTGGCTCTGTAAAAGTTGCTGCTTTACAGAAGCACAACCCTGCATGGCAAAGTGCCTCAGTTAACAGGGAACCTCTCCCTTTTGTGCCCCCATCTCCATTCCCTGGCTCACAGAGCATGGATTCCCTGCTGTGCTGACACTGGAGGAAGCTGTAGGAATGGGAGCACTGGCCTCTGGTGCCCAGTTTTTTCAGCTGGTGAAAAATCCACACCTCCAGTGCAGTCACAAGACTTGTGCTGACTCTGAGAGTCAGATAACCAGATGTTCTTACTGTGAGCAGGGATTATGCTCTTCTGTTTTGTCAGTAGGTATTAAATAAGCTATCCAGGCTTTAATGATCATTTTATTGACTGAAGAAAACACATGGAAATTTTGGAATCTCTTGGTGTTCAAGTGTTAAAATCATACACTGACTTGAAAATGAAGAAGAATACCCGCCCTTCTCTCTCAGTCAAAACAGGAATTTGACTGACCTCTCTGTGCATGACTTTTATTCAGAAGCAGCTCACAGACAGTTTTTAGAGTTGCAGTGGTGTGAAGGAGGATTCCTGCCAGATAATGTGAAGTGCAAAATATGTGTACCATCTTTTAGCAACTAGATTTGCTCAGTGGTGTTAACAAAGCCCTTCTTGTGCACATGCACTTGAAATAGGAGGAAGAGTATTGCTAATATTAATACTGTATTAAATATTTAAATATTTGTTAATTTGAGGCCTTTATTTCATATATCATCCTCTATGATTTTCGATGTTATGTAGGTAACTGCCTGATTTTACAAGTGTTAAAGTGAGAGGTAAATTATCTGCCTACAAGCTGAATGGATTTACCCTGATAAGAACAATCTGTTAAACACAGTGTTGGAGTAAGTACCATTCCCAGGGGAACATTGCTTTGTAGTACCTGCACCTCGTGTCTTTTGCATTCTCCCGTGCCCAGATTCTGTGCTGGCTTGTCTGTAAAGGGTTCTTTGAAATAAAGGAGAGGGGGAAGAAAAACCCTAAACCCACACTAGAACAAGTAGTAAAATACATATATCTTATATTTGGATAATGCTTTAGTGGGTTTTAGATAATTTCTTTTTTGAAACTTTGTCCCCCTGTCTCATCCATCCTTATCAGATTTACTGCTTTGTGTGTCACTGACTCTGCCAGAAATCTCTTGCTGTGTGGATTTCTATATATATGATAAGCAAAGTCTGTATCAGCTTTAATTATGTTAGATTTAAACCAACCTGTGTTCTATTCTAGATAGTTTCTCACATAAATAGCCAAAAGTGCAATTCTCACATTGTTCATCCTTGTCTCTGAAGATAATTTCCTCATATTTTCCTTATTGAAAACTTGTGATTTAGTTTCCATGACTCCCATCTTCCTGAGTGGCTGCTCTTTGAGCTGCTTTTTGTGAGTCCCCATTTTCTTATGAGCTTTTCCCAAACCTCATTCCTGCTCCCTTCCTTTATGCCTACTTCAGGTACTTCAGGTTCACCTCCAGTGTAACAGGTCTGTCTGTAACTTCTGTCCATCACACCCCAGAGGCACGGGAAGGGTCACCACTGCCTGTGGTGCCCATCTGGAACCCAGATACGCCCCGACTAGTGCAGTTATGCAGCTCAGGTACAGGTGTTGCCATTTCTTCCTTAGAAACATCTCTGCTTTTTACTTTGTGTGGGGGCTAAAAGTATTTTAGGTCCTTAGGTCTTTTGTAGAGATATAAATATTGGCTTTTCCCCTGATGTGTTTGCTTTGGAAAAGCAAAACTTTTTTAGCTTTTCAGCTTTTAATAATAATATATTTAGTGGTTTTATTCACAACTGCTTTCTATTTAGAAATTTTCTTTAATAAAAAATCTAATTGCTCAGTATTTATTTTAAAAAAAATCTAGACACCAGATCTTGTTTTAACCTTAGTTTTGAGTTGATTGCAAAAGCAAACATCTGGTTTTCATCCAGTTTTGTTTCTGTTTAACCTCCTTGCTCTGGTCAAGTCAGAATCTTCACTTATTATCTTCTTATACCATCTTTCTAACTATGAGTCATCTCTTCTTTAGTATTCCCCCTGCAGTGCTTCCCTATTAGTCATGCTACAGGCTGTCCTTTATTATGTAATCTATACATTCATGATATTTATTTAGAAAGTGAATAATGGCACGTTCTGTGTCTTCTCTATCTCACCATTTTTTCAGTTTTCCCACAGTTCTTGTGACTTGTCCAGATACCGATGGGACAGGTTGAGAATCCTGCCCGATTAGCTTTGGGATGCCCAGTGTAGGTGCCCAGAGGATGTGCAGGGAGTGTTTGGAGACAGGAGTGACTGGTTACCTGGGTTTGCTCAAAGTGCTGCAGGTGCACCCGAGTGCTGTGCTTTGTGTGCAGGGACATCCTCTCTGTTCACCTCACCCTTCTGCTGGGCTCCAGTGCCTGTTCTCTGCTTGGGCTGGACATTGTTTAGGGGATGGGGCAGTTTTACTCTTTCTGCAAAGCTTAAGCCAGGTGTCTGATCATAACTGAAGCCACAAATCATAGACACAATACATTCATAAGTGACACAGCAGGGCTGCCCATCTCTCCACTTGGGAACACTGGTCATTACAGCATGGTCAGTAACAATGTTCTTTCCCACTTGTGTTTACTAACACTGAAGGCACCGTCCTTGCAAAGCTTAGGCAGCCACAGCTGAGGCAGCTACACCTACCAAACGGGGTTTGTGAGGAAGCTTATAAACAGAGAAAGTCTGAGCAAAAAGCAGCTTAGAAATGAGAAATACCACAAGTGCATAATTTCTGAATTGATTACTTGCCTGTTCTATGTTGGTATATGAACCACAGCAGCAATACCATTCCTACACCTGCTGTAATACTGCCAGCACTCACCGTGTTCCACATAATGAATTGAAAAAATTACTAATTCTGGTTTACTTACTGTGTCTGACATAATCAGCTCCACTGTGGACATCACTGATGTTGGAGCAGGTCATTTTACTTGAAGACTTTGGGCCTGAAATAAAGAGGCATATGTTTAAAACTGACCTGTAACTAGGTAAAAGGTTTGGCAGACATATTTGTAGTGTGCTTGGTGTTCCAAGAACGCCAAATCTAAGTATGGTGTAAATTTGGACCAAATACAACTGTACAGCGTGGATGAGATTCCTGCCCAGAGCAGGACGTGGTTTCCCACCCTTGCCACAGCTTCCTAGCCATGTAAAAGAAAGCATCCTTTAAAGAACAGAAGAAAGACAAGTTTTAATCTACTCAGAACCAAACAAGTAGTCTTGCCAGGCTGTTTATAAATTTTCTTTCACATGATTTGGATGGGTAAGACTTGCTTAAGATTTTTACAGGGATTGCACATTTAGTTTGAAGGCAAACTCTGAGCTTGCTTGATCTTACTAATTGTAAGCAAGGAAACCCAAAACAAGAACATACCAGAGATTTTTTGCTTTCCTGTAAACACCACACCAGTTAGTGAATTCCTCAGGGCTTTGTGTCAGTGATGTGGGAAGTTCTGAGAAGTATCCCCAGGGTGAGAAGCTTAACATTATATCATTAGGCTGTATGCTTAAACTGCATTTCCATGGAAATTGATTTTTGTAATGCATATTTTTATAGTAAAGCTTGTGGATTTGTAGAGTCGGATATACATCCATAAATGTGTGTTTGCACACACTTGCTTGCATTGTTTTGGGTAGATTAGACCAAGGAGACTTAGACACCCACGTGGGTTCCTGCAGGAAGATTTGAACTTGCTCTACCCACGCTGTGGCTTTGCTAGAGTGTGTAACTGTCTGTACTCCAGCCCAGCCCCAGCCTGGGAGGGGCTGCTGAGAGCAGGGTCCGTCACAGCCCCTGAGCTGCTGCCAGAGCCCAGGCACAGGTTTGCACTGCTAGTAAGGGACACCTGAGGAAGGTGCCTTACTTGGAGACACATGAAATTAAGGAACACAAAAATGAACTATTATAAAATAATTCTTCAGGTAACTTTTTACAGTCGTGTACCGTTACTTGGAAAATACAATGCCCTACTTAAAGCAGGTATTTTCAAGTTTCCAGAGGGACTCAGAACCTTTGGAATGACTTTTCATCAATTTACATTTTAGTGTTGTTATTTTTGCATTCTCTCATCTCTGTCCTTTGTAATTCTTGTGTAACAATGCTGTAAAGTCTGAACAGATCTGCTGTGCCACAGCTCTAAGATGTTTGTATTTAAACTCTCAATGTTTGTGTGACATAAGAAAATAATGTCCTTGTTTTCAGGACTTGCTATTCCCAGTCTTAATGCTTTAGCCAGAGGAGTATCCTTCCTGTGCTGCAGAACAGGAAATAAGCTGGTTCCTTTTAAATTCTGGAAACAATGAACTTTGTCCTTAGCTTAATTTTTCAGAAATTACATTCATTTTGATGTTTTGGACAATGCATTGGCTTGTTTTGCTTCCTTGTGAAATACAATGGGAACAGCATACCAGAATCATACATCCATAATAAGCTATCAAGGTTGAATTTAAGAAGGTAATTATTACATCTTTAATGTATGTTTTCCCTTGACCATCCCTTGTTCAGAAGATGAAACTGGGGTCATAGCTGTATGTGCCAAAAAGAATGAAGCACTACAATAAATTGCTACAGAAACAAGTGGAAGGGAACAGTAGAAGAAAGAAGCAACTATTTTTTTTTCCTTATTATTTCTTTTCCCTAGAAAAATTTACAAAAAAACCCATGATCTTTGAAAGTACGAGGCCTTTATGTCTCTATCCTCCGCCAGGTTTTGTGGTTCCTGATGTAGTAATGTGTGTCACACTGGTTACTCACACAGTAACAATGAGAAACTGTATTTTATTAAATGTAAAAAGTTACCTCTGAAACTTTATAAACAGTTTTTCCACATTTGACAGTATTGGATTTATCTTGTCCTTGAAATAATTATGATAACACGTATCTCAGTCTGGAAAACAGCATTTTCTGGTGTCCAGAGAGAGGATAAGGTCTGTTTCTGATTGTATCATTTTTTTGGTGTTTTTCAGTAAGCCAGATAAAATCTGGCTTCTCTTCAGTTTCTTGTGTTTCAGCAAGGTTTATTTAAATGCACAATGAATTACAAAAGAAAATCCTTAAGAAAAAGCCATCAACCAAATCCAGACAGCTTTTCTTCTGCAATGCTCTGGAAAGGTGATTTGTGTTTCAGCAGCGAGGTCACGTAAGATTGCTTTAGGACATGTAAAAGGCTCTGTAATCATTATGGGTTGCAATTCATGGTATAAACTGTTCTTACCTCACTGTTTTCCTGCTGTGTGCTTAATACCTCTTACAAGGCCCAGTTGATGAACAGTGAATGAGTGTGAAATGCAGCCCCTCTCTCAGATGTGACCACAGAGCAGCAAACTCTGCTGCAAGTGTGGACTGGCAGTCACTGCTCCGAGCTGTGTTAACAGCAGGTCTTAGAGGTGACTGTTGGGTCTGAATAGACAGAGCAAAGACATTTCTCAAGTTGAACTACGTGGGGTTTTGCACTTTCTCTGCTCACATGGGAATCAATGTTTTCTTTTGTCAGTACTTCAGCTGAGGCTGCAACAGAGACGGACACGAGAACAGCTGGTGGACCAGGGCATCATGCCACGTAAGCCTTGTGTTATCTCTAGTCATTTGTATTTCAACACTGTCAGAATTCTGAACTGAATATATAAAATAATGAAGATAAGAGACATTAAAAATAACATCAGCATTTGAAAAAACTTGTGGAATCCTTTTGGTAACCTCCATGAGTATGCAGTAAATTCATTATGTTACCTCACGTTTCAGCCATTGTGATGAACACTCCAGGATTTGGAGACTAGTCTGATTCTCCTTTTATTTTCTCTATTTAAATACTTATGACTAATTTACTAAATAAACTGAATTACGTAATTGAGTGGACATTAGTAACTAAGCCAGCTTTAAGGAGCAGGATGGCACGAGCTGCCAAAGAAATGAGGGGTGCACAGAAAACATCGAGAATCCACAAGTGGACAGTGTGGAATGAGATTGGGCACAAGATAATGTGTCCAAATTGTCAAGAGATTCAACTGTGAAAAGTGATTTTAATCAAAAGCAAACAAAAACCCCAGCCATTGAAACATACCAAAATTATGGCAAGTGATGAAAAATAGCCCATGTGCACTGGTGAATTGTAGCTTGAAAGCACAGGGTCTTAACAGCAAGTCTGTTCTTGAGGGTTTCTGGGTGTGCAGCAGACCTGAGACTGCTTTGCTAAAGCATCTTCACCCCCCAGGTCTGTCGTGCTGATTGCCTTCGGAACAGAACAATGTGTTTGCTTTGAGTGAAACCTGAGAAAAAAACTTCTAAATTGCCAGAGTGTTAAAGGTTTTGTTCTGTGGTATCTCCTCTACCAAAAACTTGGCAATTCAGATGGGTTGTGCCTGCTGCTGTTTCACCCTTCTAACAATTCACTTGAGGTGAAGCACTCTACAGTTTATGTTATTTCTAGCTGAATAGTGTTTTTTACTCTTTAAGGCTGTTTAGCAGCTGACCATCATTCTGTTTTCTAATCTGAACATTTAAGGTCTCTATATTTTTTTTTTACATCAGCACCAATAGTTCTTAAGTCCAGTTCTCTCTAATAACAGCAAGTGTGAGGTATGGTCAGACAGTAAATACAGTGGAATAAATAAGCATGTATTTTGGCATTCTGAACCTTACCTATACAATTCTCCTATGGAACTGTTTTAGTAAACAAACGCATAGTGAAAAAGTTAACTGTTACGTGGTAACATCTGCATTCTGTACAGGAGTATTGCTTGTCTCTGCTACATGCAGGTGAACCCAACTAGCACGAATCAAATGTCAGCCTGGTCAGATGCAAACACGACTCTGAGGTGGTGTTAAACACCCATGCACACATACTGATTAGGATATTTCTTTTGGAAATCACTGCTGCCAATTTTAACTCTTATTCTCCCTTCACAGCTTTGAAAAGTCCAGCTGCATTCCATGAACAGATCAAGAGCCTGGAGCGAGCCAGGGTAAACCACTTTGTGTCAACTTGTGATTAACATCTGGAAACGGATAGTCAGTTGTGTGTGGTACTAAATTATCTTAAGTACATGGAAAATTAGCACTACAGGAATAACATGTGCTTTAATTTATTAAAATAAAATATGGGTGTCAAATCTGAGAGGAACTTTCCTAAGCCTTCACAGATCATGGTGGGGATAAATTTCTGGTCACAATGTAATGCTTCCCCCCAGTTAAGGATGGGATACTTGGGTAAATTATGCTTTTGCAGTATTTCTGTAGCAAATCTAGACTATCATGATTATATGGTGGTATGGAATCAAATCCAGCAACATTCCCAACTTGCTTGGAAAGATAGAAATTCTTTAGCACTGCTTAACTGATAGAAAACAACAAAGCAAAATGAACCCCATCTTCTGACAGTGGTGTCCACCCATCTGCATGAAAGAGCACAGTTCATTGACTGGAGGTATGGGATTTATCAAACTACTTTGATTTTTCTAATAAACAGTAGTTAATGCCATTTCCTCCTTTCTTGTAAGACGGAGAATTTCCTGAAGCACAAGATCCGCAGCCGGCCGGACCGCTCGGAGCTGGTCAGGATGCACATCCTGGAGGGTACGTCCAGCTCGGCGCCCCCTGAGCTGCTGCACAGGGGCTTCTGTGCACCCACTTACCTGACTGAATTGCACTTCAAAGGAGTTATTTCTGAAAGTTTAGTTGCTCTGTTTCTCTGCTTCTACAGTGTATTTGTTTGCTATTGCCTATTGATCATACTCTGTAATGGTAATTATATCATTGGAGTGATATTATTGCTTCAGTCCTTACTCATGCTCTAAAATGACCTGACAGTCTTGTGCTCCCCCCTTTATAAAACCTTTAGAATATAAATATAATAATATAAAACTAATAGGACCTTTAATAAATGACTGTTCCTCTGCTGTGTTACTTTCCCTGTTGCTCAGGTTCTTGGAAACAAGTCTCTTTATGAATGGGGCTGCACCACTGTGTTTCCCCATAACCTTGCCAAATAAAGATTACCAAATAACCATAAGCCAAATTAATTTAATAGCCATTATTTTTCAAAACATGCCTTTGAATATTAAATCCTGGTAGGAGCTTCCACATTGATAGATCACATTCATATTGACAGTCTCCATAATTTCATTGAAAAGTAGTTTTGATGACTCAAATTTGTGCTAGAAACTATTTTTAAAGGTAAATTTTTAAAGAAATTTGTGAAGAGAGAATCCAAAAGTCAGTGGATTCATTAAATTTTACCACAACTCACACTGATAAACCATTAGAGCAGCAAATGTTCCAGATTATAACTGGCATTTGTTATTTTATATTCCCTGCTTTGTTGTTGGACATTATACAGATGTTTACCAAAGGTATTACTGTGGTTAAAAAGAGATTACATTTCTAGAAAAACACACTCATGGGGATAAACAACATCTACTCACATAATCTTACTTTTGCTTACTAATCTGAGAATTTTCGGAATACTAATGGGCTGCCTTTGATAAAAGTGGCAGGGTTGTTGCAAAGGCAAGGCAGGGGAAAGTTGGAAGAGGATATTTACTGTGTGTGTCCTTTCAGAGACCGTTGCAGAGCCTTCTCTGCAGGCCACTCAGATGAAACTGAAGAGAGCTCGGCTGGCAGATGATCTCAATGAGAAGATTGCTCAGAGACCTGGCCCTATGGAACTGGTAGAAAAAAATATCCTTCCTGTAGACTCCAGTGTTAAAGAAGCTATTATAGGCAAGTAGAAATCCCACAGCTGCTGTTCCTTATCCCCATGGCATTGTAAAATAATAATTTAACTCCTGAGGGTAAAGTTCACTAGAAAGAAACATATGCTAAGTTTATTACTATTTATTCTTTCAGCTTCTGAGTCCTAAACGCTGTCATCATTTAATTAAATGGTTTTTATTCTATTTTTATTGGAAACTTGTAAGTTATATATATATAACTGGAGTATGGTACTGTCTTGGAAAAGAACTGATTTAGTACAAAATAGTGGAAGAGCTGTGGCCATTGCTCAGTGTGTTGGAGGTGTCTCTGGGCACCCCACATGTGCTGAACATACCTCTTAATCTCTTACTAAAACCACTTCTGCTACGCACTTGGGTTTATCCATTCCTTGAATATGACTGAATATGGCTGTCATTGCATTAAAACCACAATAAATACATAGGCACCATATGTTTAGGCTGCTGAAAACTGGTAATTTTCTCTGCTATGAATGTCTAAATTTAATTTGTACAACTGAAAAAAAAATGTGTTTTGTGTGTTTCTTTGTGAACATTCTAGCAGTTGGACAAGAGAATTATCCTCAAGCTTTGGATGATTTTTCATTTGATGAAGACAGCAGTGATGCTTTATCACCAGATCAGCCAGCCAGCCAAGAATCCCAGGGTTCAGCAGCTTCCCCTGGTGAGCCAAAAACCAGTGACTCACCATCACCTATAACCCCAAATGCTGCTACATCAACACAGGTACAGCCTTTAAATGTTTAAATCTTCACAGTCTGTTTTTGATCTGGAGCTACAGAATTGGGGCATAGTGTCACATGGAATGAATCCATCTGCTGCTGCAGAGGGGGCCTGGGACTCCCTTTTCTGTTTGGGAGTGCACAGACTGGAGCCCTGGCTTAGCTGTTGGCAGTGATGAAATTCCCATAGACTGTAGTGAAGGCATAAATTCCCTGAAATTCATTATGACCCATAGAAGATCTGCAGCTTTCCCAGAAGTTGTTTAAAAGGTCATGGCCATGGTTTACTCCAGCTGTTATTGATTACTTAATGTCTGTCTTCATTCTGAGCAAGGTCTTGAACTCATTAGAATTAAACTGAGCTGAAACAACAGTTGACGTCAGTTCCATTATCTTCAGAAAAGTCCATAAAAAGGGTTTCCCACAGAATTTAAATATTCTTTCCTATAGTTTTAAAATAGTGCCTAAGGAATTTTCTATTTAAGAAATTAAAATGGCATTTATGTTGATAGTTCTATGAGGTTCTTAGAATTTTCTCAAGTTACAAAGGAAAATAACTGTGTCATGGCAGAGAAAATGTTGTCTTTATAGTAGATTTAAATGTGTGAAGGTTTAAAGAGCAGTGGATTTGAATGAAAACAACTGTTTTCACAAAAAAAGTGAAAGAGAACTTTTCTTAGAACAGTTTAATTTTTGTGATTTTAAATGGACAGTAGCATCACCTACCCTATCTTTAAATACATTATAAAAGTGCTGATGTAAAATAATTTGTAAAAACAGTGATGTAAGAAACATCAGCTGCTACAAATTAATTTATTTTATCTTCTGTGAGCTACTGAAAGCACAGCTTCATATGCACAAGCACATTTACCTGTATGCTTTCTAGAGTATCTTGTACAGTGCTTGCTCCACGGGTGTTCATTTTCACCTTGGAGTTAACCAGTAAGTTTATTCATTAATGAGAGATCTCTGTTTATTTAAAGGTTGCTATGTTTAGCTTAAATAGATTATTCATGATGTTTTCTGTCATAGCTCAGCTAGTGATTTTAAACTCCCTAAGAGCAGTTAAGAGAAGGCTTTGCTTTTAAGTAGATTTCTGCAGCTGGGCAAGGCCTGACCCTGAGCTCTCGTTTCTCTCAGTCAGCCCATTTTCCTGATGTACCTCAACAAAAGCAGCTGTTTTATCACAGAGAAATAATTTATGTTTCAGATTGATGCATTTTACCACACTATTCAAGTTTATACTTCAGTAAGTTCTGTAGTAGAAAGACTGTTTTTTTCATCAAAGCATTATATATATGAAGTGACTTACAAATTATGGCAGTGTAATAACATTGCACTCAGCTTTGTGTACTTGGTACTCTGATGTGGTCTTGATGACCATGGACGCTTGGCAGCTGAGTAGTTCAGGGTCTGGAATTGCTCTCCTTGGGTTTCTTATTACCACAGTAGATAGAAAAAGTATTGCAAAGTTCATGTTCAGAAGTGGTGCTGGACACAAAGTATGGCACTTCCATTTTATTTGGGTTTCATGTTGAGAGAATGTAATTTGTGTTGAATAAATTGAAAACAAACCACATGAAATTAGATTCCTAAGTAACGAGTTAGGTTCCTAATGGAGAGTTAAATAAAAATCATTGAAGTAAAACAAGCCAAAAGCTTTTCAAGTAGGAAGCATAAGAGAGAGACGTGATTACAGAAACAAAGTAACAGAGCACTTGAATGAGATTGAAAAAGCACTTCAGATAGAACTTCAATCTTTTGCTTATGGATTTCACAAGGTATTAGAGCCACTTCTGTGAGAAGAGCACCATGAGCAGTTGCTCTTTTGCAGAATAAAACGGATGCTTACCTTGTTGTTCCTTCTGAAATAAAGAACAACAGCACAGCAGGTCTCTACAGGAGATGTGCCCGGGAATTGCTCCTTTATTCTTTTAATTTCCTCTGATAAATTTTAAATTTTATTACAATAAAAATAAAAAAAGAATGTTTTGAAAGCAGTGGAGTGTAGCCAGAGTTCTTTGCAAGGCTTCCTCCTCTGCACATTTCCAGACCTCAGAGGATGTAACATAACTTTGAGAACTTCAGCTCTTGTTGACCAGGGACCTAAAACTTGCTTGAACCCACTGTATTTGCATCTGGTAAGGATTAGGCATTTTAACCACACTCGAAACAAATCAAATTGTGGTGCTCACAATCCACAAGACATTAAACAGTTCTCTTCAAAACAGCTGAAGTATTTTGCTTGATGGCACTGAATATAATGACTGTTTTCTTAATACAGTCACTGTGGCTTGTTGAGCTGCTAGATGTTTGTTTGCATCCAGCAGAAAAGGTGCACAAATCATGTTACCTGAAAAGAGGGATCTATTCAAATGAAAGAATTGTTAGTTTATGAGGTAATCAAGTTAAGTTTGAATTTAAAGACATATAAAGTAAATTATATGCATGGTTCATTACCTCATCTGACACTTGCAGGTAAAATTGGAAAGTCTGTAAAAAGCTTTGTGTTTTATCTAGCCATTAATCCTCTGTAGGTCAGGATAACAACTAAGTAAGGAAAAAGTAATTTCCTTTGGCAAGAGGAGAATGTTTAACACCACGATTTTCACACAAAGTGAATTAAAGAGGTGATTTGGTTTTTTGGTGGTGGGTGGTTTTATTGTTGTTGTTTTGGTTTTGTTTGGCTGGGGTTTTCTAATTTACAGAGTTTTCCAGTTTTAAGAGTTTTGTTGTGCTGTCATCATGGATTTGTTTTCATAGGCTATAAAAAGCAGCTTGTTTGAAGTTATTCGTTTGGCTTCATAAGGATCAGAATGATGAATAGTTAAAGATTACGTAATGAATAAACTGAAGTAGCAAACATTTAAAATGCCTTTTAGTTGGGATTTCATGAAAAGAAAACTGAAGAAATAGAAAATCTCGAGGTCACTGGAATTCCTCTGTGCTTTATGGTAATATGGTACATGACACTTTGGTTCAAAGACAAACTAGGTGCTTTTTTAAATTCTGCTGCTGGAACTAGAATATGCCTTTTAAACTTGATAGCAACAGCAGTGCAGTCTATTGGAATACAGCATCCAGAACCCTCTTCAGAGGCTTCCCTCTAACATCCCCTGGCAATTCTTAAGCAAGTCCAGCAAATAACAGACACTGTGTAGGTATCAGACACTTTCCAGAGCAAACACTTTGAAACGTTGAGATAAAAATAGAGACATTTGCATCTTTAACTCCCCACCACAGACTGACACAGCCCCAGGACAGGCATGTGTACAATGTTTCAGTGACATATTAAATCTCATATTGAGGGCATATTAAATCTTTCAGTCCTTTGTGGTACAATCTGAGGGAAGAATAGCAGAGTATGAGAAGAAATGAACTGGGGAGAAGTGCCTGTTGGACTTAATTACAGTGCAAGTTTTAGAATTAATTTGGAAGAAAAAGGATATTTAGTGATAGGAATAGACAGGAAAAAGAAGGGTCTTTTTAATAAAAAGATTACCAGAAATGAGACACAAAGAGGTAATTTTTGGGTTGAAAGGAAATTGATAGTAGTGTCTATGGGAGTTGATTTGGGCACATTCTGGCTTCATGTTACCATTAACAACCTTGACGTAAGAATGGGTCACCTAACAAAAGTAGGAAGCACAGCCAGCACACAGTTGGATTGTTATTATGCAGAAAGAGCTGGCTGATGTGGCTTTTAAGAGAGAAATGGAATGGCAGTAGAATGGAGCAAAGCCTCTCCTGATGACAAAGAAATGTGGAGGCCTGGGGACTCCTGACTGCAGAGAAACCTGGGGCACAAGCAGTTTGGGGTGGGTGTTTGGCAGTGACTGGGAGCTGCTGGGGACTTCCCTTGAAATCAAAGTATGTCAGAAGAGATGATTCCAGTAGAAGTGTTAATGCCACTGTAAGGATCTAGTGAGCCCCTGCATGGAATATCCTATACATTTCCAGCTACTTATATGCAGGAAAGCCTAAGAAAACTGTAACACAGTTACCTGTAACACGTAAGGATGATCAGAGAATGAAAAATGTCCTTGTGAGAAAAGAATAAAAATTCCTTCATATGTCTAGGCTCACAAGGGCTGAGATCTGTTTATGTACAGAGTCTACATCCCATCAGAGGGATATTCAACACAGAAAGAAATTTTGAGGTTTTAAATCAGAAAACAATTTCAGCACAATAAAAATTGATATGACAAATTTAAGCTGAGCAAAGTTTGATTTTTATGTAGGAAAACTCTGGGGAGTTTTCTGGTAGGTGTAGTGATATCAGGAAAAGAATAATAATAAAGTCCTAAGCCTATATGAAATTATAGTAAGTTTATAGACACATGAGGTTTGTAACTTCAAGGGAACTGTACCTGCACAGTATCTTTCACTTGTGCTGGCAGTCAGGTACAGAAGAAATGCACCTCCTGGCAGTCAGAGGTGGGGTTCTGTGAAAATATATATCAGCATCTTCAAAATACACCTGCTGTGCTGCTGCTGAAACAAGAGGTTTGTTTGCCTGTGTTGATGTCTGACCTTCATGAAGGCGATGCTTTTCTGGCAGTACTTGTTTAGGTGGTAAGGTCCTCCTTGTGTACACAAGATTCTGACTTCATAGACAGAAAATACTGAAAGCCTCAAATTTATAGGGATAAAGCAGTATTTCCTTAGCAAACTAAGAAGTCAAGGTAAGAAACTGGTTTATTTGCTATGTTTGAAGTGTGCCAAAATGTGCTTCATATAAAGAACACTAGTAGGCATGCACATGAAAGAGTTCTGTTTTCACCATTCCTTCTAAAAATATTCTGTGAATTTGACATGATAGTAAATTGTCTTTTCACCTTTTTTTCACTCAGGTGGTGGATGTTTTTAATGTTTCTCTTTTTCCTTATATTTTTTTAATACTAGTATCCACCTTTAACCTCTCCAGTTCCTGAATTTCTCAAAACTCCCTCAACAATCGAACAGCACATCACACGTTCCACTGCTGCCACCACCCTGACCACAAACACTGTCTCTGCAGCAAAGCCTGGGCCAACCTTAGTGAAGGTGGGTACTGTGCCCTTGGCATCTCAGGACAACATTCCTTCTCTCTGTCCTTTTCCAGTTCTGTGTTTAATGGAAAAGTCCACGAGTAAGGTTAGAGTGCCTGTAGCTAACAATTAACTCCTGCCAGTGGTCAGGGGACATATGGGGTTGGTGACTCAAAGCTTTTGTGTGCTAAGGTCAAGAAACACTTGTAGGGACCAGCTCATTACTCCAAGAGGTCCTTAAACTACAGCTGACAGGAATTTGCATGCAGAATTACACATTACATTGCTTATGGAAGCAATTTTTAAGAAATAAGGACAATACCAACTTTCTGCTTTCTATTGGTGAAATGAATCTCTTCTAACCCAGTTCTGTACGGAGAATAATTTCGTAGGATTTTGCATTCATAGTCTACCTGTAACCAAACTGGTGAAAAGCATTGCCCCTTTTCCAAAACTATTTTCTTAGCTGATTTAATGTATGAGCAGAGGGCTTGAGAGAAGTTACTGTATCCTTCTCTTTTAATATCTGAGGAACATACTCAATTCTCTTTCTGCACTGACCTGGCCAGCAGCACAGAAAACCATTTCAAATACAGTGAGAGAGGGGTTGTGTTAGAAGAGGTCTATAATGTTTCATTTCAGTAACTTTACTGTCTTTGGCTGTGTAATGAGTATATGTATGTAGACTTCTCAAATGAGCTCAGTTAATTTACCAGGATGACCTCTAGCATTTCTAGTATAAATCTCTGGTATAAAGTTTAGTATAAATGTGGCTATATCCTTTGAAATCACTGGACTCGTAGCAGCTTACTTAATGCAGGACACTAATGACAAATTCAGATATCCCCCAAAACAGGCTATATGTGTAATAAATGTGCATGGATCAACACAGCATTTCTGCTTTGATACCTTCTGTTTGATGCGGTAACTGCCTTCCATTTGTCACTCTAAGTAACTGGGAATTTTCCACTTGAGCAGGTATTGCTAATAAAGGTATTGCTGAAGGTTTCATAAGAGTAATTCTGTAGTTTATAGGACTGTGTCCATGCTTTTAATTGAGACCCCTAAGTGCCTCACATGTTTACAGATGGGCTTTAGGATCCTGGCTTTCACTTGTACGAAGTGCTGAGAGCTTTGAATTACCTGTTTAAGAACGATGCCTCTTTACAGTGACAGGTCATGACTAATAGAATCCCTTACCTTTATTTGTGCTGTCTGTTAAAAAGCAGTCACCAGCTGTGTCTTGGTGACCCCTTCTCGTGCAGGGTATCAGCCAGCTGGAATACATTAACCTTCCAAGGAGGGAGAAGGTTTTCTGGGGAGGTTTGCAGGGATAGTTGTGTTCAGCAGCTCTTTGCAGTGAATGTGCTCAGTATGCCTTATCCCTGCACCAGGCATAACTGCTTTAAATGACATCTGTTGTAGCTCTTTCAATCTTTTCCATTCATAAACAGCAAAGCCACCCAAAGAACCCAAATGATAAACATCGGAGCAAGAAATGTAAAGAACCCAAGCCAAGGGTGAAAAAACTGAAGTATCATCAGTATATTCCACCTGATCAGAAAGGTGAGAAAAATGAGCCACAGATGGACTCCAACTATGCTCGTCTGCTACAACAGCAGCAACTGTTTTTGCAGCTGCAGATCCTGAGCCAACAGCAACAACACTACAACTACCAGACAATTCTGCCTGCACCGCTGAAGTATGTGAAGCATTGTTTGTGTCCTTTACAGAAAAGACATTTACATCAGTTGTAGGCTTAGTGCTTTACAAGCAAATGTGGTTTGCAATTGTTGAGATCCTTGGAACCCAAGAAAACTTAAATGGCATTGTGTACCACTGGGGTATTATTTGCCTCTGTTATTGTGGGTTTATTCTCTTTTTACATCAGTTTCACAAAACACATTCTTACAGTTTACAAAAAGACATCACAGTCATTTTAAATTAGGTAAGGTCTGTATATTGTTTATAGCCTCATCTCTAATGCTTTTGATTCCTCATCAGTATTGATCTTTAGCACTTAACAGTGAGAAGTACACTTGCTGATTTATAGGCAGAAGCAGTCAGAAAAACAAATGTTTAAAGAGTTGCCAGCACGCCACAGCAGAATGAAACTGACTATCTGCAGTTTCATTCTTATCATCTAAGACCAGTCATTTCCTAGAAATGCTTGAAGTGTAACATGCCACAGTCACACAACCCCAAATTAAATGACTTTCAACTGTTTTTTAAATGAGTTTTCACTCAGTTATTTTTCCTTAGCAAGTGAGGCTAGAAAAGTTAAAGCTGCCATCTGTGGTTGTATTTATAATTACCATGTATCCTAACATTTGGCCTAGTGGTGTTTCTGCCTGCTTACCCACGCTTCTTATGTTCCATTTACTGACATTTCAGAAACATTTCTGCAGAAATCAGCTGAACCAAATAAAAGAGCTGACTTATGGTACCCAGTGTAAATGATGGCATTTTTAATTTTTTTACCATTACTTTGAGATCCTTGTATGAGATTCTTTTGAGTACAGCTGGTAAAAATGCATCCTCTTCAGCGTAAACTGCCTTGCTGTGTATGAACGTTGGACATGTATGTAGGTTTGATACACAGTGTTCAATACAGGGGGGAGGAGGGTTTATTGACACCAAACAAAAAACTAAGTAATTGTCCTAGCTGATGATTAATTCGTATAACTTGAGTTTGCAGTCCATAGTATCCTTCGGGGATACCATGACAACAGTGAAAACTGTGAAGCATAAATTAGTACACTTAACTGCATAGAAAATAAAATATCAACATACCACTCTCTGTTATGTTTGTCTTATGTTAAAATGTATTTGTATAAAGTTAATTTGTTCATTAGCTTGATAGACATTAGATTGAGAATTTCTTGGTTGAAAACAATATCATTAGCATTGACATTATTGCCCCTCTTTTTCTTATTACTTGAAGGCCACTGAATGACAAACAGAGTAACAACGGGAACACGCCTCTGAACACTCTGAACAACAGCACCCCTCCATCAGCTGCCAGCTCCCCCAGGCAGAACAGCGTGCCCAGCAGGAAACCTGGACCTCTGCCTTCCAGCCTGGACGACTTGAAGGTAAAAGATCAGAGGGATCTGTCCTTTCCTGTGCGTTACTGCAGGTCATTTCTTGCAAACTGTGCCCAGTTGTTGTTACCAGTGCAAACTGTCCTTTCCTCCTAACTGTTTAGAATAAGTGTCCAGTTTTTCACACACGACTCTTCTGAACTTAAACATTTTTGATTTAGCTTCCTCACATGCATATGTTCTAGAGATGACATTTCTTTCCTTAAGAATTAGAAGAGGAAGAATTTCAGACACACTGTATAGGTACCTCATTTTGATCCCTTGGGTAAACTATAAGGTTCACTTCATGTGACGTTTTAGCCCAGGCAGATTTAAACACTGGAGGAGTAGTTTCCTTATGACAATTTCAGTGTATCAATGCAGAGGTTTAGTTAAGCAGTATAAATTAAAATTGCCCTAATAAAAATGTGTTCAGAGAGGTCACTGCTATAAAGCCAACACAGAAATAACACCAGTAAAAGAGAACAGAAATTAAGAGATCTTTACCAGAGTTCAACATATCATCTGAAAATGAACATTAGATTTTGTAGAAGTTTCTTGATGTTATCAAGAACTGTGTAAACTGTTTAAACTGCACTGTGAAGGCATTGCATGGGATTTTGTTCCTTCAGAAATGCATGAACAGGAAGTCATCCTGTGAGGGACATAATGAAAAGGAACCCGAAGCAGCTTGTGGGGGGTTCAGATTGAGCTCTTTGCAGAGCAGGGACATGGCAAGCCTGAGCGGCGGGCTGGGGACATCTAGTGGGCAGTTCAGTCCTTCCTCCCTGCCTTCACCAAGGGCTGGATTTGGGAGGGATGGAGTGAGGATTGCTTTGGATTTGAAGGGCTAAGAAGAAGAGTTTTGGAAGATCATATGGTGGTGATTTTACCACGGAATAAGCTAAATCAGTTCTGACTGAGAGTTCAGAAATGGATTGTTGGAAAACAGAAACCTTAGAGCAGACTGAGGGAAACAGCTGATAATCATTGTTAGGTAGAGTTACTTAACAGAAAATTGCTGTGGTTTTTAGAGATGTAAAATGTATTGTTGTGACTTTTCATCATTGCCAAGTCACAAGGACCTCCAACTTAATTTCTAGACTGGCTAAGGACTGAAACATTCCTGAGGTCACTACCTTTTATTCTATTAGAGGTAGCTCTAACAGACATATAGCCCAACTCTGCAATTAGCTGTGCTATATGTTCATCATTAACAGAAGCCAGTCATTGTGACTGTTCTTTTTTAATTGATATTTTGAAGCACATAATTAATTTACACTCAACACATTTGCACTTTTTCTGAAAGCTTATTGGAAAACTGAGAACATTTTTCTATCAGAAATTAATTTGGACTCTTTATACTGTCTCTGTCTGTAAAAGAAACCCAGATGGCACATAGCTGTAACTGTTTGGTTGCTAATTAGCAGGAGAGCCTTTTGTGTTTGATGGGTCTATTGAGTCATCCAACTGACCTGATAAAGTTTCTCAGAAACAGATCTGTGTGTCTTGATGGTGTAACAAAGGGGTTCAGCATGGTGCTGTTCAGTGCTTTTATCAGCAGCGCTGCTGCCATCATCTACAGGTTTGCTTCTCAGGTTTTTAGCTCAGAACTGAGGCTTTTTGTGCATTTTTTCCATTTTGAATATTTATCATAAGTTTGCTACTGATCTTTGTACAATGGAACAATACTAAGCGTTTGGCCACTTAAACAGTGAAGTAGGTAGCAGGTCATGGATCATGCACGCTGCCAGAACCCAGAGGTGGAATAACTAGCAAAAATGATTTTTCTTATTAAGATGTAGTAAAGCAGAATGTATATCAGCAAGTTTAAATCTTATTATCATGCTTTATTTCAGGTAGCAGAGCTTAAAATGGAGTTGAAATTGAGGGGATTACCAGTGTCTGGAACAAAAACAGATCTCATCGAGCGTCTGAAAACCTACCAAGATCTTAACAACAATGGGGTTGCTACAAGTACCTCTGTGACAGTAACCACTTCTGCTGGGGCCACAGGTAACACTGGGGAAGTGACTGTGGCATTTCCTGTCGCAACACTAAATAAACCAGTGGCTAATACGATATCCAGCTTCCCTCCAGAAAAAACATCTACTGGAGCTGGCAGCAAAGTAGTAAATCCTGAAAACATCAGCTCTCCTTTGCCTATATCCCCCTCTCCCTCAGAACAGTCGAGTCTAAGCACAGACGACACGAGTATGGCAGATACTTTCACAGAAATGATGACCATGATGTCGCCGTCGCAGTTCTTGAGCACGTCCCCCCTCCGAGCAAACGTGAGCGATGAGAACCAGAGCCGCGGCACCATCTCAGCCATAGAGCTCGATGTAGCAGAAAAGGACCGCAAGCTCCAAGAGAAGGAGAAGCAGATTGAAGAGCTCAAAAGGAAACTGGAACAAGAGCAAAAACTTGTGGAAGTATTGAAAATGCAACTTGAGGTTGAAAAACGGGGACAACAGCAACAGTCTCAGACTTCTGGGAACTCGGCTGCTTTGGAACAGCAGCAGTTCAGTGCTGCTGTCAAAGATGAAACTGTTCCTGCTGACTGCTCCAGTACCACTCAATCTGTACCTGTGGCCAGCCATTCCTTAGGGCAGTCAGTGTACACTACTGGCCAGAATCCAGTTGCCAAAAAGGCAGTTGTTATCAAGCAGGAGATACCCGTGGCCAAAGCTGAACCTCAGAATGCCATTTCTCAATTTTATGTTCATCCACAGAGGCAGCCTCAAACTGCAGTTGTTGCCCAACCTCAAGCTTTATTAACTACCCAAGGAACTGCACAGCTGCTCCTTCCACTGTCTATCCAGGGACCGAATTCTGCCACTGCAGTGCAGCTTCCAGTTGGAAATATCAAGTTGCAGGTAAGGGGGTTTCTATTTTTCATCATGTAAACTGCATGGCACTATTTTTTATTTAGTGTAAGTAGGTAAATGTGCTGCTTGTAAGATTAACTTAAAAATCAGGCTTAGCCTGTTTCTGCTTGAGAGAAGTGGCTGTTGTGCTGAGGGCTGAGTGCTGATGCAGCATGTCCACCATTGTATTCAGCAATCCTTACAAGGGATGGAAGGATGCTGGGGACGGGCCCCACAGTCCACAGTGCAAGATCTACACAGCCAGATGTCCACCTGAATTGTTTTAAAATCCTGGTAGAATTCTGTAAGAACATTAAGCAGCTTGTTCTGATGTTTTACTTTACTGATATTCCAGAAAGTTTTCTACTACCAGCTAAATTTGTCTTTCGTGAGGCTAGACACACTTCTTGCCTTTCACTGGCCATTAAAAATTACTGTGATCTTCTTAAAAACAACCTTTTTCTTGCATCAGCAGTTTTGTCTTCTGGTTACTCAAACGCAGTTCTTCTATTCCTTTCTTACTGATCTATGCCCTCTCTGTCCCTTGTTATTTTCATTGCTATCCACTGGACTCTCCACTTTGTCTTTATCTTTCTTAAACTCTCTTGGCAAAATAAACATCACCTTCTGGCTGGGAACTCACCAGCACCAAACAGTAACAGTTTTGTTTCCTATGCAGAGTTCAGGCTCATCCTTCCCAGAATATAGGCTATTGCTGTTCTGCAGAATCTGTGCAATAGATTTTTACATGATGTAACTTCCTGTGAGATAAAAGTAATGCAAATATTTTATCTTCATCCTTTAGGCTCAATCACAAGCTGGAATACAGACCCCATCACAAATACCTGCTCCTATTTCTTCCTCTGGCCTGGTCCAGACAGCACCTCAGATGCACACTCCACAGTCAAACCAAAACCCCAGCACGCAGCACGCACTCGCTCAGACCCAGCAAGTCAGAAAGGTTTGTGGATGGCAATAAGCATTAAGATAAACAGCAGTGTAATCTAACCCCAGGCAGTGCTTTTAGAATCTTTTATGTGTCATCTGTGTTATAGATAAATGAGCAAGTCTCCTAACACCTGTACTGTGTGTGGGGGATACAATGGGCTTTTAACTCCCCTTTCCAAACGTTTTTTTAGGACTTTATTTTTCAGTCACAAATAAATACATAAGTCTAAAGAACTTTTGTCTTAATGGCACTCTTAGGGCTTGACTCTTACTATGTCCTTCGTCATGCTTGGCACCAGTGGAGTACCAGATATTCCAGTCAGTTCCTCTTATTTGCCATTGGCTCAAAATGGAAGACGCTTACAGGCAGTTCTCAAGAGAAAGCTTTTACCTATGGCTTCAGAGATTTATTTTTTTATAGAAGTTCCTTTTAGTTTTCTTTCTTTCCTTGTTGATTTCATCCTTACTTATGAAGAAAACTATGGACTCAGATACTGAGGATGGCAATTCCAGTGAGCCAAAACTCCACCATATCTCTTCCTGAGGAACGAAGGGAATTTAGAGAGGGATCCTCCTCTTCCTCTCTACGCAAAACAATCAGCTCTGTAATGCCCCATTCCAACAGATGTTCATCAGCACTGGATGTACAGTTGTGAGTACCAAGCCAGTCACATTCATATGGTAACTGACAGCAACCCCTCAGCACCAGTCATCACCAAAGAAAAGGTTTTCTCCTCCTCTGAGCCTCTTCCAGGCTGACCTCTATGATTAGGAACTTGGAGAGATTAGATTTGGACCTTTATTGTTTCCTTATCAGTGCTATTGATTATAAGACTCTTATTACTTAGAACAAGGCGGATTTTCAGCCTGCCTTGAGGAATAATTGAAATTCAAGATGAAGAGGGTAATTGCTACAGTATGGTGTGCAACTGTTACAGAGTATCTCAGCCTTCCAAGTTTATATTTCAGTTTGCAAAAGTGCATCATGAAGCCCATGTGATTTGGGGATTGTACCTGTGCAGTGTCACCTAATCTGCTTCTGCTCGGGCTCTAGTTCCAGATAAGAATTGATCTTAGAAGAGGAATGATTGTGCCTTGCCATTCTCTAGAGAGCTGCCTAACAAAAGGGAACACCACTCAGTGGGCATCCAAGGGCATTCAGACAGCTCGTTCAATCTGTTTGATTTCATGGCAGATTATCCCACAGAAGTCAAAACTAACCTATATCCAAAAAGCAGAAGTCGTGCAGGTTCTCTGGGATTTGGTGAGAGTCTGATCTTACCTCAATAATTCAACAGGTCCCATACAGAAATTTTCTGGTCATCCTGAGGCATGTGCCAGAGACTAGCAACTTGCTTCCTTTGTTGCCTGGAAGTTCCTTGAAATGTCTGCAGGACATAACCCAGAGTTGTACCCTCTGATCTTCCCCCCATTCAGATCAGTTGTCATGAAGAGCACATAGTTCCCAGCAGAGTTGCCTCTGATCAGGCCATGCTGGAGCTGCACATCCTGCCTTTCCTGGCTGGTTTTCTCCCATGTCTACTGCCCTCCTCTACACAGGAAACCAGGCAGTGGAATTGCACTGGTTTTTACATCAGAACGTAAAAGCTGCTCTTCATCTCCCTTTAACTCAACAGTATGAGTAGTAGGATACTGCTTGGAATCATTTCTAATGAGTGTATGGACTATGAGTCGATGAAATGAAAAATTTATTACACCTGTAACCAGATTTATAGTTGATACCCATGGTCATCATTTCTATCTTTGGCCTCTCCCTCGGTCCTCATAGATGCCTGTAGTTAAAAGGTGGCACAAACCAATTATTCTGTCCTGAAAGTGGCAGCATAGGACAGGTGTGGATACATGTACCAGTTTGTATCACGCCAGAAATAAGTTCATGTTAGTGACTGTCCACTAGGTGGGGAAGTCATGGATATGCTATTAAACTGTTCTATAGTCTTTGGAATGTATTTTGGAAAAACTACATTACCCTTTCCTCATGCTTTCTGGGAAATCAGAGGAAAATGTTTCTAGTTATCAGTGAATGAAAGCGGGTCACAGCACAGAGCTTCTTTCAAAGACCAGTTGTCTGGATTTACAAATTATTCCACTGGAGGGGAGAATCAGTGTAAATAACATTCACTTAACAGGGAATTTAAGCAAGCAAGTACCTCAGAAGAAAAAGTTTCCATTATTTACCCAGTGTTACTAACTTTTTTTTAAAACCCACAATCTAAGACTGATCTGTTAATCCTTTACAGGTTTTCCCACCTACCACATCAAATGCAGTGTTTTCCTATCAGACTGCACCAGTTACAACACCATCACAATCTTTTCTTAATAAACCATCAAACTCTAACATCCACACTGCGGGTAATCAGGTCCCCCCTGTGCAGAATGGACCTGCTACTCCCAGTAAGGTAAGGTCAGCCCGACACTGCTCCATACAGTTCAGTTTTATGTTGTTATTCTTATATAACATGTGATTGTGTATATACTGCAGTTCACTCAAGGAAGAATGTTTGTAGATTTTAATAATGCTTATAAAGTGCACATGTGTGAGACAGAAACTCTCACTCCACCCCCCTGATTACCTACACTGATATGTGGATTGGGGTGACAAAGTAGAATAATCGTAGAACTTGACACGTCTTGAATTCCCTGAAGCGTATTATTTAGTCATGACTTTGTTGTTTCACACAGCCTGGCTCTCCATCTCAAGCCCAGCCTTACATTGTGCAGCAACCCCTCTTCAACAACACAGTGTCCAAGACAAAAGATCCTCCTCGTTACGAAGAGGCCATAAAACAGACCCGCAATATTCAGACACCGCACCGTGAGGTTGTTACTTTCTCCTCTTTGGTCTGCTAAAAACATTTGGTCTGCTAAAAACATTTTCTCTAGAACTATCAAAACTATTGCTTATTTTAGGTTTGTTTTAATTGGGTGTCAAGATTTTCTAACATACATACCCTGTTATTATTTTCATAACTGTGTTTAACTATGGAATTCCCATTTCATTATTCTTATATTAGAGCAAGTTTTAAAACACTTTCAGTTTTAAGACCTTCATGAAAGTTTTCACTTTTTCTAGACTTGGTTTTGAAAGAATGGGTTTGTGGGGGGTTTTGTTACCTTTTGCTTAAGGTTCAGATATTCAGGAGATGGCCGTTTAAAACAGAGATAAGAAGTTCCTGGCAGCTTACCCCTCCTTTAAAAATAAAAGAGCATAAATTACAAATTGGGAATAAAAAAACAAACATGGCCAATAAAATGGATCTTACATGATGGCCATTCACAGACTGTCTCTGAGGGAAAGCAGTTCAGGGTGCATCCCCCAAAGTCCTGCAGTTATTGCCCTGGTACAAAACAGGAGTAGTAGTTCTGCTCTGATCCGTAGTTTTCTGCACCTCTGGGTTGCCTTCATGAAATCTTTGTCATGTTTTTCAGGTTTTTTTCCCTATTCCTTTGTACTTAAACAGAGCACAGGGATCACAAGTGTCTCTCCAAACTATTTCTCTGTTTTCTAGATTGACAATTGCATATTAAGCATTTTAGTCTTGATCACAGGTTATACTTATGTACTATTGAGAGAAGCCAGAACAGTCAGCTTAGGAAAAGATACTACATGAAAGAGAATAACCCTGTTTTTCTCCTGCACTGCAGATTTCCAGTGCACACAGTCAGCAGATGGATGATCTTTTTGATATTCTCATCAAGAGTGGAGGTAAGCTCATGGACAGCCGTGGGATGTAGAGATTTAAAGCTGGTCATAAAAACTCCGTGCTACAATGTAACGAAGAATTCCTTCGGGGACCAGAGTGAGAAGCTATCCAGCCTGGATGAAGCTAAATTTTTGAAAGTTTGCAATAATTACCAATTAAAGAAAAGATTTACCAAAACTCATAGAGTCAACCTGCTGTGGAATGTCACCACTTACAGATTAGTTCAGGGAGACCTTTGCAACGTGAATAATCTGTACAGCATTCAAATTATTAAAATAGCACCTTAGATTAGCATAGATATATTTTATAAAAATTGGAAAAGTTGAGCAAGTCCATATAATGTTTATTGAAATTATAAAACAGATAGAATAAGGTAAGAGTTGAAGCACATTGATACTAAAATTTCATTAAATATAACCATGTCTTATCAACTACAAACATCAAAGATACATTCCTGGGAGAAGTATGTATGAACTACATGAAAGAATAACAACTTCACGTCATCTAAAATAAGGTAGCTACCAGAAAGGAACTGAAATAACTAAAGTAATGTAGGAAGTAGCTTGGCAATAAAAGGAGGCTTTCAGGCATAATTAGGCTTGGTAGACTAAGGAGCCATTACAATCCTGGGAAGTGCTGTGGTGCCAGGCAGTTCAATTAACGTAATGTTTTGTAACTGCTGTCATAGTAGATCCTGAATGCCAGGACAGAAGTGACTGACTGTAGGCTCCTGAAGATTTTAGCCATATTCTAAACATCAGAGTATTTTTTTCTTTTTCAAAGCCAATTGCAAAGTGAGCTCAAGAAAACGTGAGTAGCCAGTGACAGACTGAGACAAGTGACCTGTGCAGTGAACAACTCAAGCTAAATTAAAACATGCTCTCAGTGCTTTTATTAAAATATTGCCCGGGGAGTTCAAAGAAGTCCTGCCTCTGGAACTGAGAATGCAGGAAACATTGGTGTGCTTGCTTCAGTATTTGCTCTGAGTGTTACCTCACTAAACCTGTTTGATCTTAAAGGTAGCAACTGCTCCATATTTGCCAAGTTGCATCAAAAAAGCAGATAATTCCTGATCATCTTAATGAAAAAACAAAGTAAAGCATTCAGGGCTCTTGCTCTTAATGTAAGCAAGCTCTGCACTGAAAAATGTTAAGTTTACTAATCTATTTCAGGAGAGTGAGAATGTCTGTTCAGTAACCCTTTAATAGATGCTCTTAAAGGTTTTAAGGACGTGGGTTTTTGCTTGGAAAACTAGCACAGAATATATTGTCAGGTATATTTTTGCTGGCAGAAACATTACCTTGTGCTAGAGGACTTATTTGCATATCCTGGTCTGTCTTATTTTTAGACTTCATTCACATCTAAGAATAAATTGGAACTTATGCCTTATTTCCTTTTATTGTTCCTGCCACTACCTTACATGGAACTTCTTGACAGAAGTGTAGTTTAAGATTCTAGAATCAGGAATAAATGCATCCTAATTGCACCAGCTGATCTCTTAAACTTTTAATTAATCTGAGTGGACACAGGATTAACAGGGATGAAACTCAAAATTGGTTTGGGTACTCGTCTCTAAATGAGGAAATGTGTTGGTACCATAATTATTCTAGTTCATCAGCAGAACAATAAACAGGAAGGAGGTAAAGCTAAATCTGGAAATATGTTCCATTTTCCATCAATATTCATATGCTAATTGGCTGAAGTATTACTGACAGCAGAACCCTGGAACTGGTTTTAAAATACTTTGTTGTTCATAGAGTTCCTGCCAAAGGCTGATGTATGGAGTGTTAGTATTGTCAGAGCAGCAGAGTGACTCTTACTCCATTCTCTGTGGATGCATCTCAGAGTGGGCAAAGAGGGAGTCAAAGTTGTCAGCATGAGGATATTCTGTCATTACTTTTTCTGAATTCAACAGCGGTTTGTTTGTTTTTAAATTACAGAGATTTCCCTTCCAATAAAGGAAGAACCATCTCCCATATCTAAAATGAGACCAGTAACAGCCAACATCACTACAATGCCAGTGAACACAGTGATATCCCGTCCACCTCCACAAATCCAAATGGCCCCTCCTCCTGTGTCCTTAGAACCAACCACCAGTTTGTCAATAAGTTTGGAAAACCAACTTGAAGCCCTTTTGGATGGAACTTTACCATCAGGTAATGAAATTCCTCAACTGACAGGCAGTAATGAGGACAGAGAGTCCTTTTCTCTAATTGAAGACCTCCAGAATGATCTGCTTAATCACTCGAGCATTTTAGATCACTCTCATTCTCCCATGGAAACATCTGACCCACAGTTTACCACTAATAATTCTTGTCTGTCTCTTGACCTTCCCGATACAAATTTGGACAATATGGAATGGCTGGACATTACAATGCCCAGCTCCTCATCTGGACTCACCCCTCTCAGTTCTGCTGCCCCCAGCGTGTTTTCCACTGACTTTCTAGATCCACAAGACCTACAGTTGCACTGGGATTAAGCTGTAGCCAATGAGAACACAACCTGCAAGTCTCTTCACAGCAGAGGTCCATTATCATACCATCCTGATTGTGGTTCAGATAAATTAGGACAGTAATGTTTGGGAGAACAAATGCTTGAAGCTGATTCCTTATTGATTTCCAAGTTTACAACAGTGAATTACTTTATGCACCTATCGGTAATGCAGATCAGGGCCCTCTGAAAACTGTATTTCACAAGAGAGGATGATTGTACGTACTGATTAAAAGTACCCCAAGGTAAATGCATCACAAATATTTAAGAAAGAAGTTATGTCTCTGACTTTGTAATGCTTAAATGAGCAACACAACGTGGCTAAACTTGAAGTGAGATGTCAGCTGTCTGTATTGACACAGTGAGCAAATGTCTGGGGGAGGGGGAGGAATCACTGCACTTCATTGTTCCTGTGGACAGCCTGAGCCAGGGTCAGAATCCATGGGGAGGGCAAAGGCAAGTAGAAGCACTGGCTGGTTCAGTGACACTTCATGTATCTAGTCTCTTAATTTGTTCAAGTTGTTTTTATATTTTGGTTTTGTGGGTTTTAAAACACTTCCCCCATTCTTTAATCATGAGGGAGGAATTTAATTGCATCCAAAGGGATATTAAGTGTAACTGCAAGAAATCCACTGTAGCTATGCCAGGTAATATTGAGAACACTGAATTTTCTATAGCAATGCTCTGGATTTAATAGATAGGTTTTAATGTGTATATCAGACAGTTATTTGTATACTCTTTTAACATTATATAGCTTATTTTTGTGGACAGAGGGGAACACAGTGGTCTTCAAACAAGAGATTACTCTAATGGAAATAAATATCCTACTTTGCTTTGTGTTTGAGGATATTTGTTAGATCATTGAATCCAGTATCTCAGCAGATTAGAACAGTTTAAGGAAGTAGAAAAGTTTAATTAATGCTTTTGTACACTATGATCCTGCAAGCATCTATGCAAGAATAGTCTCAATGCCTCCAGTAAAAGATGTTTGTAGGATGAGATCGAGTTGCAGGGGACAGTATTGACAGGACAGCCATCATTTCTTAAGGTGTACTTTATCTATTGAACAGTTTTGTCTACCACTACATAACATCAGGGAAGCCACCAGAGAAAGCTTCTCAGTGAGAATCCTAATAGTATGAGGATGTACTGTTTTGTGATAAGAAGGCATATTTCATACCTGAAACAGATAATAGCAAAAATTAAGCTCTTACCTCACAGCACAGCACATGAAAATACTATTTTTTTAGAGCCCTCAGTTGTTGTCTTCAAAGTCTATTATGAAAGCAGTTAGAAAGACAAGCAGAAAATGCAAATAGAATTAATATACTTTGACATTCTATGGTTGTCTCTCAGGTAATAGCTGTTAAATGTTACCATAGATGATGGAGGCTGATAATCAAACAAAATTGAAATTATTTCTTACTAGGGAATTCTTAAATTAAGATAAAAGGAAACAGTCTCCTGTTTCCTGAAGTAGGGAAACGTGGTATGTTTTCTAGTCTGAAAACTGATCTCATTGCATGGTTCTTTCTTCTCCACCAACCTACAAAAGTATTGTTTTGTAGGAATGAATGAACAAATGCCCTGAAGCTTTTGCTTCCTTCTTGGAAGAATGACATGTATAAAAGAAATGCTGGAACCAGAAAGTAGCTGTTACCTACATAGCAACCTTTATCACATTTTAAAAAACACAATCAGTTAATATCAAACAAAATCCGTCTGTCAAAAAATTTTGTGGAATTAACTGCAAATTTATACCTCCAGATCCAATGCAGTCTAGTTTACTACTACTACAGAATTCCATTGGCTTCAGATAAAATAGTGGATTATGTCATTGATTCAGGGTTTAAAACCATATCATATGTTTGCATCATATCAGTTACAGCACTTTAAATCATTATATCTCTTCACTAGTTTTACTGGCCAAGATTTACTTCAATATGAAACCAAGTACAGCAAAACAATCAATGGAGCTTTTAATTACACCAAGTTGAAAGACATATTTCCTTATTCCTTCTTGCTGTGCCTCCAGTACTTGAGTACAGTGTTACATGTGGACTGTCTGCCTTAAGCTTTGATGGTTTAGGACTCTTCAAGAACACTGAACACTCACATTCAACTGTTTGCATTCCTTTTTACCACACTCTCTTGGGAGCTAATACTGAGATACTAAGTGCCCTCAGCTGTTAGGAGAATAAGAATTAAGGACTCTTGGTCTGGTAGGAACAACTCTGAATGAAATTTGTGTTCTGCAGTACTGTCAGTTTATGTGTGATACACCAGACATCACACCACATTTGTGTGGTTAGAATTATCCCTTTTTGACCCTCCCTTCTGATTAATTAAGAGGCAAGGAAATTAATTTTTAGAGGACAAATTAACCTAGAGCAACTGTACTGTCATTTTTGATGTGCATGTAAATAGAGCTTGAAACTGGCAGAGTCATCTTGCTACCAAACTATCGTTATTGGCAGTGTAGGATGTTAACTAACCCATAGGAATCTATGTGCAGAAATAAGCCCAAACAGTTGAGCTGTCTTGTTAGCAGTACAGTGTAGCTTTCTACTCTTCGAGAAAAAAAAGTAAAATTAAGGGATCATTTCTGAAGTACAACTATTCTAGTGTAGGGAATGTGTGATTACTTTTTTGTACATTTCAGAATTGTGTATTAAACCTTATATAAAATGGTTTGCTTTAGACTTTGTTCTGAAATGTGATCTGTTTGCCATAGTTGTATACGCCTGTTTATGGCAGAAATAGGTTTTGCTTAGACTTTTGTGTGTGCATGTTTTACATGAACATTTTTGTAGCACAAATACAGTACATCTTAGAAATTGACTCATGACTGTGCAGTTTGACTGTACAGAACTGAATCTTTCTCATTAAGAGAACAGTTGCAAAGGAATGCACTGGCACTACGTTTGCCATGTAATGGCTGCAGTGTACTAACAGAATGCATTCTATCAAATGTGTTGGTAGGTCCTTCAGAGTAATTAGGAACATGTATCTGTGTGAAAATTGGAAGTTGGTGTTTACACTTCTAGGCAGAGAGAGCTCAGCCACGTTTTAAAGGCTGATGTTAATCAGGAGTCACGTCCTGCGTTCCAAACAGAAATGGTGTTTGTTACACACTTACAGTGCCATTCAGCAGCAGTTACAGCAAGGAAGTTTACAGCAAAATTCTGTTTGACATTATAAGTAGTTACAAAAGCATTGTCATAAATACAGCGGTTCTCTCTGAGAATAAAATTAATTTCTGGCAGTTGTCTGCAGAAATTTGCAGTGTAATCCAGCAATGTGGGCTTGCAAAATCAGACCTTTAAAAAGCTGAGGCCACAGCTTTTAGAAAGAATTGCTAAATACTGGCATTTCTAAATTCACCAACAGGAGTCACGTTCAGGGAACGTGGTGATCAAAACAGAGGTGTCAGTATTAAACTCTTCTGTTACATAATCTCAAAGATCCAGATGCCTCAAAAGTGTCGGCACCACAATTGGAACCCAAGCACAAGCTGCTGAACTATTTTCAAGACAGAGAAAATGCAATCACAAATCCATT
Source organism: Lophotriccus pileatus (assembly GCA_035583135.1). NCBI lineage: Eukaryota > Metazoa > Chordata > Aves > Passeriformes > Tyrannidae > Lophotriccus > Lophotriccus pileatus. Next base: position 6,529,230 of record JAWWES010000035.1, on the reverse strand, counting down.
GAACTGGAAGGGCATTATGTAATCAAAACACAGGAGAGCTCACTGATGTAAACAATTATTATTATTTGGATGGCATCTTCAGTGTATTATAAACTTAAAGTAAACTCTGTTAAAACTGGAAAAAAACCTCTTCCACTTATCTCTAGTAAATGTTTTGTTGAAAGCTTTATATTGTGGTCTATTAAATCGCCTTTGGATGACTTCTAGACCTTAGTGTAGATGGCATTTTATGTGAGATACGTGGAATTGAGTTGCACATAGTACATACATGGCCAATAAAGAGCAGCCATTAAAACCTGAAGTAATCTCAAATATTCCTTTTATACCAGTTTGCTAGGTAAAGTGCAAAAAAAGAGACACCTACATCATTCTGTAGTGTCCAATACTGAATACAAAGACTTTTTAAGTTAAAAGTGCATAAATGTATTTGTAGAAATCTAGCCAAAAAAAAAAAAAGCCATTCTAGCTATGAGAGCAAATTCTCAAATAAAAGCAGGGAATGGTTAATAACTATATAATCACATTATTTTTGTAAAAAATACAGCTCAGATATTCAAAGGACAGCATAAAATAAATTATAATAATATAAAATTTAAATAGGAACCAAAGCATTGCCATTTATATTGCCAAAGGAGGCACTTTGTACTTTGAAGCGTAGGAAATTAAACCCCCAAAAGTATTACCCATACTTTTTTAAAATCAAGGATGTAGATACTTTCAAAGCTGTTTTTGATGTTTAACAGTACAGATTTGTTTTTGTTGTTTGAGAAATTTGTAGTCAGTAATAGCACAGGCTTTCTTCCAGATAGGATTCCCTTCACAGAACTGCTTGCAGTAGGAACAACGCTAACCCCAGGAGCTGTTCCTCTTCTTATTTTCACGGTCATAATTATGTCTTAGCATCTCATTTAGTGAAAAGAAGAAGACAGACACCTGTCTCTGGGGCCCTCTTCATTTAAGCACTACTTTACTAAATGCAAATTATGGCAATCAGGGCGTCAGTTTATGTATTGCCTTTCTATAAGAAACCATGATGCCTTTGTATTTGCTGTTTGCACCCCTGAAATCAATTCCATACGTTTGAATGCCATATGTTTTGCACATTGTACTGTATATATGTAATGCATACTGTATTTTTATATGTGTACTACATTTATCAAATATTTTGTACATAGTGGCAATATTGTAGCTACTGAGGAAATGTTTGATATTTCAGCATTTTTGCTAAGTGTCTCAAATAAAAAAGGAAAACTGTGTTAATTTGTCTGTGGTCACTTAAAATGAAAACTACCATTAATAGTAAATCAACAAAAATTCTGACTTACGCAAGTCTGAAACTTGTAGGTATCTTTCTCACAAAAAGGAGCAAGAATGAAATCTACACTTAGACAAACTCAAAAAAAATCATTAGTCTTCAAAATCAGAGCCAAAATCTGTAAGCCTAGAGATTTCCTGAACTCTCAAAATTTGGGTTTGGACTTTATGTAATAGTATTGCTTAAAAAAACCAGAATCATAGACTCACATAGTGGCCTGGGTTGAAAGGGACCTTAAAGCTCACGTGGTTCCAACCCCCTGCAATGGGCAGGGACACTTTCCACTAGACCAACTTGCTCAGAGTTCCATCCAACCTGGCACTCAACACTTCAGGGATCAGGTGTCCACAACCTCTCTGGGCATTGCAGTGTCTCACCACCCTCACAATAAAGAACTTCCTCCTACTATCTAATCTAAACCTGCTCTCAGTTTGAATCCATTCCCCCTTGTGCTGTCACTGCGTGCTCTTCTAATGCACTTCAATTCACGACTTCCCCGGATTCCTCCCAGGTTTCCAAGATGTGCTGGTTTGTGGGATTTCATATTTCCAATTTGCATTCTGCTCAGTCTGTGTTCAAGACACCTCAGTGCATTTCCTCAGGAGAATGAGCTATGAGCTGTTTGCACAAGTTTCTTTTCATGATGAAGATGCTTCATTTCAATATTTACTTTGCCTTTTGAGGGCAGTCCCTGTGCTGATCACCCACCCTTTCTTCAGTCTGTTCTACACTGATGACATCAGAACTTGGCCAAATATTAAAAACCCCATAAAGCAGTAAAACTGCACAGATTACAACTGACTAATATACTCTGTAAAATTCATAAAACACCTTTTCTCCATTGTAAAAGTCTGTGGGCTGTATATGCCACTAATTTATCTTCAGCCATCACACACCAAACACAAATCTTGAAAAACAAGTGCAGCACTTTTGGACTGTGCATTTGTGCATTACAGAAGTTCCAGCTGGAGTATAACAGAGATATACAGAGCACTTGTTTCGGTGCCAATTGGCAATCTGGGGTTTTGACTGTTTTACAAAGAAATACAAAGACAAAACCCTCCCCAAACTGTGTTCATATTAGCATTACAATGTAAACACAAAACAAGGTCTGATAAAACTTGAAATTATTCTGAATGAACTTCTCCCACAAGCTAAACCCTGGTTTTCAATAAAACCTCAGTTTATTAAAACGTGTTCTACAGATGGCCATCATCACATTTGTCTTTACTCTGTACCACATGAAATGCTCTTTACTGCTGCCTGTTGGCTTGTTGTGTATTGTACAACTGTTGTTAGTGACATATTTCCTAGAATGTTTGTACTGTCTCAAGTCAGAGATGTTTCTTTCTACTGAGACCTTCCTAACCCAAGATCAATAACCAATGCTCTAATAACCAGTTAGAGCATCTGAGACACAACAGCTAAGGCTTGGTGTTTTGCCTTTAAGTGTTCACCCAAAAATGCAACAAGTAATGCTTCCTTTCATGTAAAAAATTACCTGAAGAAGAGTCTCCAGTCTTCCCTGCAGATGAAGGACTGTGGGGCCACTCCAGCATAGCACTGCATCATTCTTGAACCCCTCCAAGACAACTGCTGTGGATTAAAAGTTAAGATAGTGAACACAAATGTTCCTTCATGAAGCCGGGACAAAGTCTAGGCTCAAGTAATTGCTAACTGAGGAGCATTCCAGCTATCCCATAACAAATCTTTATAAACTCAGCTGCACCAAATCTACCTAAATACAATTATTCCCCAGGATCTCCTCAGAAGAGTTGGGGGATGTGTCAAAAGGATCGGTTTTGTACATGCAAACAGACATCAAAGACTCTTCTAAAGCAACACCACCTCATATGAGTGAGTCTTAGAGGAGGAAGGAAAAAAACCTGGTGATTATTTTCTCTGTCCAACAAAACAGCAATGGAGTCCTCCAAAGACTTTCCTTTAGGAAAGTCATGTTGTGTTTAAAAAAAAGGTTGTGTCAGAAGAGAACACTGCATGAGGAGGATTCAGCATGAGGAGGAAGGGCTTTCCCATGGAGCTCAAACAAGGGTAATGACCAGCATAAAAGACACTTCTAACCAAAAGTATCCACACAGGAAAAGGATAATTAAATGTTTTTTAATCAAATTTGCATTTTTAGTTATAAAAACCATTGCTGTGATAAATCAGCTCACTGTTAAACAGCACTTTGTTTAGACAGATAGAAACAATTTTTCTAGACACTCTGAGGAACTTGGGCTCAGAGAGTAGACAAAATTCTTAAACCAAATCAAATACTTCCTCTTAATCTACACAGAAGATCCTTGTGATTTCAAATTGAAGTTTCCATCTCTCCATACAGTTAAGGAAGAACTTGATCAGTAGAAGCTGATTTGCCATGAAATATTATTTCTGATGCCAACCAAATACACTGATTAAAAATGTAGTGTATTTGAAGACATAAAACTCATATTAATTCCACAGACAATTCAAACGGCCCCCTTTGTTTCTCCCACCACAAAATTACCTCTCACCTCACAAATATCCAAAAACTTGAATAAATCAAATATATGTGAGCTGCACAGGAACTGTTAAGGCAAGTTACAACTCACAACTATGGCACATCAAGGAGCATGTTTTGTAATAAGCCAGTGGGCCAGAAATGGAATGGTAACAAGCAACCATTGATTGAAACGGGACTCCTTCCTGCTGCCAGCTTGGTAACACTTCGAGTAACTCTTCAGCCAGCTGAGATAACTGGCCCGCCGAGGTCACGCCTTTCCAGGTGTGAGAGCTGAGCGAGGCAGTTTCCACTCCCACACACCATCACACTTGGAAGTGCTGCAGTGATCACAGTGACAACACAAAAGCGGAACACAGCAGTACTGTTCTCACTTCCCAGCTTTCCACAGCCCATGTCCTTTGAAGCTAGTAATGAACAAGACCAGCAGATAAATAAATTCCAGCAAGCCCGTGGCTTGGCCAGCCCATCAGCCACGTCCGCAGGGATAGGAAGATCAGGACACATCTCCTTTGGGACAGCTATTCCACGGTAGGAGCAAACAGGCTTGACATGGGCTGACTACCCAGTAAGGTAATGTGACACCTTTCACTGCAGGTGAAACTAATTCAAATTGCTCTGTTTGCTCAAACACCGGCAGCGGAGAGTTATCCCAGAGCAGCTGACAAATGATAGCTTTGAAAGCATGAAAGTTTGTTATGCTCTCAAGCCATCAGGCATGAGCTTCCCTGATGAGAGTTCAGAGAATATCCCAAAAGGATACAGAACTATTTCCCTGCTAATTACAGGGTGGTTCAGGTAGACGACCTTTGAAGGTCCCTTTCAAACCAAACTATTCCGGTTCTGTATCAATTTTTTAATGCACCTGCCTTACAGCACCACCAAATTACAACTCTGACCTCAACCTTTACAAAGGTACCTCTGTAATATGTTCACGTGCTTCTTCCACAAAAAAAAAAAAAAAACCCAAACCAAAATCAAAAGGGATATAAAACTTGGGTGTTCAGCTTAAGTTTCACAGAGAATTTAAAGGGATCTCCATTGAATTAACATTAAAAAAAAATAAAAACAAATAAACAAAAGCCAAAACCAAGCTTTAAATGAAAACTAAAAGCTTTGCTTTCAGGTCACACTGGTAAAAATCTAGGAGACAAAATCTACGGGGAAAAAAAGTATTTTCGTATTTTTCTGTTTCGGAACAGTGAGTTTTTGGAGGGAATAGCTATCAGGCAGCGAGCGCGTTTAATTTAGCATTTACCATTTAATTATCCCAACGTTTTGCATTTCTGCTTCTCTTCTCGGAGGAGGAAAGTTTGATTCGCGCTTTGTCCCTCTGTCCTGTCCGGCCCGAAGCGGCTGCGCCGCTCGGGTGCCATCTCCGGGCACGGCGCCCTCACAGCCCCGGGGCCGCTGAGGGGCAGCGGGACGGGCGGAGGGCGGGACCCTCACGAACGGGCCAGCAGCTCCCGGGGGCAGCGACGAGGACAGAAAGAGAAAGAGGCAGAAAGAGGGAGAAAGAAGCAGACAGAGGGAGACGGCCACGCTTCCCCCACTTCGCTCCCGGTCCCTCCCACACGTTCCGCCCCCTCAGCGCCTCAGGTGCCCGCGCGGGGGGCGTGGCGGGGGCGGGCGCGCGGGAGTGGCGCCAGCGATAGAAGGGCGGCGGGAGGAGTCCTTAACGCAGGCGCGGTGGCCAAGTGGTAAGGCGTCGGTCTCGTAAACCGAAGATCACGGGTTCGAACCCCGTCCGTGCCTTGGCGGGTCCGCGCGGGCCGGAGCTCCCCCCTCATTTTTAGGGGCCCGGAGTTCCCGCGGGGCCGCGCCGGGAGCGCTCCCGCAGCGGCCGCTCCGCCCGCGCGCCTTCCCCGCTGCACCGGCGGCCGCAACAAAGGCACCCGAGCAACGTCGTGCCCTTCCTGCGCACCCTCTGTCCTGGCGTCTGCAGCGACAGGAACGTTTGTTTTAATTTCTTCTTGCGGACGAATCGTGTTTTTTCAAGGACCTCCCCTCAGCTCGGCCTGAAGAAGCAGAAGATAGTTTGAAATGCAGCGACCGAGATCATCCTGTAATTCCACGTTCTTTTCATTGGTCCGCCCCCATCCCGCAGCCATGTAATTCGTTTAATTATTTATTCATTTGGTTCTGCCTTCTGATTAGTAAACCATGAGGTGTCTCCATCCGTGTCACTAACCACTTGGAAGGATTATTTGCAATCTGGTTAGTGTTCACTTTACATTTTCCATTCTTTTTAATAGAAAAACTCCCTGTGATGCTGAAAACAGGTTAGGGAAGGGCACCTTGGCTCCACTCCCAGGAGCCGAGCAGTGTCACCTTCTCCAAGGAGAAGCAAACGCTGGGTGTTCCAGACACAGCTGATCCCGCAGGATCAGGAGGTCCAACTCAGTGACACTGACAGGACCAGACACCAAACCCACGCACACAATTAAGGGCTGACAGCACTTAAACCCATCCTAACAATGTAAATAATTATATTATTACTAATTGAGGGAAATCGTTATTGATTCGTGTTTGATACTTACCATTTGAAATTTCACTCACCACTGTGTCCACACGGTCACATTTTTTTTCTTCCTGACAAATCTTCCTCTTATATTTTGCACCACTGTTGTCAAGAATCAAAACTGTATGATTGTATGAACTTCAGAAATAACTGTCATTAACTATTTACAGTGGATTTTGTAAAATCTGTTAAAAATCAAACATGTAAATTCTGTTGGCAAGTCAAAATCATCATTCGAGCTGTATTTTGATTTAAAGAAGGGCTGTAACCAGTTATAGAATTAAAGAATGGGTTGGGTTGGAAGGGACCTTAAAGGCAATCTCATTCCACCCTCCTGCCATGAGCAGGGACACCTTCCACTAAATCAGGTTGCTCAGAGCCTCATCCAACTGGGCCTTGAACACTGCCAGGGATGGGGCAGCCACCTCTGGGCAACCTGTTCCACTGTCTCACAGCACACCTTATTCTATATAAAGCACTTCCTCCACCCCCAATTGAGGTTACAAAGGTTATCTGACTGTATTAATTATCATTAAAAATTGTATTTTTTGCACTTACTTTATTGTCAGTATCCACGAGTCTCCAGAACTGCTCTTTAGTAAATTTGACCTAATCTCTGATGAAGCATCAGCAGAGAGGAAATCACAGTGCTTACCTTCCAGCTCATTTTGAACCTGAAATTCCTCGTATGAAATCCATGACAACACTGCCCAATCTCCCTACAGAGAAGAGAGATGTAAATTATTGATTTTGCGCAGTGACAGTTCCAGCACAGAGCACGTGCCAGACTACAACCCAAGATGTTCTTAGTTGATTTCTGTTTTCTTAGATATTTTTACTTTTGGATATAAAGGACAGTGAGGAACAGCCATGTCCCTGGAACTGCTTTCACGAGAGGTTTTTAAATGCACAAATCAGACTCAAGGACAAAACCCAGATCTGATAAATACTGCTTTCCACTGACTACAGCCTCAGGGAGCCTCATAGGCAGGGTGGTGGAGAGGAGCCACCCTGTCCATGATGAGTAAAGCTTTCATACATTCTTGCTTGTTTTTCAGAAATATATTTATAGGACTAAGCCAGGTATGGGGGAGAGCCAGTTTGAGGCCTGTGAGTCTGTGTTAGATGACACATAGAAATCAGGTAACACAGAGCCTGTTTTTCCATAGTCTGCAGGCAGAACTTACATTTTGTTGAATAACATAGCTAAACTATTAGCATGATAACAATGTTGCTAAGTAACATCTTATGTCTTGTGGTTATTTACTTGAAATTAATTTTGCGATTAGAAAACAATCTGTGAAGTCACATCTTAAGAGAAACTAGTGCAGCCCAGAAATTGTAACTCCAGTAGCAGTTAAGAGGTAGAAATAATAGATATATCACACAGGTTTACTGCCATGACACAGTCATTTATATGATGGTAAACCTTTTTAAAAGTGTTACTGTATTTGCCTTCAGCTTTCTCCTTTCTAGACAACACGATGCCCAGATTTTAAAGTCTCTCCTTTCAGCTCAGGTTTTTTCCACCTTTAATCACCCTTGCTACAGTCCTCTGGATCCTCTGCAGTTGCTACATGTTCTTTCTGAACTGAGGACCCAGAGGGGACACACCACTGCTCGCCAGCAGTGCCCAGAGCAGAGCATTCCTGCCCATCAGGACTCGCAGCAGGACCCCAGGAGCAGTAAGGTGGGAATTTGCATGAGGCACACCCAGCACAGCCCGAGCTGCCCTGGCTGGGCTGCCCCGAGGAGCTGCTCAGCTGCCACCACGTCACATGCCAGTCACCACATGTGATGAGCACAAACTATCCCAACTGGCACACTGTTCCCTGTCCTCATGCCATGTGATGTGAAATGTAAACTAGAAACTTCCTCTCGCCACATGTTTGGCAGTTCTGCAGCCCCCTTGCGGCCCTGGCACCCAGGGGAGCCCACAGCTCCTGGGCACCCAGCACACTGGGGACTGCAGCAGGACAAACACAGGGCAGAGGCTGTAGTACAGAGCCTGTGAAATGAGTCCTCTCCACAGTCCAGCTTCTATTGTTGCATCATTTTAAAAAAATCCCTCACACCGTGCAGTCGTAGTGGTGAAAGAGGCAGACGAAGCAAATTTAATTTAGTTTTGCATTTTCCGTTGTTGTAACAGAACCTCTTACTGCCTTTTTAATTGAATTTTACATGTGACAACCAGTATGACCAACAGAGGACAGCACATCCATTTCTTTTAATCATTAAAAGATCCTGAACTTGAAGCTGCCATTCACTTTTTCACTCAGGAAATGAGAGTGACAGGCAGAGTGGAGCAGTGTGCCATAAGTAAGCCAGCCAGATTAAAAAGGCCTTTTTGCAATTAACTAGAGCCGTTTTGAATTCCAAGAGATTACTCCAAGTAAATCTACTTCTAACCAGGCATTATTGCTAATGGAGCACTGTGGGTGCACCTCTCTGAAAGCTGGGTCTGTATTTCGGCACAGTTGTTTACCCAGCACTGCAATAACAGTTAGAACATACTTAGGAGTCAAAGCACACTCAGGATTGTCAGGTGAACTCTGCTAATTCCCCTTCAAAACTGCAGACAGACAAGGTGTCTGTAACTAAGTTTTGATTAAATGTGAGTGTTCATAAAACACCGAAGTAAAGCCAGACTCAGGTGTTTTTATTGCATTTGATTTGGGGGCAGAGAAGACTCTGCAAGTCATAATGAAATTCAAAGAACAAACCCAAGGATTTCATGTGGCTGAGGGGAATTTCATTACAGAAATTCAATTAACCTGCAAGAGTTGCAAACATTGAAACCTATTATCTTTCCCTAAAAGCTGGCTTTGGGGTTTTTATAGCAACCTTTGCTGTTTCCTGATAAATAATCCTTTATTACAAATGCATTGATATCTTTATATAATTAATTGAATATAATAACATCTTCATCCGCCTCTCCTTTGCAAACATTCAGTTCTGCTTCCTATGAAATGTGTCAAAATAGTGGTTTTTTAAAAGACATGACTCAAGAAGGACTGGGTGTTAGACACAAGCACAAAGCAAACACACAGATTCAGGAGACACAAGGAATAATAGCAGCTCCTGACAGCGTGCAGGTCTGCGTTTGGCAGGCAGGGCCTGATCCTGGGAACGTCTGAGCTGAATTAATTAACAACCTGACATACCATTAAGTCCATGGGGACTGACAGTGCTCAGCAGTTCTCAGTATTGGGGCCCTTCAATAAAAGGCAACCTCCAAATTCCCATTCATGCGAGTAACAATATTGCACACATCTACAGTGGGGACATGAATTATTCACATCAGTGTGGCATGAAAGATGCAAACGGCAAAGCCTGTTTAAAATAACACACAAACACTCATTAGTGTTCCTGTGATCCGTGGGAGGGTTATCATTTGCCCCATTTTTCACTCACATGCATATTGCTTTTATTTGCTGTGTGCATAGGTCTGATATGAGAACGTGGGGAAAATAAATACAGGAGATAGGCATCTATAAACATTAGTAGAAAATGAGGAAAGGGGGTTACTGATTAGCTTTCTTCCCATATGAAACTCCTAGATCGTATCGGAGAAATGTGAGTTGAGTGTTTTACCATTCTTTTTTTTAACCATTATCTGATCAGAGAAGCATGAAAAGCACTTTATTGCCTTTTTTTTTTCCCTGGGCTAGGAGCCCTCTGCAGGAAGTGAAGCTGAATTTCACAAATCTTCCCTTTCTGACGTCTCCCGAATTTCTAGGAATACCCCTTCCCTGTTACTATATTTGGTGGTAGTTTCTAGGAAAAAAAATAATTTTCGGACGGTCTTGGACTCACCACACCTCCTCTCGGAGGACTGCGCGCCCCGGGGCTCCTGGCACGGCCCCCGCGGAGTTGAGGAGCTCACGGCTCGGGCTCACAACTCCCGGCGCAGACTGCACGTCTTTGTAGCACTGTTGGAGGAACGAGCATGGAGAGGGAGTGGGAAGGGGAGAGGTGTCTTTGTGGCAACAATGAGTGAATCTTCTCTAGTTTTTTTCCTGGTGGCTGCTCTTTTTTTTTTTTTCCCCTGCACTTTGTTGTGGTTTTTTTTTGTTGTGGCTTTTTTCTTTATTTTTTTTTCTTCCCTTTTGCAAGGAAGAGGATCTTAAGGAAAAAAAAAAAAACCTCTGGATTTTTTTTTTTCTCCCTCCGCTTCCCCCTCTCCCCCCTCCCCTCGATGTGGCCTCTTGTTTAGCTTGTGGCGTGACCGTGATGAAGAAATGTTTCAGGGCGCCTGGCAGGGTGATCTTTTTATGTAATGAGTCAGGATTTTGCCAACGGAAGGAGCCGGCTCGGAGCGAGGACCGGAGGGGCTGTCTCCTTTCAAGAACGCGGACCTGCCCGGCGAGCGGCTGGCTGCGCCCGGGATCCCCGCTCGCTGCGGGCGTGCATCCATCCCCGGCCGGGGGGGCCCCGCCGGGGCACTGACAAGCGGTGAGTCGCGCCGTCCCTCCGCGCCCCCGCCCCGCGCCCTCCCGCGGGAGCAGCGCGGCCCCCGCACGGCCCCGCCG